>CM060635.1:32325053-32607553 GCA_030578275.1 Meda fulgida | reverse complement strand
ACAAACCATAATGAATAACAATTTATTAAAGTAAATTGTATAAAGTTAATAAAGTTCCCATGCTATTCTTCTGGCAGGATTATTTTATCTAGCAGAACATCTCACCATTCACTGATCGCACTCAGTCATTATATGTGTGGTCTAAAACGCAACCGCGGACAGCAAATGTGAGTAAATGTCCTGTCATCTTTGCAGGACTGCTATATGAAGAGTGTGCAAAGTAACATATCTTCAGCAGCAGAATGAAAGTGAATAGCACATACCAACAGGCACAATACTGGATATAAACATAGATATTATGGGTTCAATATGCGTCACATGACTAAACAATGTCTAATCGTTTTCAAATACCTCGTTTTCACAGTCCACACTTCAATGCCAAACCTGCATGGTCCATCTGGGAGAGTGTTTTCACATTTTTTTCAAGAAGGCCAAAACAGAGAGAAAGAAGTAATATAAACTAAAATATCTTACATTTATTTTTATATTTTCTACTATGTGAGACAAAAAGGGATAATTCAAATTAAATGTTAAAGGGATAGTTCACCCAAACAATTTAATTATCCCAAGATTTGTTCACCCTCATACCATCCTAGGTGTATATGACTTTCTTCTTTCAGACAAACACAAAGCTAGTTATTATAGTTTATAAAGCTATAAACGGGGATATTCTTCTTAAACAAACGCTTTGCCTCAGAAGGCCTTTATTAACCCCTGGAGGCGTATGGATTACTGTTATGATGGATGGATGAGCTTTTCTGGGCCCCATTCACTGCCATTATAAAGCTTGGAAGAGCCAGGACATTGTTTGATATAACTGATTGTGTTGGTCTGAAAGAAGAAAGTCATATACACCTAGGATGGCTTGAGGGAGAGTAAATCATGGGATCATTCTCCTTTTTGGATGAACTATCCCCTAAGAAGTCAGAGGAGTCCTGCCGCAGGAACACACACACATTCACTTCTTTCTTTTCATCTTTGAGAAATTCAATTGCTGACTTATATTTAGATTCATTATTATTTCACTATATTTTGTGTAAATTTTACACAATCTGTTTACAGGTTTTCCTTGGAAGTGTTTTTTCTCCTGCACATGGCGGTTAAAGAGTTAACATACTAAAATCCTTTTATCTAAAAGCCTAAAGATGTCGGCAGCTGTGTGGTTTCCTGTGTTTATGGTGTGTATAGCTCAGTTCACACGGCTTTCTCTCTCTCTCTCTCTCTCACACACACACACACACACACACACACACACACACACACACACACACACACACACACACACACACACACACACACACACACACACACACACACACACACACACACACACACACACACACACACACACAATCTCTATCCTCGCTCTTTCTGTCTCTCACTCTCTAACAAGGGGTTTAATGACGATATGTGCTATTTTCTCTTAAAACGTCTTTATTTTAAACCCTTTTGTGGTGATCAAATATGTCTCTACTTCATTAACAGCTTTTAAAGACTTATGTTTTGATGTTTGTTATCTGCTTGTTAAATTGTGGCGTATCTCAACAGCCGTTAACGAGGATGAATCCCTGTCTGGCTGCATGAGATCTCACCGTGGAGATGAAGGTTAGGGTCACACCGCACTCGAGTGTACTACAGTGCCCATAGAAAGTCTTAACCTGAGAAAATCTTTACCTTTTGTCACATTAAACCCTGGAAAATAAAATAATGTCCAACTTTTTTGAGTAGTTTGTACACATTATAACCTTCATAATCAAAGTAAAAATAGCATTTTAAAACAGATTAGTACAAATTAATAAGTGAAATACGTAGTTTGGTAAAGTATACACTTAACATTTAAAAACAAAACACTTTTTATGCGTTTTGGTGTTCGTTTACACAACAACAGCGTTTTGGGAGCCTGAAAACATAATCTTTTGAAAACGGGTTTCAAAGTGCCGGTTTTTGAAAAAGGTCTTCGTGTAAACAACAAAAACGCGAATCTCTGAAGACGTGCGTATGAATACATGCGTATTACGTGTTCCGTCTATAGTGTTTCAACACCATCTAGTGGCTGGCAGCAGAATACAGCGTCTTTAGTCGTTTTCGCGGTTCTGTGTGATAGGGATTGTTTTGACAATAGTGTCGCCTGTACGCGGAAAACTCAAAGGAAAAACTTCTTCATTTCAAGCATATCGTTGTCGTGTAGACGCACCATAATCCCAGATAGCACAAGTCTATTTGATGTGATGTTTACATCTGGAAAACGTATTTTTAACAGCGTTTGCTCATCTGCAATACGTGTATAGGACGTTTCCTGTCAGATGTCAAATAGACGTTTAGAAAATGTCTTTAAGATGTAATGATATAGAATGCATGTTAAACTGACATCTTATAAACGTCTATTTGACATCTGACAGGAAACGTCCTATAGACGTATTGCAGATGAGCAAACGCTGTTAAAAATACGTTTTCCAGATGTAAACATCACATCAAATAGACTTGTGCTATCGCGTAATACGCATGTATTCATACGCACGTCTTCAGAGATTCGCGTTTTTGTTGTTTACAAGAAGACCTTTTTAGAGTTTCCCGTTTTCCCCGTTTTCAAAAGATTATGTTTTCAGGCTCCCAAAACGCTGTTGTTGTGTAAACGAACACCAAAACGCATAAAAAGTGTTTTGTTTTTAAATGTTAAGTGTATCAAATAGACTTGTGCTATCTGGGATACCATTATAAAGTTACTCAGGTGCAACCAATCAACTTCCAGATCAAACTCCATGCAGGCTAATGACCCCACCTGACATCAATTGTAGTGGTTTTGATTACTTCAGAATAAAACCTGTTTAAACCAGATAAAATCTGTTTCTTGAAGATGGAACAGGAAAGAATCCACCATGGTTGGGGAAGTGTTTTCAGAAGGCCTCTGGGATAAAGTTGTAGAAAGGCACAAGGCTACAAAAACATTTTGAAGGCTTTCGCTCTCCCTCTGAGTACTGTCCAGAAGTGGAAAGCGCATGGGACCACCAACACATTGCCTAGATCAGGCCATTCGTCCAAACTGGCAACTTTGAAGGACACTGGTCGGTCTGTGCATGTGTCAACTATCTCACAAGCGGGGACACTTCAGAATAATGGTCTGTCAATAATAAGTACCGCAGGACTCAGGAGTAGTACTACATTAACACTTCAGCTACTATTAACTATATAAAAAAGCTTAACTAATCAGTAATATAACATTTATAGGAGATATTTCCTTATTAAGGTAATCAATAATTAGTTAATGAGATTAGCTTCATTAAGAACTATTTACTAACTGACAAATTATAAAGAACATTATTTTGTGTCTGAGACGTAATCAGTCATTATTTTTACTCTGAATATTGTCATAAAATGCATCACTAATTACTCAAGTGGTTTCTAGTCTCTCTTCGAGGACTACAAGTGATCTGGACCATTATTTTAACGTGAAAAGAATGTTTTTCTCTTTAAAATGATGGTCCAGATAACTAGTAGTTCCAGCATATTGATTATATAGGTAACACTAGAGTAATTACTGATGCATTTTATGACCACGTTGAGAGTAAAACAAGAAAATTGCTCACATCTCAGACACATTAATGTTGTGATTAGTAATTAATTCCTGAAAAGTGCCACACTCAAAAACACACCTGGAAGAATCTGGCAAAAGGTGCGATTGTCTGAGACCAAAATTGACCTTTTTGCTCTGAACTCCAAAAACCAAACGCAGCACACCACCCAAAACACACCATACCTATCCTTTATTTATTATACAAGCACCACTTACCCTGTAACCACAAGAAACAAGATATATTTCCCAGTATTTAAAAAAATTGCGATAGTCTTAGCTTTCCTTGCCTTGATGTTAGCACAAACTTAAACATCTGCACTTTTGAAAAAAAAAAGAGTATCTGGAGTATACGCAGAGTATGTTCTTGCTAAATTGCTCCCAAATGTAAGATTGTTGTATCATAATAGTAGAATAAGTACGTCTTAGTTCTATAATACTTACAGTATAAATATCTTTTTATATATATCTTAAATATCTTTTTCTCCTGGTTCTTACCCCTTTATTCCCCAAACTTCAAATATTGTTCCCTTATACTTACATGTAAGTACTTTATAGGTACACTATAATTAAAGAAAGTTACACTGTAAATTCCTCTTAATTACACAGTACTTTTCGGGCTTAATCTAAAGCGTTACCGGTTATTCTTTTTCAGTTTCCATTAATTTTCAACTGTTGACTTTTTCTTTCATTAGTTTGATGTTGAAAGGCAAAATGTGTACATAAAGCTGGAAAAAGTTTTGATTTCAGGCTGTAACTATTTAAAGTGGTAAGGTGATTTCCTATAGGCACTAACTAGCACCACTCTTTGCTTGGTTTTGGGATCTAAAGGAGCGTTTGGACCCGTAAACCGTGACATACGGGATTGGGACAGACAGTAAAGTGTGTGTGTGTGTGTGTGTGTGTGTGTGTGTGTGTGTGTGTGTGTGTGTGTGTGTGTGTGTCGTCCTGCCACTCTCTTCTCTAGCTCACCGTTATTTGATTGGCACACAGGGAAACAATGAGCGGTTTAGAAAATAAAGGATTGTTATACAGTCTTTGAGAGTGAGACCTGCATCTAATAAAGCTGCTGGTTTTCTCACAGTTTAATGCCGTTAAAATGACATGTTTTGTCCTCTCTTCCAACATCAGACGGCACATCCGGGATGAGTTTTCTTTGCTTTTCAGCACAGGCCTGGTGTCCCAACCCTTAAACTAGACGGAGTAAACAGGAGTTTGACAGTAGTTTTTTTGGCATCCGTGAAGGCATTGCTGAATTCTGCTCATGAACAAGATCTCATAGCCTGCATATGCGCAGCCTGTGTCTAATGAATAGTGTATTCAAGCGGAGCGTAGGCAGCTGGGAGCGTGTGTAGTGTAACACATATTCCTGCTGTGTTCATGTGTTGTTTCAGGTGAGTACAGTACATACACACAGAGTCTAAAGGGCTGTTCACTCCACGGAAGATTACTGTAGTCATAACTCTATACGCTGTAGAAAATAAAGCTTCTAACATGGGGGTTTTCACAGCGATGCCATAGAAGATCCATTTTTTGTTCCCCAAAGATCCTTTAAAGTCCCCCTGTGGTGAATGTCGTGTTTTTAATATGCTTTAAGACAATCGTTGTCTTTTCCATATACCTGGAGTGAAGGATCATGCCAACAATCATCTCATGATCTATTTCATGCTGTTATTAATTTGGGTGCTCGTGAAGCATCTATGAAATAGGGATGATTTATATGTTGATAGCAAAAAACAAAAACTTTTTTTTTTTGTCAGAATACTCGCCTACTTTTGACTGCCCATTAATGGAGAAATATTCTGTTTCACACTTCCTGAAACACACTATGTTCAGACTGCAGGCAAATCAGTGATCAAATAAGTGTGTGTGTCCAGAGTCAGCCGTGACCAATCTGCATGGGTTTCTGTGGAAATGTGACGAGGCTTTAAGACAGATGCAGGACAAATGGAGGTGCATCATCTCGCTAGCCAAATAAGCATCCTATCGAGTTTTTTTTTTTTGCTGTCCAGACTTTCAAAAACCCATCTGGATATGCAAGAAATCAGATTCTTTTCTGGCAGTCAGAACATAGCCTATATTCCAATGTTTGTGTATCAGCTGATGTTTGTTGAGTCAGTGCACTGAACTAGTCTTCTCCCACAAACACTTTTTTAATAATAATATGTTTTATTTATATAGCACCTTTCCAGAGCTCAATGACGCTTTACAATTAACAAGCAGCAATAAAGGCAATGGACAAAGACAGCAGACAAAACAACAGTAGGTAGATGAGAGTGTAAGTACAGAAAATGATCAATTAGCTAGAAGGGGCGGCACCCAGCAGAATACATTCAGATATAAAAAAATGCAGTACAAGTTTTAAGGGTTTTATCTGTCCAAAACGACTCGGTGTTGGCACAAAACGTAAGAGACGGCTTGTGTATGTGCTGGGCTGATAGATGGATCCCCACACATGAAGGGAAATCCATCTGTGGTCTGAATTACCCTGATGTGTCCTCAAACATTATGTAACGGAAGGCTGTTGGGGCAGTATTCGACACAGAGTTGTCAGCTCCTTATAATGCTTGCACTTTACACAATTCACACATTATAAGTGGAGCATTTACTCATAATGAGCTGAAAACTGACTCATTGTATGTAATAAGCATGCATGCATTCCTCCACAGTGAACGTATCATTCATGACAGCATCTGGCTTTCCTCTTTCAAGATGATCGTCTTATCATGAATAATTAAATGAGAAAGCAAATATCAAAATCCTGCATCAATGCCAGGTGGGATTCCTGATCCCCCCACCATGTGCAGTAAAGCACTCATTAAGAGAAGAACATGCCTATTTTTAGCCTATAGTGATCACACCTACGCTGTCTGCGGCGCTGGATTCATCCTCCGCTGCTCTTAAGACTCACGTCTCTATCCATCTCTTCTGTAATGCCGGATGCATTATAAACTTGTGTAGAAAATGAAGATGTTGCACAGTGCTCACTCTACAAACCCAAAGAACATTTTCCCCAACAATTACCTTGTAATCTAGTCTTAACACTTACCCAACAAAAAAGGAGCAGTTCGCAAGACAAACAAACAAAACAAAAAATCATAATTTACTCGCCCACATGTTGCTCCAAACCGGTATCCTGCTCATTTAAAATGCTATTGGTTATTCGCACAGTTTGCATACTCAAACTTTGTCACGTAAACCACACGGGAAGCAGGGAATCCAATTGCAGATGTTTAATTAAGGGGCAATCCAAAAACAAGTAGTAATGCATGCAGGGGTCAAAATCCAAAAACACAAGAACAAAACTAGGAACAAGAACCAGGACGCAGATATTGAAGTGGTGTGACATTAAACAAGGACTCCGTAACAGACACTAACAAAGACAGGGAATATATACACATCTCTCACAAGACTAACACAGAACAGCTGGGAACAATGATTATGGGGAACAGCTGAGTGCCATGAACTGATGAGTGACAGTGACAAACAGAATGCTGGGAATTGAAGTCAAATATGAAGGACACCGTGAGAACGAGGACCTCTAGTGATAGACAAGGGAACAGAACCAGACACTGTGACATAACCCCCCCCCCCCTACGGAGCGGCTACCAGATGCTCCACGACAACACTAAAACACGACACAAGAGTTCAGGAGGGAGGTGGAACGTTGGAGGGTCAGGGGGAGGGATGGTGGGCCAGGTCCGTGAAGGGAGACAGGAACAAGGGGTGAGGGCTTAACCAGGAACCAGGGCAAAACAGAAAGTCTATCGGGCATCAAGGGCGAAACACAGGGCCCCTCGGGCATCCAGGGCGAAACACAAGGCCCCTCGGGCATCCAGGGCGAAACACAGGGCCCCTCAGGCGGCCAGGGCAGAGCAGACGACCCATCGGGCGGCCAGGGTGGAGCAGAAGACCCATGGGGCGGCCAGGGCGGAGCAGACGACCCATCGGGCGGCCAGGGTGGAGCAGGACACCGTCTCCGAAACACAGGGCCCCTCGGGCATCCAGGGCGAAACACAGGGCCCCTCGGGCATCCAGGGCGAAACACAGGGCCCCTCGGGCTGCCAGGGTGGTGAAGGCCCCTCGGGCGGCCAGGGTGTTTAAGGCGGCCAGGGCGGAGCAGACGACCCATCGGGCGGCCAGGGCGGAGCAGACGACCCATCGGGCGCCCAGGGCGGAGCAGACGACCCATCGGGCGGCCAGGGCGGAGCAGACGACCCATCGGGAACAGCAGGACACCGTCTCCGGAACAGCAGGACACCGTCTACGGAACAGCAGGACACAGTCTCCTGAACAGCAGGACACCGTCTCCTGAACAGCGGGACACCGTCTCCGGAACAGCAGGACACCATCTCCGGAACAGCAGGACACCGTCTCCGGAACAGCAGACACCGTCTCCGGAACAGCAGACATCATCTCCGGTACAGCAGACACCGGCTCCGGAACAGCAGACACCGGCTCCGGAACAGCAGGACACCGTCTCCGGAACAGCAGACACCGTCTCCGGAACAGCAGACATCATCTCCGGTACAGCAGACACCGGCTCCGGAACAGCAGACACCGGCTCCGGAACAGCAGACACCGTCTCCGGAACAGCAGACATCATCTCCGGTACAGCAGACACCGGCTCCGGAACAGCAGGACACCATCTCCGGAACAGCAGGACACCGTCTCCGGAACAGCAGACACCGTCTCCCGAACAGCAGACATCATCTCCGGTACAGCAGACACCGGCTCCGGAACAGCAGACACCGGCTCCGGAACAGCAGACACCGGCTCCGGAACAGCAGACACTGGCTCCGGAACAGCAGACACCGGCTCCGGAACAGCCACAAGAACTGTAACAGACACAAACACAGAAACAAACAGCAGACACCGGCTCTGGAACAGGCACTGGCTCTGGAACAGGCACTGGCTCTGGAACAGGCACTGGCTCTGGAACAGGCACTGGCTCAGCCTCCGGCTCTGGAACAGGCATAGGCTCTGCCTCCGGCTCTGGAACAGGCAATGGCTCTGCCTCCGGCTCTGGAACAGCAGACACTAGCTCCGGCTCTGGAACAGCAGACATGGGCATGTCCAGGATCCGAACCAGACGCTCCAGATAGTCCAGATCCAAGAAGGCAGACGGCACTGGCTCTGCCTCCGGCTCTGGAACGAGTACTGGCTCTGCCTCCGGCTCTGGAACAGGCATTGGCTCTGCCTCCGGCTCTGGAACGGGCAATGGCTCTGCCTCCGGCTCTGGAACAGCAGACACTAGCTCCGGCTCTGGAACAGTAGACATGGGCATGTCCAGGATCCGAACCAGACGCTCCAGATAGTCCAGATCCAAGAAGGCAGACGGCACTGGCTCTGCCTCCGGCTCTGGAACGAGTACTGGCTCTGCCTCCGGCTCTGGAACAGGCATTGGCTCTGCCTCCGGCTCTGGAACCGGCAATGACTCTGCCTCCGGCTCTGGAACCGGCAATGGTTCTGCTTCCAGCTCTGGAACGGGCACTGGCTCTGCCTCCGGCTCTGGAACGGCCATTGGCTCTGCCTCCTGCTCCGGCTCTGGAACAACAGACACTGGTTCCGGCTCTGGAACAGCAGACACGGGCATGTCCAGGATCCGAGCCAGACGCTCCAGATAGTCCAGGTCCAGGAAGGCGGACGGAACGTGAACAGTCTCTCGCTGGGCAGACGTGACGTGAACAGTCTCTCGCTGGGCAGACGTGACGTGAACAGTCTCTCGCTGGGCAGACGTGACGTGAACAATCTCTCGCTGGGCAGACGTGACGTGAACAGTCTCTGACTGTGCCGACGGGACGTGATACGTCTCCCTTCCACCTCCTCTGCGGCGACCTCCACGGGTCCCGCGGAACTTTACCAACCGGGTCCCCTTAAACAGCTCCCTTCTCTCCTGCTCGGTGGCTGGGGAAGAGATGTCAAAAAACATACCGCTGGATTCAGTGTGACGGAGTCCTTCTGTCACGTAAACCACACGGGAAGCAGAGAATCCAATTGCAGACGTTTAATTAAGGGGCAATCCAAAAACACGTAGTAATGCAGGCTAAGGATGGCTGGCGCGAAACAGACGTTCCGAAGCTTTGCGAGATCCCGAAGCAAAGATGATTCGAAACACTGATCCGAAGCGTGATTCAAAACACCCACGTCACGTGACAATGGCTAAATGAAGCGTCTAAGTGTTTCATCAGGTGGAGTGCTCCGCCGAATCAGGGTTTCATTGATTGGTCGGTTCGGGAACAAATCACACAATCACACAGTATAAAAGTTTTGTCAACGCATTTTCATATCGTGGGTTTTTGTGAGAGGAGTTTGGTTTTGAGATATCGGATTTTTGGTGATATAGTGACATTTATAGTGCGATTTGTTTAGTTATATTTAGGATTTAATTTACATTTACACATTGACTTAGAGACACACAGAGTACATATAGTGACACATTAATAGATGCATTGATAGAAATATATATATATATATATATAGATTAATAGATAGATACATATATTACAGATACATATAGATTATTAGATAGATAGGCTACATATAAAATAGATAGATAGATAGATAGATAGATAGATAGATAGATAGATAGATAGATAGATAGATAGATAGATAGATAGATAGATAGATAGATAGATAGATAGATAGATAGATAGATAGATAGATAGATAGATAGATAGATAGATAGATAGAAATGGAGGCTCCACAGAAGAGATGCCGTACATCTGTGGTGTGGGAGCATTTCCATTTGGAAACCCCAAATAAAGTGAGATGTGTGTATTGTGATCGGCAGCTAGCCTACTGCAACAATAAATCATCCATGATGCGCCATTTGAGGAGCATTCATCCTGCCATTCTGCAGGGTGCAGAGGATGGTAGTGTTCCCCCTGTACCAAGGCCTGCTGCTTAGATGGCCCAGCAGTGTCAGTAGCAGGTTAGGCATGGACTAAGACATGCCTAACATCCCAATCACAACTGCCAATCACTTTAAAAACAAATGTTGTCAATATAATATTATACTTTGTGAATATACATTTTATATGTCTACATATGAGTACCCAATCTACAGCCAAGACATCATTTTGTTTTTTTTTTGTAATTGTTGTATTTCTATAATGCACTTTATCTTTCTCTGCACACTGAGCATAAATATTCATAACATAACTTTGTTTAGGAAGGTTTCCAAATGAACCAGTAGACTACTTTCACGGTAGGCTACTATTTTTCCAATATATTTGTCTGAAAGTATGTTTTATCTTCTCTTTTAAAAGGCAGACAGAGGGAATTGGATGAGGCTCTTCTGAACATGGTGGTGAAGGATCTGCAGCCCTTCACCATCGTGGAGGATGAGGGTTTCAGGGCCTTTGTGAACAAGCTTGATCCAAGCTATGTCCTCCCATCCCGGAAGGTGCTTAAAACAATGGTCAGCGAAAGGTACAACACAACCAAGGAGAAGACAATGGAGGACCTACAAAAGGCGGAATTTGTTAGCCTTACGGCTGACATGTGGTCTTCCATTCATATGGATGGATATCTTGGTGTAACATGCCATTACATAACACCAGAGGCAACAATGGCAACTGTTTTACTGGGTGTAAGGAGGTTTTATCAAACCCACACAGCCCAGCATCTCATGGAGGCTAAAGCCTTGCTAATGGCTGAGTGGGGAATAACCTCCAAAGTTCACTGCATGGTGACTGACAATGCATCCAACATGATCCTAAGTGCCCAGCTACTCAACCTTCGCCATGTCCCATGTTTTGCTCTTAATTTGAATTTGATAGTGAAAAAGGCCCTGGATCAAACCCCAGTCATCAAGGAAATTCGCCAGAAAGCCAGAAAGATAGTGGGGTTGTTCAGATCCAGCTGCAAAGCAAAGGACAAGCTTGTGGAGATGCAGAGCTTGATGGGCAGACCAAGTCTGAAAATGATACAGGAGGTTGAAACGAGATGGAACAGCACATTCGACATGCTACAACGCTTGTATGAGCAACGTGAGCCAGTGGGTGCTGCACTTGCCAATTTAAACAGTGATACTGCTCCCCTGACAAGTCTTGAGAATGACATTATTCAACAGTCATTGACACTTCTTCAACCATTAAAACTAGCAACAACAGAGATGTCAGAGGGACAGAGAGTGTCTGCTTCAAAGCTCATACCATTGTACAGGATGTTGCAGCACAAGCTTGCACAGAAAAAAGGAAATGCAACGCAGGAATCAACTGTACAATTAGGTAGGACACTAGGACCATACGTGTAATTGGCCATAACTCTCATATTGTTGTCATTATTTTAATTAATATGGTTTTCTCTTGTGTTGGCATATAGGCTCACATCTACAAGAAGGTCTGCACTCCAGATGTGGAGGGTACGAGACTTTTAGAGTCTTGGCACTGAATACACTGCTGGACCCAAGGTTTAAAAATGTGGCTTTTGGAAATCCTGCCAAAGCCCTGGATGCTGAAAAGCACATCACACTGGAGTGTGCTTCACTGATGCGTTCAAACACAACTCCTGGTGAGGTTCAGTCTATGTTATCTTATGTAATGTGATTCATGAAATTTATACTTCATATGTGTTATCAGTTTATGATTTGTTACTAATTGCCGTTTTCTTTTAATTCAGAACCACAAATGTCAACATCAGGCCCATCATCATCAACACCAGTTGAAACACAAGACAGTTTATGGGAACATTTTGACAATCGTATCCGTGAGACCCAGATGATACACAATCCTACAGCTGATGCCACAGTGGAAGTGAAAAAATACCTCAGCGATGCGTTTTTGCCCAGAACTCATGATCCTCTAACTTACCGGAAAGAGAGAGCAGTAATCTTTCCTCATTTGTATGTCCTAGCTAAAAAATATCTTTGTATGCCAGCAACAAGTGTCCCTTGTGAGAGAATTTTTTCAAAGGCTGGAGAAATTATCTGTAAAAAAAGAAGTAGGCTGAGTCCTTCAACAGCAGAGAAATTAATATTTTTGAATAAAAATCTATAAGAAAGGGAGACATTGTGGCTTGATTTATTTTTATTAATATTCATTTTTCATGACCAAAATCACATTATGCAATGTGAAGAGACTACAGGTTACAAGCTTCATATATTACAAAAATACAATAAAAAAAAAAAAAAACACATTTTTTTATTAGCTCTTTGTAAAGGTTGTTTCAGATCAACACCTGCAAGTGACCACTAGGTGTCACCGTGGAGACGGGATTCGGATTGATTCGAAGCCTCGAAACAAAATGGCACATTTGCTTCGACTGTTTCAAGGCTTCACGAAGCCTCGATCTGCCCATCACTAATGCAGGCAGGGGTCAAAATCCAAAAACACAAGAACAAAACTAGGAATAAGAACCAGGACGCAGATATTGAAGTGGTGTGACATTAAACAAGGACTCCGTAACAGACACTAACAAAGACAGGGAATATATACACATCTCTCACAAGACTAACACAGAACAGCTGGGAACAATGATTATGGGGAACAGCTGAGTGCCATGAACTGATGAGTGACAGTGACAGACAGAATGCTGGGAATTGAAGTCAAATGTGAAGGACACCGTGAGAACGAGGACCTCTAGTGATAGACAAGGGAACACAACCAGACAATGTGACAAACTTGGCACATCATGTTTAGTGGGGAGCTGGGTGAGAAAATCATCACCGGGTCATTTTTCACAGGGGCGGTAAATTTCATCTTATTTACCAATCCGATGTGATTGACTGTTGGACTGGGCTCTGACAATAAAAGGCAAACTTTAATTATAACACTAAATTAAACACAAAACAAAGGCATGGCAAGAAACAGAAAACCAACACAACGATCGGGACATACACCACTAGAAACATTCAATACAAGACAAAGACACAGGGCAAACAAGAGGGCTTAAATACACAAGACTAACGACAAGACAAGGGACAAAAAAAATCCGGTTAAAAATGCCATTTTTAACCAATATGCAAACAGCAGAGGGTTGAGAACTGATTGGTTCACTTAAAGTCCCCCTGTAAATAATTTTATCCCTTAAAACTCATCTTTGATACAAGACACAAAACCCACACTGTGACAGTAAGTACATAATATCAAAGTTATTTTAAAGTGTTACCCACATGTAACAAATTTGTTTGCGTCAAAAGACTCTACATTTAGGAGTAAAGAATATGAGATATAGAAGACATTCATAAAATTTGATACGGTGGATTTAAATAAAAACAAACCATCTACTGTAGATCTGATTGGGTTGATGATCTCATCTGACATATCTAATTAATTCTTCTCTCTCTTGCTCTTTTCTGTGCTGTCTGAGATATTTGGGCTGCAGTGTGAATAAATGAAACTGCACATGTGCATCTGTGTCTCATGTTCAGTCATCGGGACATCTCTCCTCAAAACATCTTTTGCTCCAGCAGAACACCAGCCATAAAATGCCATCTGTTTCCAATCCGAAAAGACCAGTCATATTTTCCATATTCATTACAAAACAGTTGGAGACACTTCTCATTTGACAACTGCAGTTATTTAAAGTCCCTCTGTGGTGCAAATCCAGCTTTCAGTGTTGTTTATGTGTCTATGTAGTGTTTTTAATATGCTTTAAGACAAAAAAGCACTAAGACTTTTCTGTGTCGAGTTACATTCAAGATATTTTAAGGCATGAAGGCATTTTTTTCCAAGGAATTTGTAATTTTGGTGATCAAAGATGAGGCTTAAGGGATACAATAATTGACTACAGGGGGACTTTAACAAATGTTAACACAGCGTAAAGAAACAACAAAACTGTTCAAATATTAGTAGGTTTAACAAAAAAAAATGGTACAACAAAACCTGTTACTATAAAAGGAGCAAGATAATTGTGATGAGTCTTCCATACTCCAGAATGCATGAGAAACTGCAGGTTGCGGTTACACAAGGTAAACCAAAGGAAGAAACCATCAAACAACAAGAAAGCCCATTAGCTGCAGGCATACATTCAATGCTACCCAAAGACCTGAGGGGCTTTACAGGGATGTGATCTGCCCTGCTGATTGACAACACATGCCAGAGATTATGCAGACAGCCACAAATGAGAAACTAGTGCTGCATCTGAAATCGAATACTGTATACTGGGTCCTACATTTAGTTTGAAAGTTACTTAGTGACCATTAAAAAAAGTTCTATATAATAGGGGTGTAACTGTACACGTATTCATCCCGAAGCGTCACAGTACGGGCGTCACGGCTCAGTGCATGCAGTCAGACAACGAACACAGTCAGTCACAGGCAATCCACACTCCAAACCAGAAGGGGTGTACGTGGTAATGCAATGTTGTTTGGTAACCGCCACAACAGGAAGACAGCTGAAATCTTTAAATCTCCAAACAATCTTTAAAACTCACTCTGGCGTCTGTGGCCCCATCCCCAGTGCAAAGCCTCGGTTACCATGACCACGATCAGAGAAGTTGGTTTTATGTTAGCAATGTGAATGGGCCCCTGCCACAAGAACTACAGACATCCGAACGGACTTTCCTGCATTCATTTATCGATGAACTAATTAACATGAAATTAACATGCATTCCAGAACATTTCGTGAATGATTTACTGTCTTATGTTGTGTCCTTTGATACTTTTATCTGTTGATACTATTATTGATACTAGGTATTTTATTATAGAACCACCAGTCAATGTAACCTCACTTATATCACGTTTGGTCTCTGTAAATTGGTACTTTGAAAATCGACATGATTGTGTACATGATATGCCGATAGCTGCGCAACATATTAGTGTTACAAGAATCTTTCATAGTTTCTTCATCAACAACCAATCCAGCTGCACATGCAAATGAGCACGCTTAGGACAAAGACTCATAAATTAACCACAGAGGAATTCTCCCGCTCAGAAATTCCACCTTTCTTATTGGTTGAGTCAACCCTTAGGGGTTGGACCTTTCTCAGACTTTAAATGGCATTCACACAAGGCCTTCCCTCTCTCTTGGTTTCCTCTGGTATGTTCAGGTTGCTGTCCTGCGGGGTCGCACCAGGCCCCAGACCTCAGGGCAGCAGGCCTTGATATATAAACAGCCATGTGCTCATTCAGGAGAGAGAGGACTCTCTCAACCACAACAGAATTTCAGACAACATCAGGAGTTTGGCACAACTTCTCATTCAATGCAGAAGAAGCCCATCGCAACTCCAACCATCAACTCTTCCGACTTCCTCTCTTCTCCTGGGTGCTCTGCGTGGCCTCTCTTGCCAAGGGCCGGCAAGGCCTCGACTCACGACCAGCCATGCGCTCATGGAGAGAGAGAACTTTCAACCAGAACAGAGTCGAACTAACCATGCAAGTTCATCATATCTCCTTCATCCAATGGATGGTAACTTCAACATGTGACACTCACGGAACCATAACAAATTAGATTTTCAACAACTTCAAGAACTGTGTACTTGCCCCTAAAAATGTAAGTATCAATTCATTGAAATGCTCTGAAAACTATAAGATTATGGTTCTTTTCATAGTTAAATGGATCTTCTCCATAGTTCCATTCCCTGCTTCCAGTTTCACTCTATCACTCACCCTTTTACATATACAGTACATGTATGTATGTATGTATGTTTGTTTAGTTTAGTTATGTTGGTGAATTAGTTAATGAAACTTGTGCACAATATGTATTTGGTTCTGATTCACTGCTTGCAAACAAAGTCTCTTTTACGATCTTGATCTTGTTACGTGCTCAAAGTGCTGTACATGCTAAGAAATAATTATTTTTCTGTGGCCATGGAAGATACCCTTTTCGTAGAATAAATTAATAATCAAAAGAGTTTGTTGGACGAACTGATTAATTGATTGTAATATTAATTTAGCCACATCAAGTTAATCCAATTAACTGACCCAAATATTCATAATTAATCATAACAAGTTATTGATTATTTCTATTTCATATAGCTAAATTTGTTACATAGCAGAAGATGAACAGCGCATGTGCGAACGATTTGAGCGCTTGAAAACAAGTCCTAGATAGTGCACACACGTCAAATGCGTCTTTCTGCGCTCATGGACAAAGGAGTATACTTGTAAGGCTTGTGCACTAAACTGTGTGCAAAACGGACAGGAACACAAAAAATGAAGTATAGGAGGGTTGGCCTTGAGCTTTGAACGTTTAAATATAGTTGAAGTGGAGCAAATTGTAACACTCCTAATGCACAAGTTTTCTTTTTCATTATTCTATTTATTTTGTACTTTTGTAACACAAGATGCTTTTCAGTTTTTTCGCTGATTGTGACCAAATACCTTTTTTTTTTTTTATCAGCCCTGCAAAATAAAATTACCTATACAAGAGTGCATTCTGTTTTCTGCTTAGTGCTTAATGCACTGAAGGAGGCTGTACCAACTAAACTGCACTGTACCGGGGACGAAAGTTGTGCCACTGTCTGTTCAAAATAAAATAAAATAAACCTAGCATTTTGAATTTGTTCCTTTTCTCAGTAACACTTTAGTTTAGGTCCAATTTTCTCAATTAACTAGTTGCTTATTTTAATCCATATTAGGATATTGGCTGTTTATTAGTACTTATAAAGCCCATATTAATGCCTTATTCTGCATGACCATATTCTACATACCCTAATCCACCCAATACCTAAACTTAACAACTACCTTACTAGCTATTAATAAGCAGTAATTAGGAGTTTATTGAGGCAAAAGTTATACTTAATAGTCAGTTAATAGTAGAATTGCATTGTGTGGCCATTCTTCTAATGTAGTGAACTCATATCGAACCGTGACCCCACAACCGGGGTACGTACCAAACCGCGACTTCTGTGTACTGTTTCACCCCTACTATATAATATTGTCAGGGAATACCAGACTCTGAGACAGAGAGTTAGTTGAACCCAAACAGGTATTTATTGAAACAGATGATCAGGTGCATACCGAGGAAGGTTGTTATAAACTGAGCAGATGAATATAGACTAACAGAGTCTGTGTTTCTTTACCAGGTTTCAGAGATATTGACTGTGACTGGAGCGTGATGGAGCAGGAGAGCACACACCTCTTCGATGACAGGGGTAAGTAGCCAGGTGAGTAAACAAGTAAGTGGGATTCACAGGACAGGAGATCGGCGGGGGATATCAGGAGTCTTACTAAGAGACTGCTGGAGTTTCACAAGGAGATCACTGGAGTCTTTTCAGGCGAGTATAGCAGATAAGGAGCCGGTAATCCACATCAGAGACCAGAGGTGTGTGCTCCTGTACTGTTCTTGATCGGTGTGCTGATGAGGAACAGGTGCGGGTGAGAGATGCTGGGAAATGTAGTTGAAGATGGTAGATGGAGAGCGATATGACAAATATCATCCGAGTGCTTTTCGCCTGGTTTGAGCAAAAACATTTTTTGAGTAATATGTATTGGGACGTTTGGATGGGACATTGGGATTTTTTTTGCGCATACTATATTGTAGGGATTTATTAGATTTATGGTGGGTGATTGTAACTGCTGACAAATAGTAGCTGAAGGATGTGGGACACCAGCAATGACGAAGACACAGGGGACTCTGCGAGATCAGCGATGACGAAGACACAGGGGACTCTGCGAGATCAGCGATGACGAAGACACAGCGATGACGAAGACACATGGACTGTGCAAGATCAGGGATGACGAAGACACAGGGGACTCTGAAAGATCAGCAATGGCGCAGACACAGGGACTCTGCGAGATCAGCGATGACGAAGACACAGCGATGACGAAGACACAGGGGACTCTGCGAGATCAGCGATGACGAAGACACAGGGGACTCTGCGAGATCAGCAATGATGAAGACACAGATATGATGAAGACACAGGGGATTCTGCGAGATCAGCGATGACGAAGACACAGCGATGACGAAGACACAGGGGACTCTGCGAGATCAGCAATGACGAAGACACAGCAATGACGAAGACATAGGGGACTCTGCGAGATCAGCGATGACGAAGACACAGCGATGACGAAGACACAGGGGACTCTGCGAGATCAGCAATGACGAAGACAAGGGACTCTGCAAAATCAGCGATGACGAAGACAGGGGAACTCTGTGAGATCAGCGATGACGAAGACACAGGGACTCTGCGAGATCAGCGATGACGAAGACACAGGGGACTCTGCAAGATCAGCGATGACGAAGACATAGCGATGACGAAGACACAGCGATGACGAAGACACAGCGATGACGAAGACACAGGGACTCTGCGAGATCAGCGATGGCGAAGACACAGCGATGACGAAGACACAGGGACTCTGCGAGATCAGCGATCTCGAAGACACAGGGACTCTGCGAGATCAGCGATGACGAAGACACAGCGATGACGAAGACACAGGGACTCTGCGAGATCAGCGATGACGAAGACACAGCGATGACGAAGACACAGGGGACTCTGCGAGATCAGCGATGACGAACACACAGCGATGACGAAGACACAGGGGACTCTGCGAGATCAGCGATGATGAAGACACAGCGATGACGAAGACACAGGGGACTCTGTGAGATCAGCGATGACGAAGACACAGGGGACTCTGCGAGATCAGTGATGACGAAGACACAGGGGACTCTGCAAGATCAGCGATGACGAAGACACAGGGGACTTTGCGAGATCAGCGATGACGAAGACAGAGGGACTCTGCGAGATCAGCGATGACGAAGACACAGGGGACTCTGCGAGATCAGCGATGACGAAGACATAGCGATGACGAAGACACAGCGATGACGAAGACACAGGGACTCTGCGAGATCAGCGATATCGAAGACACAGGGACTCTGCGAGATCAGCGATGACGAAGACACAGCGATGACGAAGACACAGGGGACTCTGCGAGATCAGCGATGACGAAGACACAGCGATGACGAAGACACAGGCGACTCTGCGAGATCAGCGATGATGAAGACACAGCGATGACGAAGACAGAGGGGACTCTGTGAGATCAGCGATGACGAAGACACAGCGATGACGAAGACACAGGGGACTCTGCGAGATCAGCGATGACGAAGACACAGGGGACTCTGCGAGATCATCGATGACGAAGACACAGGGGACTCTGCAAGATCAGCGATGACGAAGACACAGGGGACTCTGCAAGATCAGCGATGACGAAGACACAGGGGACTCTACGAGATCAGCAATGACGAAGACAGCGATGACGAAGACACAGGGGACTCTGCGAGATCAGCGGTGACGAAGACACAGCGATGACGAAGACACAGGGACTCTGCGAGATCAGCGATGACGAAGACACAGGGGACTCTGCGAGATCAGCGATGATGAAGACACAGCGATGACAAAGACACAGGGGACTCTGCGAGATCAGCGATGACCAAGACACAGGGGACTCTGCGAGATCAGCGATGACGAAGACACAGGGGACTCTGCGAGATCAGCGATGACGAAAACACAGGGACTCTGCGAGATCAGCGATGACGAAGACACAGGGGACTCTGCGAGATCAGCGATGACGAAGACACAGGGGACTCTGCGAGATCAGCGATGACGAAGACACAGGGACTCTGCGAGATCAGCGATGACGAAGACACAGGGACTCTGCGAGATCAGCGATGACGAAGACACAGGGGACTCTGCGAGATCAGCGATGACGAAGACACAGCGATGACGAAGACACAGGGACTCTGTGAGATCAGCGATATCGAAGACACAGGGACTCTGCGAGATCAGCGATGACGAAGACACAGCGATGACGAAGACACAGGGGATTCTGCGAGATCAGCGATGATGAAGACACAGCGATGACGAAGACACAGGGGACTCTGTGAGATCAGTGATGACGAAGACACAGGGGACTCTGCGAGATCAGCGATGACGAAGACACAGGGGACTCTGCGAGATCAGCGATGACGAAGACACAGGGACTCTGCGAGGTCAGCGATGACGAAGACACAGGGGACTCTGCGAGATCAGCGATGACGAAGACACAGCGATGACGAAGACACAGGGGACTCTGCGAGATCAGCGATGATGAAGACACAGCGATGACGAAGACACAGGGGACTCTGCAAGATCAGCGATGACGAAGACACAGCGATGACGAAGACACAGGGACTCTGTGAGATCAGCGATGACAAAGACACAGGGGACTCTGCGAGATCAGCGATGACGAAGACACAGGGGACTCTGCGAGATCAGCGATGACGAAGACACAGGGACTCTGCGAGATCAGTGATGACGAAGACACAGGGGACTCTGCGAGATCAGCGATGACGAAGACACAGGGGACTCTGCGAGATCAGCGATGACGAAGACACAGCGATGACGAAGACACAGGGGACTCTGCGAGATCAGCGATGACGAAGACACAGCGATGACGAAGACACAGGGGACTCTGCGAGATCAGCGATGACGAAGACAAGGGACTCTGCGAGATCAGCGATGACGAAGACACAGCGATGACGAAGACACAGGGGACTCTGCGAGATCAGCGATGACGAAGACACAGGAGACTCTGCGAGATCAGCAATGACGAAGACACAGCGATGACGAAGACACAGGGACTCTGCGAGATCAGCGATGAAGACACAGGGGACTCTGCTAGATCAGCGATAACGAAGACACAGCGATGATGAAGACACAGGAACTCTGCGAGATCATCGATGACGAAGACACAGGGACTCTGCGAGATCAGCGATGACGAAGACACAGCGATGACGAAGACACAGGGACTCTGCGAGATCAGCGATGACGAAGACACAGGGACTCTGCGAGATCAGCGATGACGAAGACACAGCGATGACGAAGACATAGGGGACTCTGCGAGATCAGCGATGACGAAGACACAGGGGACTCTGCGAGATCAACGATGACGAAGACACAGCGATGACGAAGACACAGGGACTCTGCGAGATCAGCGATGAAGACACAGGGGACTCTGCGAGATCAGCGATAACGAAGACACAGCGATGATGAAGACACAGGGACTCTGCGAGATCATCGATGACGAAGACACAGGGACTCTGCGAGATCAGCGATGACGAAGACACAGCGATGAGGAAGACACAGGGACTCTGCGAGATCAGTGATGACGAAGACACAGGGACTCTGCGAGATCAGCGATGACGAAGACACAGCGATGACGAAGACATAGGGGACTCTGCGAGATCAGCGATGACGAAGACACAGGGGACTCTGCGAGATCAGCGATGACGAAGACACAGCGATGACGAAGACATAGGGGACTCTGCGAGATCAGCGATGACGAAGACACAGGGGACTCTGCGAGATCAGCAATGACGAAGACACAGCGATGACGAAGACACGGGACTCTGCGAGATCAGTGATGACGAAGACACAGGGGACTCTGCGAGATCAGCGATGACGAAGACACAGGGGACTCTGCGAGATCAGCGATGACGAAGACACAGCGATGACGAAGACACAGGGGACTCTGCGAGATCAGCGATGACGAAGACACAGCGATGACGAAGACACAGGGGACTCTGCGAGATCAGCGATGACGAAGACACAGGAGACTCTGCGAGATCAGCGATGACGAAGACACAGCGATGACGAAGACACAGGGACTCTGCGAGATCAGCGATGAAGACACAGGGGACTCTGCTAGATCAGCGATAACGAAGACACAGCGATGACGAAGACATAGGGGACTCTGCGAGATCAGCGATGACGAAGACACAGGGGACTCTGCGAGATCAGCGATGACGAAGACAAAGCGATGACGAAGACAGGGGACTCTGCGAGATCAGCGATGTTGAAGACACAGGGGACTCTGCGAGATCAGCGATGACGAAGACACAGCGATGACGAAGACAGGGAACTCTGCGAGATCAGCGATGACGAAGACACAGGAGACTCTGCGAGATCAGCGATGACGAAGACACAGCGATGACGAAGACACAGGGACTCTGCGAGATCAGCGATGAAGACACAGGGGACTCTGCTAGATCAGCGATAACGAAGACACAGCGATGACGAAGACATAGGGGACTCTGCGAGATCAGCGATGACGAAGACACAGGGGACTCTGCGAGATCAGCGATGACGAAGACAAAGCGATGACGAAGACAGGGGACTCTGCGAGATCAGCGATGTTGAAGACACAGGGGACTCTGCGAGATCAGCGATGACGAAGACACAGCGATGACGAAGACAGGGAACTCTGCGAGATCAGCGATGACAACGACACAGCGATGACGAAGCCACAGGGGACTCTGCGAGATCAGCGATGACGAAGACACAGGGGACTCTGAGGTGGGCGGGATCGGCGGTGTCGGGAGAAAAAAAGGATTCTTTCTCTTCTAAATTTTCAAAACAATTATACGCCACATAGTCCATCTTCAGCTCACCCTCAGTGCTGGGATGGTGACGGGGTCCTTCTTTATTCCCTCATACTCCACCAAGCATCCCACGACGCCACACGTGGTGCAGCTTCACAATGCCACATGGATGGCAGTGATTTCCATCTTTCTTCTAATTTTTTTAGGTCTGGTATTCTGTAACATTTAGGCTCCAACAAATATGAAGATTATCCAGAATCAAAATCAGTTTTTTTTTTTTTTTTACTAAATACACTCAGGTACAAACAAAAGCGAGAAACAGTGTGTTGTGCACAAACAATACCAGACATAATACCAAAATGAGGGACTTAAATACACTGTGATATTAATAATGAACAAAATACAAACAGGTGTGACCGTGAAATCATAACCATAGTTATTAAAATGAGGACAAAGGAAACAGGAAACCATAAGCAAACTAAGAGACCTTGAAAATGAAAAACAAACTCATTGAAAGTGTGACAGTGACATTGTCTGTCACGGTGTGGGTTTGTGTTTTTGTATCTTGTTCTTGTCTGTCATGTGTTCCCCTGTCCTTTCATCTTCAGCTGTTCCCCGTCATGTTGATTAGTCTCCCCATGTGTTTCTGATTAGCCACACCCCCTTGTTATCTTGTTTAGCTTGTCTGTTTGTGTATTTATACCTCCGTGTTTCAGTTGTGTGATGTCAGTCTTTGTTTCCTGTAGCTGTTCCGTCTCCCGGTCACGAGTTCTTTGTCTGTGTTTCACAGTGGATTACCTGTTTGTTTAATTAAAGTGCTTGCGTTTGAATTCACTCTCCGACTCGTCCTTGCTGCAGCGTAACATTGACATTGTATTTTTTTTTTTTACTGTAAAGTTCTAGCAATCACAGCTGCCAATTTTTTGCCATAAATTTAACAAAATCCAGGAAAATAATAAACAGCAAATATAAAGCCCAACAGCACATATTTGAATATGATTGAGCACACAGAATGTCACCAGCAGTTTTCAGAACATTAAGATTTAGAATGTGAGGTCTCCATGGTGATGCTGATGCATGTTGCCGTGACGCTGGAGAAGGAAAACTACTTCACACTGAGGAAACAGTTACTGTGCTGTCTGCTCGTTTCTCTGCTGATTGCTGTCAGAAGGATTAACAAGGTTTAAAATCAATCAGTTTCTTTTTAAACAATATTTTGTGAAATTGGGTTGTGCTGTCTTCAGCATATAAACGATCCACACTGCTTTTTGTATAACTGCTCCTCAATCCATTTATATCAAATCTTACAATTAATAGTACAATCCCTTTAATACATAATGGAGCAAATTCATTTGAGATGTTTTGTAGTCATACCAAATGATATATCACATTTTCAATGTGTTTTGATGCTAAAATTTCGATTATTGAACAAAAACCTAAAATATTAAAAATTAGAGATTGTATGTTACTCATTTTAATATGCAAGTTCATCTGTTATTGTTTCAGTTGCATGCCCTATTAGAATATAATAAGAATATATATAAGAATTGCCTAACTTGACTAGTAAATTTCGATCAGTGAGATAGGACTGGAACCACTGGAGGACCACACCTTTTATCCCCACATAATACTCTAGTCTGGATATCAGGGTAGCGTGGTCAACCGTGTCAAAAGCTGCTGATAGATCTAAGAGTACAAGAACCACGGAGTCACCAGTGTCCGTGGATAGGTAGATGACATTTAAGACTCTCAAGAGCGCAAATTCAGTACTGTGAGCAGACTTAAAACCAGATTGAAATCTTTCAGAAATTCCTTTGCACTTGTTGGTCAAGTTGGTCAAAAAAAATATTTTCCAACACCTTCAAAACTAAAGTTAGTACAGAGATAGGACAAAAGTTGTTAATAACAGCAGGGTCTAGTGAAGGCTTCTTGAGTAACGGAGTGACAGTGGCCACAGGGATAGAGCCAGTGAAGAAACACTTATTTACAAAGGACACCAACCCAGGCCCAACAGAATCAACAATTAATTTAAGAAGCTTAGGAGGAATGATGTCAAGAGAGCAGGACAATGGCTTCATATTGACTACGATGTCTTTGAGGAGTTTCAGAGAGATGGGTTCAAAAGCATCCCAGGAAACAGAATGCAGCAACAGACCATAATAATAATAATAAAAAAAATAATAATTTAAAGCTGTGTACAACTATTTTCCTTGAAACAAATATATGAATTATACAAGCTCATAGCTACTGGTAAGAATTTTTTATTTATTAATTATTATTTATTATAGGTTTAAAAGAAAATATTCTGACAGTTAGACTGACTTGATAACCACAGGTAAAATCCTGCTGGTTACTCCCTACCACTGTCAAATGATATTGTGATATTATGAATCTATATATAAAAAAAAAACAATAGGACGGGAACCAACCTCTCCTACTGCACTAGCTTGATGGCAAGAAGCTCCCAGTTACCTATATCATAATTTTGCTCTACCAAGGCACATGGAAAGAGTTTTGCTGGATCTCCTTGCCACTGAGATAAAATGGCTCCTATGCTGGTAGTGAAGGCATCCACTTCAACCCTGAAATCAGGATTAGGATGAACGAGGATAGGGGCACTCGTGAAGGCATCCATTACATTTTTAAAGGCTTTGGGGTTTCAAGAATTGAGGTGAGTGAAAGAGAGAGAGAGAGGATATCTAGTCCCCTACATATCCTGCATGCTGAAATAGAGAGAGGATATCGAATACTCTCTCTATTTCAGAATGTAGAAGGCAGACGAGTGGAAGACCTTGGCCACTATGAGTATCCGGCCATGCCACATGGGCTAGACAATGCTCCCTCTGTATTCCAGAGGATTGTGAACAAGGTTTTCTGTAAGTTAACTTCGTTGAATTATAGATTGGTGATATCATAATTTTCTCCAGCAACCTGACAAAACACCATTAGTATGTGACCCTGGTACTGGAGAAACTGCAAAAACCTGATCAGTTCCTCAGGGCTCGCACCTGAGAGCATGCAGATGGACTCAGGGAAGGTACAAAAAGTTAAGTCCTTGCCACTTACGTCCACTGTCAAGGAACTACAACATTTACTTGGTTCACCAGAAGATTCATCTTTGACACACTGTCATTGCAGCTTCACTTATCTTTCTTTCAAGTCGGCTTTTGGTTTCAAAACCCTGCTCTCGGTTATTGAAGCTCTGAGACTGCCAAGAGTAGCTTCCAAATCCTCAGTTCTCATCCTGCTGGATCTCATCCTCTTGTCAACCCTCATAACGAAGGGCATCTCAGGAACTGCACTCCAATGGTTGAAGTCTCAGTAGGTCCCTCAAGGTGTCGTGGAGGGGTGAGGTGTCTAAGTCGCACCATCTTGCTACTGGGGTGCCTCAGGGCTCAGTGCTGGGACCGCTTCTCTTCTCCATCTAAATGTCAACACTAGGATCTGTCATTCAGAAACATGTTTTTTCCTATTACTGTTATACTGACGACACACGACTCTACCTCTCACTCCAACCAGAGGATTCGCCAGTAACTGCTCGCATCTCAGCCTGCCTTTAGCCATGTTCAAGAAACTGCTGAAGATGTATCTCTTTCGTCAACACTTGACCCATTAATACTAACACTTACTATTTTCTATCTATCTATCTATCTATCTATCTATCTATCTATCTATCTATCTATCTATCTATCTATCTATCTATCTATCTATCTATCTATCTATCTATCTATCTATCTATCTATCTATCTATCTATCTATCTATCAGACTAACTGGGACTTGTCACAGGACTTGCATATTGCTTCCCGCCTGTTGTTAGTTTGATTGCTTCCATTGCTCTCATGGCTTTGGATAAAAGCGTCTGCTAAATGTAAATGTAAATCTATACTTGTTCTCAATGTAATTGAGAGAACAGGGGCACAGGCCTACGTCTGTCTTGTCCACAAGAACTCATCTTTTGAGTGTCTGCAAATATAATTCAGTTTATTTAATTTGCTAGATGTTTAGGGACTGTTGTGTGAAGATGGATGAGATCGGTGCATGTTGCTGTGAGAAGCTGGCAGTGTGAACAGGGCTTGAGAGTGTTGTGAGTGAGAGTACGGGGGAAGCCCCTCCCACCCAATTCCTCACATCGCCAGCACTTAAAGTAAACATTTGTAAATAAAAAATGAACAAACAGCTACATGTCTCCCTATTTAAGTTTCAATTCTTGACACCCTGGACCCTGGTTACGGCCTCTACGAAGCATGAATAAATATTCAACATTCATACTGTCAAATTTCTTTGAGGGCCAGTTAAAAGCACATATATTTCCCTTAAAACTAAGATTGTGAGATTACAAGAGCAAGAATTATCTTTGAGTTTGTAGATAACGGGGGAAGGGTGACAAGAATCTGGGTATTATTGAGTTTAAAGAAAGCAACGTACACAAGACGAATATATAAAGCTCAGACACATGTTCAGACTAGCCCAGTTGGAAGCAGAGGTCTGTTAATAGTTCAATCCCTGGAGAATGTCGTTACGAGCACATCAAGTTCCAACACTTCTGTCAACATCTCCAGAGATCAAAAAACTGAGCCATTGGAAAGTGTAGACATAACTGTTTGATATTGGCCCATGTTTAAGTGGCTCCAGCCGTCACATTTTGTTCGCAGATATTTTCTTGCAGCTTTTGTCTGTGGCCAGTTGCAGAAGCTAGTTGAGTTTCAGAGTATGTTTAATGTTAAAAAAACAAACAAAAACAAATTCAACCGGGTTTAGAGCGAGTTCAGAGAGATCACAATGCATGTTCTCTCAGGGTTTTATTACAGAGGGTTTTCTATTTTACCAGTACCAATTTTTTTGGAGGTCATTTCAAGAGTCGTTATTAATCACATGATGTTGATGGATCATGCTTTATTCAGCAAGAGATCAATCAATCAATCAATAAATCAATCAATCAATGGTTGAGGAATACTGCAGTATAGTATACTAATAAAATCAAATCCTTAAAACCAGCAGCAAAATAGACACAATATTTTAATCTAAATTATGCAAACATTAAAAAGACCATTGTGTTGACACAAACCTTTGGATAATCAAGTTTATTTGCAAATGAATTACAGTGAAGTTTAGTAGTCCACACACCAGTGCTGCACATCCACACTAAACCATTCCTTATTTACACGTTTTTATATTTCATTTTAAATCGCCAAACTAACTGTTCATCATAAGCTCCCGTGACAAAAAAAGTACAAGATAACTGAGTTTTGAATATTTGAAAAATCAAACAGCTGAGTAAAACCAGCATTTCAACTATACAATTGCTTAGATTTGTTAACAAACGTGTCCACATTCCATCACTTCATTTTAAATAGTCAAAATACTAAACTTGAATAAATGTGAAGTATCCTGTATTTAACGCTGCATGCCTCAGCAACAGAAGCAAAATTAATACTCATGTCTGTATATTAAAGGAAAATGACACTTTTTTTCTTATCCTGTGCACATTCTATAACAAAATACCAAATA
Organism: Meda fulgida; assembly: GCA_030578275.1. Lineage (NCBI taxonomy): Eukaryota > Metazoa > Chordata > Actinopteri > Cypriniformes > Leuciscidae > Meda > Meda fulgida. The sequence goes on along the minus strand of CM060635.1, from coordinate 32,579,232 downwards.
TGGCTCTCACAATGTTTATTTGTGCCTCGAGTGTAGCTTTAACCCTGCGCTCTCCATTTATACATCCACCGTATCAAAACAAAAGAGAGAGAACATGGAAAAATACATTGGCCTTTATACGTTACATACTGCAATCCATGACTAATGACGGCAGTCGTAATGAAGGACGGTTCATGATGCATTAATATGACATCACAGCACACTGGAAACAAGAAAATCAAAGAGGATCTGTGTTTATCTGTTGCACTGATATTCAAAAACACCAATCCTTCATGCAGAACTGGTGTAGATGATGGATTTCACAAACGTCTTATTTTCTAACCTCACACTTGCTCTTTTGAGTTCATTTAATTTGACTGGCTCTCTAAAGTTACTGTTCAGATAATCTGAACATGGCAGAGACTGACGTGAAGCATGTGCAGGATAAATGATGAAGTGCAAAGGACACGGATATCCCTCTGCAAACACAGCTATGAATTAAAGGAGAGGAGTTGTAAGAGAAACTCTACTTGGAAACAGAAATTGTGCGGCTCTTCAGTGCATGTACCTGCATTTGTTTAGCACCTGAATTCAGAAAGGCGCTCCGATTACCCCTCAGCGAAATATACATTCTCACCCACCCCGTAATGACAGGGCACTACATGAAACCCTTAATAACTGCATACATATACACGTTTATAAAGGATGGTGCAGAGAAGTGTCTGTCTAAATGAACTATGAATGTCATTATATATGCTCAACCTGCTCATTCTGGCATAATCTTCACGACGAGCCCTTTGACTGAAGCAGTGATCAACGCGGGCTCGGGGGGGGGGGGGGGGGGGGGGGGGGGGGGTCAGAGTTCGTTGCAGGCCGAGTTCTCGGTGGTTTTAAACATCAGGATGGAGTTGTAAATTTTCAGCGCAGGTCCTAGTTTAATGCTGAGGATCTTCACCAGGTCCACCTGAGTCAGTAACAGGAAGGCCTCTCCGTCTATTTGCTGAAACCAAACAACAACACACACACACACACACACACACACACACACACACACACACACACACACACACACACACACACACACACACACACACACACACACACACACACACACACACACACACACACACACACACACACAAACACAAACACAAACACAAACACAAACACACACACACACACACACACACAGTGTCATAAACTACTGACTGCTGATCTCATTTCTGTTTACAAACAGAGACATTTGGCATTGTGTGACATCTGGTGATTATTCATCACCATGTAGTTATTTCTGCTGGTAATTCAATGGACAATGTGGTATATGCCTATATATAATATAATAATGTGTTGATGTGGATATGTATGATCCTATACTGCACGAATGAAAGGTACTTCATCTCAATTGATTATTTTCTGCATCAATATTCAAATTCCAGCCGGTAATTACTTTAATATTATGGCTTACTAATTAACGGATTACTGGACAATACTAAAACAATCATTTGTCCAAATAAATTAAAATTAAGCCACTAAAAACTAAAATCAATCACTTTAAATGCTACAAGTGAATTTAGACGATCAATGGCACGATTGTGCGTGACAGTTGTGTGCGTGGAATGGATTAGCTGCAGGATATTAAAATTGTGACACTGATTTTATCCAACAGTTCAATAAACAAGAAGTGGTTAATGTTAAGTAACTTCCATTTTAGATGCAACAGTTACTTTACCTAGTTTTTCTAAATTTTGTGTGCAAAGTGGAAAGACATCATGCTCTCAGTCTCTTCTAATATATATTAGCATTCTCGCAAAAACACTAGTCAAATCAGTGGACCAAAATAATCTGTTTTATAATATACAAGAGAAAAAAAAAAGTACAAGAACTTTCACCAGTGATCTGAGACTTTTGGACCCCAATGTCTGTCAGGACTCATTAATGCAGTTCCCATTTGCACATAGTAAATACAATGATAAAACAAAAGGTAGACACAGAAGAGAAACGGAGAGAGAGATGTAAAATAAGAGGAGGAAGAGCAGATAGACAGCCGAGTGAGAACAGGATTATTTAAAGCTCTAGCCCTCAGGCCTGTTTAACACTCTTGTTAGTGGTAAACAGCCGTGTAGTGATGTGGGATGACTTGACATGCCTAAAAATAGTTTCAATGAGATCTTCTCGCATATCCCATCATGCACCTTGCTCTCTCTCTTCCTTAAGCACCATGAGATTCTGTTTCTTAAACGCCCCAGTTACTCACGATGAAGGACTAGTTAAGCATTTCTCTGAGGATTCAGTCAATCTAATTCCACTCGTAATTAAAGGGACTAATTTACCTCCTCTCTGAAGGTGCGCACTTGTTCTTTGCAGCCTGGAAGTCCTTGGATAAACTCAATCACCTACAGAATAACAGTGAGGATCAGAGGAGGTGCACTCTCAGTTTACAACAGCTGGGTTCAGAACAAATCAGCTGACCTTAAAGAAAACTTGCATTAACTCAACAAAGCGTAACAGGATCGGGAGATCTGTGTACCTCATCCACGCTCCACGCTGCCACTTTACCGGCCGTGATGCCCGCCACAGTCGGAAGCAGCTTGCTGTGCTGATCCCAGCAGTGAGGCATGCTGGGAGACGGGCTGGAACATGGCATGAAGACAGACTGGTGCAAAGCCTGCTGCAGAGTCAACTCTAAGAGAGAGAGAGAGACAGTTATTAAAGAGCTATTGTGCCCTTTCACAAGTCTTGATGTAGTTTCAGGCTCTCCTAGAACAGGTTTTCCTGCTTGAATGTTGATTATTCTCCTCGTATTCTCCATTGTTGCGGCTCCTCTCTTCTCAGTCTGTCAGTAACGCTCTGTTTACTTCCTGTCTCTATGAAGCCCCTCCTTCTGAAAAGCACACTGTGCTCTGATTGGTCAGCTGGATCAGTGTGTTGTGATTGGTTGAGCGCTTCGAGTGTGTTTGGGAAATGTCCCGCCCCTTTACCATAACCACCAGTTTAACACACTTCTAACTAACTCAACCAGGCCCCGCCCCTTTATTCTGCGTATAGCTTGGGCAGGACTTATTAATACTAGAGATATTGTGATATGTTCGTTCCCGGAAGAAAACATCTCAGTTGCGACTGTAACCTTGGTACTCTGAGAAAGGAACAAGACATTGCGTTTAATCCATTTAATGATAATCAATATCCATCCATAATCCATAATCCATTTTCAAGAGGGCAACAGTTACATTATTACAGCTTTGACTCAAATAAGCAAAAATGAGAGTCCACAATTAAATGTACAGTAAAAGATATTAATGATCTGATTTACAATCACTAGGACACATTTCTCAATACTTGGGTCACTTGTTCTGCACTCTTCACACAGTGATCACAGCATCAGTCTATGTGAGGTAAACTGAGGACCGTTTATCATTGCTTTGACACAAAATGCATTCAATGCCGACATCCTTCAATTGACATGAATTATTTTCTCATTTAGACACAAACATCACCAAAACTCAATGACCCTACAGGCCAAATTGCACAGGTTTACATTCTCTGTTCAAAACTGTTCAAATTAAGTTAAAAACCTAACACAACACAAAAATGAATAAGATAAATTTGCACCATTTCTACAGTAATACCATATTGAAATATATTCGGAATCTAAGAAATCCCATGCCATCAAAGCAATTAGAGGAAACTGAACACCAACACGTCTTTCAGTTTCATTTCCATCCAGTCAAAAGGGGAAAACTTAGGTTTGTGTTTTATGATTGATAAAGTGTGTTTGTTGGGTGAAACCTTTGTTAGTGTTCTGGAAGAATGAGTTGATTTGAGACATGAATGGAGTGTTTTGAACGTTTTAGTGCATTTTGAATGTGAAATTAACTACTGTGAAGCTGAACATTGATCTAAGTATTAAGAAATGTGCCAAAACTTTAATATCAACAATACCCAGTATGGTCAACATATACTACACATAAACTGAGTTGGCAAAATATAGTGCACATAGCCCAAAAATGTTATGTTGCACACTTTGACAGGTACAGAATACACACGTTAAAGATGGTGCTCGCCAGGGCCAATGGATGCGGTAAGAATGTAAGTATAACGTATCTTTAATCATTTTGATTTACTGACAGCAGAATCATGGCTAGTAATGTTGTCACAATATCAATTTCAATAGTCAGTTCCTGTGCAAATAATGGATACCAACTCTGATACCAAAGGTAAAAAAAATTGTTATTAATATTAAACAATTATAATTATAAAAGTACTGTTAAAATACTTAAAAAATGTTAATGATGAATGAAAACATACTGTATGTAGTGAAGTAGTATTAAACTAACATGTATATAGCTTCAAAACGAGTAAATAATCAGTAATAAAGAAGAGCAAAGGAACTCATTACATGTCAGGGTTATGTTTATTATGTTTATCTTTTCATAGTTCTCGTTTTGTTCCTGTGCTTCCTTTCAGTTTAGTTTCCGTCTCTTTAGGGTACGTTTACATGAGAACTATGTTCTAAAACGGAAAGGTTTGTCCATTGCAATTTTCACATACACACAGCAACATTGCTTCACACAGATCTAAAACCACTGTATTCTGCTGCCAGGCCAGTAGTTGGCAGTAGTAGTCACCTTATAAAGAAACACTACACGCCTATAGACTAAACAGGTAATATGCATGTTCATAACGTCACTGTTTTAACAAATTAACGTTTTTGTAGTTTACACAGAGACAATAACGGTCTCGCTTTCAAAAACTTATTTTCAAAAGTTTGCATTTTCAGGCCCCAAAACACCACTGTAGTGTAAATGAACGGCCAAAACGCATAAAAAGGTTTCTTTTTTTGAAAACTGTGTAGTGTAGACAACCCTTAGTTACTTATTCCTTCCTGTTTGTTACCAAGGTTACTTATTAGTTACACCTGTGTCTTGTTTTTCTATTTATACTCCATGTTCTGTTCTGTTCTGTTCACCATCGGTTCTAATTTTAAATGTAAGTGTGTTTTTCCCATTGGATTGATCTTCTGAGATCATTAACTCTTTCTCCGCCAGCGGGTTTCTTTTAAAAAAAAGTTGCCAGCGTTTTTGGTCATTTTCACAAATCTTTCATGGCCCCCAGAATATTTTGTTGTATGAATATCTGACCATGCAATTTATCAAAAGAAAGAACATAGCCTCTGTTTTTTTTTTAAAAAAGTTGCATGCATTCTTTTCTTATCAACACTTGAATGTGAATACTTGAATAAAAAAAGCTAAATTTTGAGCAAATACCTGCAAAATCCCGTTTTTGTCAAAGACTACGACCAGATGGGATTCAGAGCGATGATCAAAACACAGATGGAGTCGATCGAGTCCATCAACACCCCCAAAGCTTCAAAGTCCTAGAGCTCGTCCTGGGTCGACATTTCATTCAGTAACATTCGGCAGTTTTGATTTACATGTTGTTTAATGTTATTTTATATATGCATATGATTACATATGTTATCGCTTGTTTCTGCTGCTTCTTTTTCATCTGTGTTTTGATCGGGAGATTCAGTACTCTTTCAGAAGATGTGTAATAGCGTCCCCTACAGTATAACAGTGGAAACACGGATTGCCGGAAAGTTCTGTCATTGGCGGGGAAAGAGTTAAAAGTGTCCATGTTTGAATCCTGCATCATGCTTCTGACTAATACCACGCTATACATGACAGACAAGCAAGAGTGACTTCTCTTTTTCTCAGCATTATTGCAGTTTCATTATTATTGATGACATCATAGACAGTGGCAGGTCTAATTGGCTGCAGCAATGCACTAATTCAACTGTTTAAATCTGAGAGATGCTTGTTACGGGAAATTGTGTGCTTTGAAATTTGACAGTAAAAGTAAATCTTGTTCATAAATTACAAAATTACTTTCCTCATTTGTGCACTTCACCTTGTAGATGTTGCTATTTTTTCATTTGTTCGGAACAGCCTTCTCTATGTGCCAAAGCCATGTAAATTCATCAGCTTCTCAACTGGTCCACAGTCCACTTTAGTGCGGCATGCACAGCGCTCATGAGCCACCGTGCTCCGGGCTGGATGCCAAACACTGACACAACACCCTCCCCCAGGCCTTTCATGCCTAATTCACTCTGACAGAGTCCTTCTTTAAAGTTGGAACAAAAAGGAACTGGGCTGCGTTTCCTAAAAGTATCATGAGCCCAAGTTGATCATGGAGACCATTGCCACCAATGTTATCTACAATCAACTTAGCTCACAATGCTTTCGGGGAACACAGCCCAGAACGTTTTAAGAAAGCGTGCTTATCTCAAGATAATGTCAATACAGGAAAAAATAATCTATCAGCACTTAAAGGTGCTGTATGTAACTTTTTCACTCTTCTAAAGCATAAAAAAACAAAATATATTTGCATATATTGAGGAAACATGCTAAGTTCACATACTCATTTCTCTGAAAAAACACTTCTACAGCCAGTTATTTTAATTTGAAATGTGCGTTTCCAGGCTGGAATGTTTGTTATTGTTTTGGTCTGTGCGTTACTGCACGTTGCCAATTTACCAATTTTCATTGTCCATTGCGCTCGTTCCTGTTTTGCGTGGCAACCCATGTGAGCGCCACCCAGTCTGAGGAGCAGGTGGCGGGAGAAACGACGATCTCAGATATTTTTAATTCGACTGCAGTACCTATTTCGTCCACTAGTTGTCACTCTTACATACTGCACCTTTAAAGGTCAGTCTACACTTTTATTGAATAAGAAGTTGTGATCTACGATAAATTAGCCAAGGGCTGGTAAAGCAGCATCTCTGTGATATCAACACAGGTATGGAGGTTGTTAAGCACAATGTGAATGCTCTTAGATATCTAGTTCAGTCATGAAACTCTAGAGGGCGCAGGCTGATGGTCCTAGTGTACTCTTCTGTTTCAACATTAAATTTTGTGCACGTGCTGTTGAACGCGCAACCGTCCGCATGGTCAACGTCAGTCAGCCAATATGCATGCAGCATGATCGGCTGTGGAGGAATTAAGGAAAAACACTACGCCGGTTACGCGGCTCACACGTGAGGCTGTAGTGTGAAAGTGTCCCAACCCCCATAGATGGAAAAGATTTGGAAAAGATCAAAACACACAAAAATGCACACAAACATTGGGCTGCATGCAGACGGTGTGATTAGACGTGAGCTTAATTTGAACTCACTGCTAATATAAACACAATCGTCCTAAATCGTGCAAGTGAACTGTTACTGATGGCCTGTGATTTTCCAGCAGAGATGGATTTTGTGTTCTTTGGGACTTATGCAATACATTTGCGGCAGACAGATGCAAGTTGCATTCTGTGTTGATACTTTCAACCAAAGCAAAAAGTGGGGTGAACAACTCTATTTACTTTCACACAGTTTACTGGATCTTAACGGGATGTGTGTGAACGCACTCACAGTTTCCGGAAAATCACTGGCAGTGTGAATGAACCAAAATCAAATGATCCCGGGACAAATCCCAGGACACATTATTCGTGTATTTTCAGGAATCTCTGTGTGAAAGGGGCTCTACATGATGCAAATGTACCGTGGTTCTGGCACAAAAACACAGTGTGAACACAATCGCAGAAGAAGGGGGCGCTTCGAACTCTGCTTCGGACTAAGTGTGAAAGCAACTTATATTCAGTCCTTCACAACTTCTCAAGAAAAAAACATGCTCATACTTCAGTGTGAGTAGCGCTCTTGTAATGACACTACGGTGAACGAGTGCAGTCAGCACTGGATAATCACTGCACAGTTATGAGGCTATGGATGCTCAGTTTCTGACATTCATTAACGGAGCACATAGCCAGTGGGACCATCTGATGTCTGTTATATAAACACATAACTGTCTCTGATAATGGCCCTATCCATGTCATTAGCTGTCATAAAAAGCACTTCCTCAAGGGAATTCATAAAAACCGTGCTGCAGATTACATCTAGATATCTGAGTGGCAATAGCGTATGTTTGTTCTCACAGTCTATTAAACCTGTATGAAACTGTCCTAAATCATCCTCTAATGTATTCCAGTGAAAAAGTTAAAAATGACATGAACTTGCCCTTGAAACTCAAAAAGACAAATGAAGTGGCAACGAGAGTGCATATATCAGGTTATGTCTCTGCAGTGTGTCTGTTTCATATAATTATTGAGGTATTAAAATCTGATAGCATTGCCAGAGAAATAGTCACAATTATTTCTATAGCGCTTTATACAATACAGATTGTTTCATAGTAATTAACTGGAAAATAACAGTGTTAATGTTGCAAAGTTCATCAATAAAAAAACAAAACAATGCATTTAATTCAGCTGTAAAGCAGCTCTACAGAAGAAAGTAGTGTAGTTATTCACATCAATTCAGTTTAGTGTTAAGCTCAGTTGAATAATAGTGTTGATGATGCAAAGTTAGTGGAATTCAGTTCAAATTTGCACTCATTTGATAGTCAAGTCATCTTCATTTATATAGCGCTTTAACAATGTAGATTATTCCAAGCGGCTTTACAGTGATATTAGGAAATTATTCCTATTATCAGTAACAGAGATTGTTTAGGCTTTATAGCAGCTCTAGAATAAAGTTATATTCCAGCTAAAGTTAATTTTGATTGATTCACTTCCGTCGCAGCGATCATTAGTTATTAACTTAGGGGCCACTAACACGACACTGTGTCAGTGCAGTTAAATCGATAATATTACTGAATTTTATAAAGTTTAGTGTTTGGGTTTTTTAGCATATACTATATTAAAGTCTCATGTCTCACAACAATATTACCGCAGTTCAACAATCAATTAAAACAATATTGACAGAATAAATTTCTTCTTTTGGGTCCTGCTGTTGTGAAAGGACATGAGGGTGAGTAAATGAGGACAGTTTTTTGGGGTGAAATATCCCTTTAAATGTACCCCTATGCTCTTTTAATAGCGATTTTGTGCTAAAAGAAAATCTGCCAAAATTGTCAATTTAACATTTTATCCAATACAATATGGCATGTATGATGGGGAAATGCGCTGCATAGCAGGATTGACCCATTTCCTCAGAAACTCCCACAGTTCCACTTAACTTCCGGCTGGATTAACCGTATTTAAGCATATGCCCAGATATACACATATAAATATTCTCATACGTGTTCACAGTCTCCAGGCCAGTTCACTCCAATACATTTAGGGCTTAATCCAAAGGTTTTTGGTCCGCAATCACATTCATCATCAACACATCTGTCCTCACTGGCACTTTCCCACCACACTCAAGCATACAAACAATCCCTGAGGCTTGCCAGAGCTGCCTCCAAACCTTCTGTGCTCACGACACCATAAATCACCAGATCCTCCTATCACTGGACATCACAGCAACCGCTTCCCGGCGGGATGCTTCAGGGTATCTTCTAGAGGAACCGTGTCAGAGTCATATCCCCGGCCGAACACCCCCCAGGCCCTGCCACACACCCGCCAGCCGCTCATGCAGGTTTGCATTATGTATATTCTCACGGCAAAGTTATTTTTCATTCTTCGTTTGGGGTAAAAATAGGTTTTCCTTTTCAGTGACATACTGTTAGCGCAGTGTCGGGAAAGTTCACTTTCTACATGAACTAGTTCAAAGTTCAGTTCACAAATTTTAAAATGAACTAGTTCAGGTCATAGTTCATACTTTAAAATTTTGATTTGATTTTGCCCATATAGCACCACAGAAGGCAATTAAATAATACTAATAATAACTTAACATAATATTTTTACAATTGCACTGTAAAAGAAAACATGAATATTTTATAATAATTATTATTTTATTTTACATTACAAGTTACAATACTAACATTTAAGTTCTTAAATTCTTCACTTCCCAGCATTCAAACCGCCACGCTTGTACCGTCATTGTACCGCTCCAGACTTCTGTGATTGGTGGATCTGTCTGAGGACTTGGAAATTCAGCTAGTCAACACAGCTTATTAAACAAAGAACAATAACTATCCTTATTTCAAAGTGTGTGTAAGTTCTGTTCCACTAGCGCACCAAACCGAAGTGCAAAAAGAATGATTGTTTTGGGCCAACAGAAGGATATATTAAGACCTGAGTCGCAGTCTGATCTAATATGATTGGTTTCCTGAATGTAAAAACAAAATCAAATCAAAAAGATCTTTGTGACGTTGACTACACTGCAATGTCTTGTTTTCCAGTACAAATATTGCATCATTGTTACGTCAAAATACATTTACTTGAGAAGCACAATGACATTAGAAATATATACAGTATATATATATATATTAGCCGGGTTTTCGCCTGGAAGGCTCTATAAATCTGGCACGCTATTGAACAAAGTTAAACTGAAAGTGCTGCCGTTCACAGACACCAGAATGAACGAGTTCACAGTAACGTTCATCAGGCAGTAATACAGTACGTTCAGTTCACGTTCGCCCAAAATATGAACGAGTTCATGAACTTTCATTCAATGAATGCGTTCAGGCACAAGACTGTGTTAGCGAACGTCACGCTGGCTTCCACGCTGCTGAGAGCTAGTTTAGATGAACATGTAAATATGTGCTGTGCGCTTTCCTCTCAATAACAAAAAAAACACAGAATAAAAAAGGCAGCGGTGAGAAAACAGCAGTTCAGAAAGCATCTGATCATTTTCTGCACCAGCTCTGTGATTCAGCACTCGTCACGTCATGTTTATTTATACAGCACTTTATACTATAGATCGCTGTAAAGCAGCAGTTTTACTGTATTAAACATGAACAACAGTGTCAGTGTCGCTTTCAGTTAGAATTACAGCTTCGGTTTCTACTATAAAGCGCTTCTCCAGTGTGTTCATGTTTTTTACTCGCGTCTGAACAGAAGAAATGAAGCGGAGAAGATTTACACCTCAAAGGGGCGGAGCCTCAGAGCCACGCCCACCTATTACATCATCATCGCCACAGACCAATGGGAGTTTGAAGGTGTTTAACAGCCGGAGCGAAATTTTCCAGCAAATTGCCTTAACGAACTCCCAAAACAAACTCCAAAAGAACTTGATTTTGGTCCGATTTTGTTCGTTCTTCGATTTCACTTGAAGTATATCGGGGCGCACGTTGCACCTCTCTTCATCTCACTTTGCTTGTAGCTTGTCTGCTCACATCAAGTTCAAGAGACATCTAAAGATGCCATATGTTAATTCCGGTCCATGAACTAACCCTCAGTAATACCCATCAGGACAAAGCGCTTATGTTGTATTCCTCATTTGCAAGTGACTTAAAATAAAAGCACCTGCTAATGCTCATTTTTTTTGCTAGATTACTGTAAAAAGTGTTTTTACAGTGTCCTGGCCTAATATGTCATTCCACTTTCATCTGCTTTCAGTAGAATTAGCGCACCGACTAAAATAGCTTGCTTTCTCATGGAGAAGATAAAAGTAAACTCATTGTATCTGCAGAATTTGGGGTTTGAGTTTAGGATGTTGTGACCCGAGGTGCTTCAAGTACTTTGACACTGCTAAGCTCCAATAAACATCATTTAGCGTAGCGTCATTTCTGGCAGCTCACGTTAGTCAAGCTCGCATCAGTGACTCTCAGCTGATTCACGTCTACCTTTAGGAATACGACGCCTATCACTGTATTCCTATATAAGCTCCTTCAGTATTATCAGCAGCTGTGGCATTTCTCAGGAGCACATTACCCTCCTCCCTCCCCAGCTCCTCCTCTCGCCAGTCAGGATCTGGCATTCTGATTCGCCTTGAATCAGAATAAATTCTCCAATTATGTTGTACTTTAAAATCTTGAATTACTGATATCTGCATACATTCATGTTGGTTCTGTTCTGTTTACCCTAAGGGGGGTTATCGCTGCTCTCCTGCTCTTATCCATGCTAGGCTGACTGGATGCGCAGGGAGTTCTCGCCCAGAACAGGACCATACCGCCAATCCTAACTATATGCTAATGGTCAATCGCATTTGACGATAGTGGTCCTGACAGAATTACAATTAAATGTGTCTCGAGTCCCAGAAGATTATCCCTCGCTACGCCCACGATGCTTCCACCCTCACATCTTTCACTCTCCGACTGCCTCTGCAACCGGACGGAGTTAAAAAGCTTTTAAGCCGAGGAACAAAGGCTTGAATCCAACCCTCTGCCTCATTAGTGACTGCCACTAAACCTTTAGAGAGGAAGAGGGAGAGACCAGCTCTTCTGGAAGGAGACACAACCCCAGCAAGAAACAACAAGGCAGAAAGAGAGATAAAGTGAGTCATCACAGAAATAAATGATTTCTGCTCTTCCGCAAATATGAATCACATCATCAACATTGAGTTTCACACGCTTCAGACACTGATTCTGTTGCTTTGTGTAACCGTTACCTTAGGTGGCCCCTTCCACCTGATTTACCCTATAAAGAAACAGTTTTTGCATGTAAATATAGTATGAAGATATATCGATGGCGGTGTAGATCTACCTTTGGTTTCAGTGACTGATGACACCTCACTCTCCACTTCCTCTTCCTGCGGCGGCTCCTCCACTTTACGCACTTTACAGGGACGACCAACCCTGAGGGAGGACATCATCACGACATCATCATCACGACATCATCACATCATCACGACATCATCAGAGAGGTAGTGTGGGATATATGAGATCAGAACAGAATCCCAGTAAACTTGTGTTCTAAGTACGCTTTTCTAACGCTCCCATTAAGTTATTTCTGAATGTACCTTTGAACATACTCTAAAACTTTTTTTTTTTTTTTGTGGCTATACGAACATCAAGGAAACATTCAGGGGCCGTCAAATTATTCGAAAAATAATGCACACCCGAGCTGGTAATCCGGCCATGATGGCCCGGAATCAATTATTCTGCTTATGCTAAGGTTATCGCACCTCAAAACATTGTTAAGATGATGTATTTCAAGACATTTGTCAGGGTTTTGTCCTTAAAATGCTATTGTGTGTGAACCTCCGTTGCTAATTCCAAAACCTCATTTTAGAGCTAGTAATGGAGGCTTAAGCCACTGATAGCAGACTAATGAAGATATTAGAGAGAGAGAGAGAGAGAGACAGAGACAGAGACAGAGAGAGAGGAGCGAGAGAGAGAGAGAGAGAGAGAGACAGAGACAGAGACAGAGAGAGAGAGAGAGACAGAGAGAGAGAGAGAGAGAGGAGAGAGAGGAGAGAGAGAGGGAGAGAGAGACAGAGAGGAGAGAGAGAGAGACAGAGAGAGAGACAGAGAGGAGAGAGAGAGAGAGAGAGAGAGACAGAGAGGAGAGAGAGAGAGAGAGAGACAGAGAGAGAGACAGAGAGGAGAGAGGGAGAGAGAGAGACAGAGAGGAGAGAGAGAGAGACAGAGAGAGAGACAGAGAGAGAGACAGAGAGAGAGAGAGACAGAGAGAGAGACAGAGAGAGAGACAGAGAGAGAGACAGAGAGAGAGAGAGAGAGAGAGAGAGAGAGAGAGAGAGAGAGAGAGAGAGAGAGAGAGAGAGAGAGAGAGAGAGAGAGAGAGAGAGATTAAGCGTGTGTTGAGCCTCTCTCAAAGTGTTCGGCTCCAGCGTCTTCTTATAGCGAAACTACGTTTATCTGCATTTCGTTAATGAGAAACTGTAGCTTTCAGATGTAGCCTTTGAGTTGCTAAACTATTTTACTGATAAAATTGTCAGAGCACCTGATTGTGTGTTCGTACTGTATGTGTGTGTGTTTGAGTGGGAGAGAGAGTGTGAGGAAGAGAGATGTGCTTGGTTTCACTTCATTTGGATGGTCCCTTTAACACATTCTGTTGACTATAAGTAACGCTGCACCTACATGTCTACTAGCTCTCATTAGAGTGTTAGTAGGGTATTAGTAGACTGGTAGGGTTAGGGTTAGAATAAGTTGACATGTAGTTGCATAGTTACTTATAGTCAGTAGACTGTCTGCTGGAGGACCATCACAATTAAGAGTTATCAGATATTAAGCAGACAGTACTAATACTCTAATGAGAGTTAGTTTACATGTAGTTGCAAAGTTACTTATATTCACCAGAATGTTCAAAAGGGACCATCAAAATAAAGTGTTACCATGTGCTTTTCCATTATAACTAATAAATGCATAATACATAAAACTTAATTTTGTGGCAAAAAAACAACCTGAAAATATTTTGTTTTTATCCTATTGTTTACTATATTTTTATGCTGGGTCAGTGTCGTTGTGGTTTTTGGTTCTTTTGCTGTAAAGACCTTTGAAATAAAAGAAATCATTTTGTAAAGTGATATGAAGCTGTAATGCGGTCAAAACCTGCTGGAACTACTTTACTCGTGCGTTTTCCTGAAAATAACTGCACAGCTTACAAAGTTCGTCAACCAATCAGATTCAAGCATTTTGAGCATTCAATATTCATTATTTTGAGTGAACCTTGCCTGAACAACTAAAGCTCAGAGAACGTTCCCTGTCATTTTCTACATCTGTGGAATGATGTAGAAGCCATTTTCATTTCTAATATAAAACATGGACACCATTAATTGAATTAAACATGCAACGTACGGTCATGTGACCACAGTATGTGGATGCTTACAGTTTAAGATTGTGTAGGCAGTGTAAAATGTACACTGCACAGTATGCAGTGAGCTAGTATGCTAGTATTGCATTTCCAACACAGCCAACGGCTTTGAAGGGCTTACTATACGATGTTTCAGATGCAAGGATCATCTGCGGAGCAAAATCTGCACAAATATTTTGCGCTGAGGTATGATTTTGCATATATTTCATGTGTAATATAAAGCTCATTATGCAAACCCTTTCTGTACAGTAAACAGAAAATTCTCAAGGCTATTTCTGAACAGGAGAAATGCAATCTCAGAATAAACAAGCAAGTGTATCTTCCGAGATGACGGAGAGAGCCATAGTATGGACCAAGTCATCGCAACAGATTGTGTGGAAAATAAAGCTTTGTTGACTAACAGGTCATTATGTCAACAGCGCAACCGAGAAGCATCATTTTACTCTCAGTAAACAGTGTTAGACGGTGTCAAGGACAGTGTGTGTGTGTGTGTGTCAGAGGATCATCTGTTTGCATACAGACAACTAAGCATTTGTTACACATTTCCTCGGACATTTTAAACTCATTACTCTAATGTAAAATAATTTCATTCTCATTATTTGTATATTCGTTAAATTGTGAAATCGTCATGATAGTGTTTTGTTAAACACTGTGAAAGTTAGCTTTTCTTTCACCAAGTGAGTGACTGAATCTAACCTTCGCTTGGTCTCTGTGACGACAGGCTTCTTTACAGTCGTTTCCATGGCGACGGTTGCCGTGCTGGGTTTCTCCGGGTGAGATGGGGCAGGGGTGACGGGTTTGCTGGAGAGACAGTGAGAAACAAACACAACACTAAAGGTGTGCAGAAGCCCAGACATGACAACGTCCTCAGTTTTATCTCAAACACCACAGGTGTGGCTTTCAGGGCCTGTCATGACGTGATAAGCAAATCAAACGTGTGCCTATGCTAATTTATGCTAATGTATTTGCATGGGCAAGTGATACTTTTTACTGTGCTTGCCTTATATTAAATAAATATATACCTTTGGCGCATTTTCCATTTGATTTTTGCCCATTTAAAATGATATTTATGTTTTTTGCACCAAAAATATCATCATTTTATTTGGTAGCCCAGACAGCAGCATAGTGTCGGCCCGGATACGGCCCACATGTGGATTCCCCCCGGACCAGATGTGGGCCGACACTATGCTGCTGTCTGGGAAGCCATACTAATCTAAAAGAAGGTGAATGTGAACTTTAAAAACTTTGAGTTGCTCATGTGAAGTAGGTTAGGAGGAATTTTGCTTGGGCTGCATTTAGCTGAATGTAAAAGAGAGATTTGTTTACCTACAAGATACAGGAAAAATACAGTGAAAAAGCTGAATCGACGCTATGATATGAATTGATTCCTGAGTGATCTGATTTCATTAGTTGTGTGTCATCACACACCTATCATGGAAGATCAGCCAATGCAAAGGGAATATCTGCGTCACATGGGGTTAAATATGAACGTACAGACTCTGACATCACAGCCGGACGATGTAGTTTTGTATTTGGATCATCCAAATTGCCATTGAACTGTTGAAATAATCAGTGCTCATTAGTTTCGGATAGGGATGCACCGATATGAAAAATTTGGCTAATGCAGTTAATTCTTTATATTTGAAAGCCGATAACCGATATATTGGCCGATAAATCTAAATCCAAATTTTTATATAATTTTGAGAGCCTGATTACAAAAATAAAAATCCATGTCCCCAGCACACGATTATAATGATGTTCTCATGATAATTTTATGTAGCCGATATGACAGATTTGAGCTTTTTTGAAGTGATTCCAATCATATTTCAAGAAATTCAAAAACATAAACAGTGCTCAACAAGTGTCTCAGCTGAAGGAAATAATACATTATTTATCGGCTTTAATATACCGGCCACATTTTATCAACTTATCAGGTTGATAACGATAACATTAAAAATTAACATATATCATCCAATACCGATATGGTGGCCGATATATCCTGCATCCCTAGTCTTGGACAAATAAAATTTCTGAGAACAAATTTGACAGAAATCGGCAACTAATTTTTTAAAGTGTTTTTAATGCGACTGTTGTGCCATAATTTCATGTCAATCTCGGGTGAATGACAAATGGTTGCATGCTGGTCTGTTTTCCCCCCTAAATGGTCCCAGAGCGTTTCTCCTCTGTAACCATTTACAAAGTGAGTGTATGATACGTATGTAAAAGTTGTGTGCTGTATTCAAGGCTCTAAATGGAAGTTTTCAGACGCGAGTTTCCATCTCTGACATGGTTAGCAACATAAAAGATCAAATGAATAGAGCTGACTTTGATGTAATAATAAGAGGTTATTCTGTCAGCTGAAGGCGCAGCTCGAAAGTGTAGACAGCTTCATTAATTATAACTTGAGTCGTTTGGTTTTAACGGATCGCAAAATGCCACTGACACTGAGTTGGTGCAGACTTCTGCACTTAACTATTGATGCAAGATTGAGCTCATGGTTTTGTGTCACAATCATCAGATATTTCCCGGTCAGTTTAGCAGTTTCCCATCATAAAGGCCTTGTGAATATTTAAACGGATGTCCTCTGAGAAACGACACTCACTCGTTAGCGTCGGCTGAAGTCTCTGCGCTGGGTTCTGCTCTGCGCGGGCGGCCCACGGTTCCCGGCATCTCTCCGCTCAAGCGATCCGGCAGAACCGAGTCCTTATTAAGGTTGATGTCAGAATATGGGCAACCCACAGCACTGAAACACCAGGAAGCATGGCTCAGTTTACAAACATGACTCGCTATCATTGTAGTTCATTAGCTGTGTATCTATGCTGCAAACATTTATTTTCTTCATCAGTATCATTGTCTTATTTCCCAGTACATATATTGCACCATTCTTAAAGCAAGATACATTTACTGGAGGAGCACAATGACTTAAGATATCTTGTTTTCGGAAAAACTGATCAGAAGTTGAAGATTAAAACTAGACAAAATACATGCCAATAAAGGTCAGGAAAATATTGGCAGGTGCTTTTTCTTGTTTTAAGCATAAACTATCTTTACAAGTAAACAGTTACACACACACACACACACATATATATATATATATATATATATATATATTTCTAATGTCATTGTGCTTCTCAAGTAAATGTATCTTGACTTAACAATGTTGCAATATTTGTACTGGAAAACAAGACATTCTGAGTGTGAAATTCACTTTTTTGCAGTGTAGTCAACATCACAAAGATCTTTTTGATTTGATTTTGTTTTTACATTCAGGAAACCAATCATATTAGATCAGACTGCGACTCAGGTCTTAATATATCCTTCTGTTGGCCCAAAACAATCATTCTTTTTGCACTTCGGTTTGGTGCGCTAGTGGAACAGAACTTACACACACTTTGAAATAAGGATAGTTATTGTTCTTTGTTTAATAAGCTGTGTTGACTAGCTGAATTTCCTAATCCTCAGACAGATCCACCAATCACAGAAGTCTGGAGCTCAGAATGACGGTACAAGCGTGGCGGTTTGAATGCTGGGAAGTGAAGAATTTAAGAACTTAAATGTTAGTATTGTAACTTGTAATGTAAAATAAAATAATAATTATTATAAAATATTCATGTTTTCTTTTAAAGTGCAATTGTAAAAATGTTATGTTATGTTATTATTAGTATTATTTAATTTGACAGGATTCATATAACAGCAGTTTAAATGTAAAAGGACTGAGGCACCATCACAGCTAAAAAGAGCTTTGAAATATTGAAATATTTATATTTACAAATAGGGGTTTGGCTGATATTAAAGTTTGGAAACTTCTGGATTAGGGTACAAATTACACATATGAAGCGTGTTTAATTCGTTAAAGTGATGTTTTCCATATGAGCTTTGATCCGTATGGATTTTCCTGCACTCTGGGAGATTATTCTCAAACTGACTTTATAAAGCGTGATCAGAGAACAGACGTCGAACAGCTTTCCTCAGGCGGAGAGCTGCGCTCTGACCTGATCTGGGCATTAATGTGGGAACAGAAAGCTCAGTGATCATTGGAGTCCAGTAAACCTGAGCTATGATGCTGCTGGAAATGATATTTAGGGCTTTCAGACAAAGTGAGGTTTGTTCTTGCATGTCACACAAGCACGGTTGAGTTTCTGTTGACCACATTTAATGTGCTATATATATATATATGTATTGTGACGAGCGTCCCAAGCACTCATCAGCGTTGCCCTGGGGAAAGACGCGAAACACCTGTGCCCGCTCATCATGGCTTGATCGGCCACACCTGTCACCAATTTCCCCCACGGCCATATAAGCAGCATGAAGCTGAACAACGAGGGAACTGGCGTCTTGAATGCTGAGAACTAACATGTCGTCTCTTTTTCTTTCCAGAAACCAGCGTGTGACCGAGCTAGACCTGAACCGAGCCCAGCACCGACTCACCGCTCCAAGGAAATCTTTCACAGAGAGCACCGCATCACCTCAGCAAGCCACTCTTCACTCTTTACCTACCACTTGTTGATAAATACACCCTCTGGGGTAATTTAATTTGAGCTCTCCTTGTCGCGTGATACTTCCAGCCCGTCACAGTGGTGGAGAATGCGGAAAAAATTAAAAGGAAGTTCCCGCCGACAAGCGATCTCCGGATAGTCATATTGATCTCTTCCTGACAGGCGGTACTCTTTCCCTCAGGATGGAAGAACTTCTTCAGCAATTAACGGAGGTCAGTATGCGCCAGCAACAGATCGTGGAGCATTTTGCCACACGCCAAAACCAGGCTGAACAGGAAATTGCCGCCCTCCGCCCGACAGCACGTTCCGTTACCCGATCCACGGGTTCAGTCCGCCCAGCTACTCCCCAAAATGACCGTCCATGATGACGTCGAGGCATATTTACAAATGTTCGAGAATACAGCTATGACGGAGGGGTGGGACCCGGATGACTGGGCACGCGCACTTGCCCCTCTTCTCACTGGCGACGCCCAGCGTGCCTTCTTCAGCCTCCCCACAGCGACAGCAGAAAGGTATGAAGATGTAATGAGGGAAATTTTGGCTGGAGTGGGTCTATCTCCAGTGTGCGCGGCCCAGTGCTTCTATGATTGGTCGTATCAGCCCCGCCGTCCCGCAAGTACTCAAGCGGCCGAACTGTCTCGTATAGCACAACATTGGCTGATGGATTGGGCACCCACACCTGCCCAGGTAATGGAACGCGTGGTCATTGACCGCCTCCTTCGGGCCTTGCCCCACACCTATCGTCAGGCTGTGGGTATGCAAAACCCAAAAACCACGTCAGAGCTAGTGGAGGCGGCAAACCGACGTGAGCCTGGGGAGCAAGTACAAAGTTGGCCCGGGGACACGAACACATCCTCGTCGTGGTCGACTATGCCACTCGCTGCCCCGAAGCAATCCCTCTCCGGAAAGCCACCGCGAAGAATATCACCCACAAGCTCTTTCTGCTGTTTAGCCGAGTCGGTATACCGGTGGAGATCTTGACCGATCAAGGAACACCGTTTATGTCCCGGCTAATGGCTGATCTCTGCCGCCTACTCCGGGTAAAGCAACTGCTGACGACTTTATACCATCCTCAAACGGACGGACTCGTCGAACGTTTCAACCAGACCCTCAAGCAAATGCCGAAGATAAACGGGACTGGAACCAGATGTTACCTTACGTTCTATTCGGTATACGGGAGGTTCCCCAAGCATCCACAGGCTTTACGCCCTTTGAACTCCTCTTCGGACGACAGCCTCGAGGGCTGCTCGACGTTGCGAAAGAGGCATGGGAAAACCAGCAACCCACCCCACATCGGTCCCTAATCGAGCATGTCGCCTAGATGAGACAACGGGTCGACCGCGTCATGCCCCTAGTCCGGGAACATCTGGCAAAGGCCCAGCAGGCTCAACAGTGCCACTATAACCGAACAGCTCCTCCTCGAGAATTCCAAACGGGCGATCGGGTTATGGTGTTAGTCCCCACCACGGCCTGTAAGTTCCTGGCCACTTGGCAGGGGCCGTATACAGTGATAGAGAAAGTGGGTCCTGTAACGTACCGAGTACAGCAACCTGGGAGACGGAGCCCTGAGCAGCTATACCACGTAAACCTGCTGAAGAGGTGGGTGGGGAACAGAGAACAGACCGTAGCTCTTGCCACCGTCCAGCCCGTTCTGGTGGATACCAACCCCGGTCTGTCGGGGGAACAAAAGGCTGAGCTGCAACACCTGATTGGTCAGTTTTCGGATGTGTTCTCTACAGTCCCCGGGCAAACCAGTCTGGTTCAACATGACATTATAAACCCGCCACGGGTCATCATAAAGCAACGGCCCTACCGTATTCCTGAGGCTCGACGGCAGGCTATCGAGGAGGAAATTAAGCAGATGATGAAGTTGGGGGTGATCGAACCATCACGCAGCCCGGGGTCCAGCCCGATCGTCCTGGTGCCAGATGGCACCCTCCCCTCCTGTAATGATTTCCGCCGCCTCAATGAAGTCTCGGAGTTCGACGGATACCCAATGACCCGGGTGGATGAACTCCTAGACCGCCTGGGAAGGGCCCGGTATATTTCCACTTTGGACCTGACGAAGGGTTATTGGCAGGTGCCCCTCTCCGAAAGTGCCAAACCAAAAACCGCCTTTTTGACTCCAACTGGCCACTGGCAATATCGGACCCTTCCCTTCGGCCTTCACGGGGCACCGGCCATGTTCCAGAGGCTTATGGACATCATCCTTCGGCCGCACTAGCAGGACGCAGCAGCGTACATTGATGATGTAGTCATCCATTCAGAGCATTGGCAGGACCACCTAGACCGTCTGCGGAGGGTGCTTACGGATCTTCGAAGGGCTGGACTCACCACCAACCCTCGCAAGTGTCACCTGGCCCTCTTTGAGGCAAAATATCTGGTAGGAGGCTTCCAGGTGGACGGGGCCTCATTAAGCCACAGGAGAAGAAGGTGGAGGCCATCCGCGCCGCCCAAAGACCCGTAACGAAGACTCAGGTACGAGCTTTCTTGGGCTTAGCGGGATATTATCGCTGCTTCATCCCCAACTTCTCCTCGTTAGCAGCCCCCCTGAGAGACCTAACCAGAAAGGGGCAGCCTGAGTGCATCACCTGGAGCCCAGAGGCGGAAGAGGCATTCCAGCGAATCAAGTGTGCCCTGACGGAGGAATGGTTTCGCGATGGTTTCTTGCGCTCCAGAACTTCTGCTTCATCATCCGCCACCGAGCCGGAGCCTCCAACGCTAACGCACACGGACTCTCGCGGGTTTGGTCAGCCTTCGCAGGTCTGTCAGGGGTCACTCCCCACCCACCCCCAATTTCCCCCTTTTTGCTTCCGTATGTTTCCACCAGGACCAGGAGCAGCATGAAGCTGAACAACGAGGGAACTGGCGTCTTGAATGCTGTGACTTAACATTTATCTGAGGTCATCAGTCTCTTGTTCTTTCCAGAAACCAGCGTGTGACCGAGCTAGACCTGAAACGAGCCCAGCACCGACTCACCGCTCCAAGGAAATCTTTCACAGAGAGCACCGCATCACCTCAGCAGGCCACTCTTCACTCTTCACCTACCACTTGTTAATAAATACACCCTCTGGGGTAATTTAATTTGAGCTCTCCTTGTCGCATGATACTTCCAGCCCGTCACAGTATGTTTATGTGAATAAAAGCCCCCCCAAATAAATGTCATATAAAGTGTATCGTATATCTTCTCAAGACTTGGATTAAGCCACTTTATTCAAATGGATATTACTTTTACTTTTTAAAGCTTGAAAATATTGGTTATGTGGACATTCAATGGAGGGACAGAAACAAGAAGAGAATATCTTCATATCTTTGTATTTTTAAGATGAATGAAAGTTTTAAACTGCATGAGGGTAATGATGACAGCAGCTTCATTTTTTTTTGGTGAACTAAACCTTTAAAGCACGCTTATTATGTTAATAAAATTGAAAAGTCTTTGAACAAGTGCATTACTATTGTTTTTACAAACTGTGAGACGAGTTGAAATTATTTCCTGTTATCGACAGAAACCAGAACATTCCTTTAAAGCATTAAAGAAGAATCTGACTCAGGAAAATGCAATAGGCCTGCACATCAATGCTGCTCAGCCGTTTTCAATCAAGTCCAGTTTCAGACAGAGCTCTCTGAGCCACCTGACACTGGTATTATGATTGCTATCAGTTTGGCACAAGGCAAAGAGCAACACGCAACACCAAAACAGTAGATTATGTAATGGCAGTTGTTATGTCATCCACATTTTTTGCCCCTTCTGAGAAATATATATCAGACCAAAACCTCATGTGACGTGTGTATATACTGTATGTATAAACAGGCTTTAGACTGCAGTGATGCTGAAGACAGGACACACACACACACACACTCGCACCTGTGGTGTCCAGAGTAGCGGGCTCCTTTAATGTGACCCACTCCCTTACAGCCTGCCGTGGGACAGCCGCCCTGCTCGGAGGTCTCAAACATGTCCTGAGGAGCTATGAAGACACACACACACACACATCATATATTATACATAGGATTCTCACTCTGGAAACCACAAAATATAACAATCAGTTGACATATATACAGTGAGACCCAACAGTTTCAGCACTGTCGAGTTTTACAGGACTGTTTTTTTTTATACGTGATTACCCACTCAGTGTTGCAAGGGAAAGATTTCTGAGTTGGTTTGGGCTACTTTTATAAAGTACCGCGGCTGCAAAATGGTTTAGACAATGAAAAATTAAAATAGATAATTTACTAGTGTGTGTAAACGTCCTTGAGATGAATTCCTGAGCTTGTGAAGGAGAGACAGCATGACAAACTAGAGGTTATGTGAGTATCGCAAACATGAGGAGTTTTACAGCAGATTCATTGAGTTTGCCATTGTGGATTAATTGCACATTGATGCTTGTGAGTAGACAAAACAAAAGTGAAAGTGGAGAGTAACAAAAGTAATGTAAACAGAAAAGAATTTGTAGGCTATTAATAGTGGTCTTAACCTGCGATCAGAAAATATCAGAGGAATTCAATTTAATGTGTGAATATACATATATATATATATATATATTTTTTTTTTTTAAAAAGACAGAATTTTTGGGATGGCTATGTCCGCGTGTCTGTCTGAATGCGATGATACGATGTCCTACCTGCCTGTCAACCTATGCATTTCCACACCTCCAAGCACATGCTCACAGAAATCCCAGACAGCAACAGTGTCGGCACAGATCCGGCCCACATCTGGTGAACGTGGATTGTACCTGTACCAGATGTGGGCCGGATCTGTTCCGACACTGTTGCTGTCTGAGTCATCAGCATGTTTCATGATGAGGCTATGCAGACTTTTGGATAGACGGTCACCGAGTGCCACAGATAAACAGCCTTTTACAGTTCCTCCTGAACCAAAACATCAACGAGCTTATGCTGCGTTCATGCCATGTCCTAATTACCGTAATTAAGAGATGGCAACCCAAGTTCCACTCGAACGGTTCATGTCCTCAGACTCGGATGCGATTCTATGGCAACACTATTACAATGAACGAAATGAATCTGCAGCATTCAGTTGGTACATGTCAGAGCTCTTTAAGTTGTTTATGTTCTTTATAATGTTGTGTGCTTTGAGACATGAGGTATTTAGTGCCGTCTCCCACGACGCTTTGCAGACTAAGCTGTGTTTTGGCGAGCGTGCTGAAGGGAAGGAGGGATCTAAAGCTAGCTTGCTTTTGCAAGCCTTACGAAATTGCCTACCCTAACTTTAAAGTATACACAAACTTCATATCAACTAGTCTAGATAAAATCATCCAAATCAAAATTTAAAACATAGAATAAATCAAATCGTTTATTTTAAGGCCCTTTGTAAGAATCCCACAGCTGTCAACTGTGAGTTAGTTTTCACTTCTTTTGTGTGGGTTCCCTCTTTTGAAGTGGACCTTCGCCTCTGCATCCTGGTGTTGCCACTATAGGAACGCTCCGCGTGAACCGATGTCTGAAGCACGTCTGAACACGCTGTCCTGATTGGCTGCCGCAGTGAGGTGAGGTCACAGGCCCGCCGACAGGCTATATAAGGGTGCCTGAAGAACACGTCATTAGCTTCATCAGCACTATTGGCACGGGATCAGTATTACCTGGTGACCTCTAGTCATTTGTAATAATTGCGGAGGTTATCTGTGATTGTTTATAATTTTTTAAAGGTTTTTGTTTCCTGTGCACTTTTTTTATCTTTCGTGAAGAATGGAGACGTTGGAGTGTTTTGATAGTATTTTGTGAGCTGGGTCATATCGCTATACACCATACAACTACACAATTAGCAGAAAGAGAAAGCTGAACACCATCAGAAGAGCAAAAACAGAAAGATTGATTAGATGGAGATGGATGACATGTATATCAGCGTGTGGTGAGAATATTCTTCTGCTTATGATATATCATACAGCTAGCCCTATAATAACGGCAAGACATTTCCAAGCAATAGCCTATAGATGTCATATACATATAAGTCAGTAAATTCAAGTAAAATCACAGGCTTCGTTTATCCCGTACAAAAGCGCCACACGATATTCAGATGTGGGGGGGGGGGGGGGGGCATTTCTAATTCACTCGAGTCCCCAGATAATACTAATCCCGTGCGAATAGGGCTTTTGTCTTCAGGATTGAACAAAAGATATCAAACAAAATGGATAGAAAGAGCTTTAGGAGATGTGTCACGCCATGTCCTGGGTGATGATATACATGATGTGTGAAGAAACCTTTCTTTAAAGCTACCTGAAAAACTGTGCAAGTGTACCTGGACAAAAGCTTTTAAACACAAAGGGTGGTCACACTGATCAATACTGATTTGTTTATTGATAAATAAAATCTATTTATGACACTGTTTTTGAAAGCATCCTTACAGCATTTTTATACAAGTGCCTAAAGCTTTTCCAAGTACTGTAGCTTTGGAGGAAGGTTTCTTCAAGTGTCTTGGAGATGTTGCCACAGTTGTTTCTGTTTCTTCATGTAATCACAGACGGAGACTTGATTATGGTGAGATCAGATTTCCATGTGGATCATACTGGCTGTTGTCAGACTCAACAAAAACCTACACTGGATTATAACAATTAATGGCAAAATTAATATTTCTTACTGACACACTACAGCCAAAGATACAAGTAACTGGCTTAAAACCATTTTTTGGGGGTGTAAAACGAATGTGCCTAAGATTTTGCACAGTACTGTATATTTGAGCTAGAGTTTTTCTCTAGTGTCGTCCCTCCCTCTGAGGGGGGAGTTTCTTAATTTACATACTGTACATATAATAGACTACATCTGGAGTCACTCACTACACGTTTCACAGGTATAGGTTGAGGTACATAAAACGGTGCTCCACTTTTCTTATCTGTTGCCTTCTCCATTTTTATGATAGAGATACGATAAGTGTGTTTTTTTTCAGAGGGTGTCCTGCTTCATTATCTCTCGTGCTTTGTGTGTAATGGAGGTAAGCGGCTGGGCTGTACCAGAATCAGTAGAATGGAAAATGAACAACTTACTCATCTCAAGCCCACCTAGCGGCAGATGGAGATAATATTGAAGTGCCTTGTATCACATAGCTATATGGAGGTGGATGAAAGAGACTGGGCAATGCCGTCTATCGCGCCCCACTCTTTTTCTGTCACCCTCTCCAATACAAAATATGAAGATGGTATCAGTATCCTCCAATATTTTTATAGGGGTGAATGTGTCTCGCTTCTTCATCCATTGCCCATTCTGGTACGGGGGTACGGAGGTAGTAGCGATGTGTTCCCTCTGTATTCACATATAATAGGCTGGGCTGAAGAGGAGAGTGGGTAATATGGCCACTGACGTCTCACTCCCTCTTTGCCTCCTCCTATTACCCCCCAGTACTGGCAGTTCAAGGCTGGTAGTGTTGTGATCCCTCTATATTTTAAATGGGCTAATACAGATGAGGATGGAGGGAAATACTGCCACTTGCGTCCCATGTTCACATCTGTTGCCCTTGCCGGTAGCGGGAGTTCGGAGGAAATTCTGATAAACTTCCATATTGCACTTTCCTTCTGATAAGGCAAGGGAAGGGGCTGGAGGGAATGGGCGTGATCTCTAGTAGCGTCCCAGTTTCCTTTCTGTCGCCCCCTTCAATAAAATAGTTATGGAGGTTGAACTTTGGGGTATGCAATTATTAGGGCTGTAACGATACACCAAACCCACTATTCGGTTCGTATCACGATTTTTGACCCACAATTCTATACAAACCGCAAATCTTTTTTTTGGGGGGGGGGGGGCGTAATTGGAGGGCGGTTGGAGGAGAGAAAAAAAGAGAGAGATTTTGAGGGAATTTTTTTTTATATTATTAAATTACATTTGAAAAACCTACAGGTAAATCTTCTATAAATATTTGTGAGTCTTCATTTTCTTTTGTTTTGTTCATTTCCACCTCAGTTCTTGTTAAAACTAACTAGATATGTTTATTCTGTGCATTTTAAATATAAATAAAATAGAGTCTGCGTCGAAACCTCGCTTCACTGCTGCTCACGCGATGCTCCTGCTCGACACTCACGCGTGGATCCTGCTCCCGGTGTGAATGCACTCACTGATTAACATGCACGCCGGAAAAAAAATGCGCCGCTCACGCTTGCGGTGTGAAAGGGCCGTTACAGGTCAAATTAAAGAATTTATCCTCAACTAGTTTTGTGGTGTAGGTCTACGTATTTTATAATGTTAACTTCAAATACTACTAATAGTAATTTAAAGATGTGGTAGCATTGGATCTGGACGGGAAGGATAAGTCTGGGAGTTGGAAGGGGTGTGTCACGATTCTGCCTTCTCACACTGCGACAGGTTCGTGGATCTGAGTGTCGCGATTTCTGTTTCTTTATATGATCAAAAATCATATAAAGTATTAATACAAACATATACATGTATGTAGAAAGCATAAAGACTCAGATATATTGATACATATTTAAAGAATATATAGACTCAGACATGGTATACACAAACTGATATATAGATTCAAATATATTGTCATTCACTGGTTTGTTTCTCTTTTCTCACACTCACACACTCATTTGGTTTCTTTTTCTCTCTCTCTCCCCCCCTCTCCCCCCCTCCCCCCTCCCTGATTTCTAATCATTCCTGCGATGCGTTTCCATGGA
Organism: Meda fulgida; assembly: GCA_030578275.1. Taxonomy (NCBI): domain Eukaryota; kingdom Metazoa; phylum Chordata; class Actinopteri; order Cypriniformes; family Leuciscidae; genus Meda; species Meda fulgida. The sequence goes on along the minus strand of CM060635.1, from coordinate 32,551,673 downwards.
CACAGAGGAAGGGAACGAGAATGAGAAGACGATTATCAGCCAGACTGACTGACGAAAAGCTTATTGTTCAACATTTCTCCATCATCACCTGGAGCTAACAGAAGATACTGACAGCAGAGGAAGCCAGAGGAAACCTCCATCCCTCTTTATATCCACATAATTACCTCTCCATCTCTCTAGGCTACACTTTTCCATGAAACAAGCAGATGGCTGTCATATAGAGGGTCTGAGGCGGTCAGTCTGTTTAGAGATATAATACAGGGCACTGTTACAGTGGCTATTAACTGAACAGTTTTAGATTTGTCTGAATCACTTTCTTCTTATAATAGTCCGTACTATAAAAAAACCTAATCTTAAAACATCTATGTCAAATAGCCAGAGATTTGCACTGCATTATCCACCCTAGGCAAATTATCTAATCTTAGTCAGTGTCTTTTGTTGTTGTTGATTATTGAAAGAAATATTGAAGAACTGAAGCTGGTAAGAGCCATTGGGAACATTAATTAGGCACTATCTTCATACTTCACACAATCAGCACATTGCGAATCAGAGGCACAGTGAATTCAGATGTTAATAGGACACAGTATATAATAAGTGCATCAACACTAATACATTTGTCCATTTTAAGTAGATGCAACTATTTTATTGATATTTGCAGTATTGAATTAAATATATACTCAGTCTGTGTTCATGTCACGAATACCTCATTTGTTACTATGGTTACTGATGTCATTCGTCATTCAGGTGTGTGTAATTAATCCTCCTGGTTTGTAAGTTGCTCTGGATCAGCTGTCAGTGTGCGGTGTGGTCTATGTATGTGTGTTGCAGTATTCCTGCCTTGATCTGTATTTGCCTTTTGGATGATCTATTAAAGACTTTACTCTGACATTCATTTTTATGGTCGTGTGCCTGCATGTATAACCACCGGTTGTGACGGTTCAGCATTTCCTTTGCTTTGCCGAACCAGACGCGGCATGACACAGCGAGACGCGATAGAAGGAGTATTTCCATGATCATCAGCGTTTTTGGACATAACTCTGTTTTAGAAACGGTTGCTAGTTCTGCCACGTCACGGCTTGATGAACAACATACAATGGTAATCTCACGTACTGATTATGTGCTTTATTTCTTGTATTTCTACAAGAAATGAATGTGTAATTTTGCATGACCTTCATAGCCGCACTGAAAGTGACAAAGGATGATCTTTAAAATAAACGAAAGGAAATAAGAACATTCGGTAACACTTTACTTGAAGGGGTGTGCGTAAGACTGACATGACACCTTCATAATCATGACATGGCAGATGTCATAAATATGAAGGAGGTTTTATGCATGTTTATGACAACTGTCCTTAAGTGTCATTCGCTCAATTATGACATTTCTAATGCAAATATGACATTGATTGAGATGTCTTTATGACACCTTGACATAAATCAATACATCATAACCTGTCAGTGTCTTTGTCATGACAACTTGACATTACCAAGACAACATAAATTGTCATAAATATGTCATAAACATGACATAGCAGATTAATTATCAAACTTAAGAAACCACTTAGCTTTATTGGTTAACATTTCATTAAACTGTCAGGTGGTTGGTTTTGACATTGGCTGTCATGAGGCATTATAACTGTGTCATGAATGTTTTTCGTGACCTCAACTACAGTGGTACAAATTTAATTTCTCATTAAAATGTTATAATGGCCTCATGACAGCCAATGTCAAAACCATCCACCTGACAGTTTAATGAAATGTTAACCATAAAGCTAAGTGGTTTCTTAAGTTTGATCATAAATCTGCTATGTCATGTTTATGACATATTTATGACAGGCTGTGTTGTCTTAGTAATGTCAAGGTGTCATAAAGACACTGACAGGTTATGATGTTATGGTTTATGTCAAGGTGTCATAACAAAGACATCTCAAACACTGCCATATTTGCATTAAAAATGTCATTATTGAGCGAATGACACTAAATGACAGTTGTCATAAACATGCATAAAACCTCCTTCATATTCATGTCATGATTATGACGGTGTCATGTCAGTCTTATGCACACCCCTTCAAGTAAAGTGTTACCGGACATTCCAACTGTGAACAAGCACTCTTATCTGCCAGAACACGCGTCTTGTCTCCGCATCGCTGCTGAACGTGTCATGGGAGGCCCGTGGCTGTGTGTAGCGTGTACTCACTGATTGGAGGCTGCAGGGGATGTCCGGTTTTGGCGCACCAGCCGGCAGGATGAATATCTGGGCTATCTGCATCGGTCCAGTAATCAAACTCATCCGTCCAGCCATCAAAATGGATCTGAAAGAGAGCAACGCAGGTTACTGATAGATTCACAACTCTTTTACAATGCAAATAACAATAATATGTTATTCATAACAATAATATGTTGTTATATTAATTTGTATCTTGTCTTGCTTTCCAGCTAAAATATCTAAACATCCTTGAAACAAAATGTTTTAAAACTAATTAAAATAATTAGAAAAATAATAAGAATAAACAAATAAAATAAAATGTTTTCAGGAAATATATTAAAATGTTTAATGTTTATGCTAAAGTTTTTTCTTTCTTACTTGTCTTAGTAAACCTCACTGAATTTAGTTTTTAGTTCTTTTTAAGACAAATCCAGCTAACAGGAAACGTTCTTTTAAGATTCTCTCAAAGTTATAAAGGAACATTCTTTCAGGGAGGCTAATAGAAAGTTTGTTCAAAGTATCTGGTCTTTCATAATGTTCTCAAAACATAAGCACAAACACATTATTTATACATTGTTTTCTCCTAAGAAATGTTTTAATTGGACGTTCATCTAATTCTTTTAAAAATGTTTCTACTTGTTCATAGAACATTCAAAAAGAAACGTTACGTTAACGTTCACATAACCAAGAAAACCTGTTTTTAAAACACTTTTTACTACAGAAACTATCAAAGTAACTGCAAAAAGGATTTTCATCATCAGAATGTTATAACAGTTTTTGAAAGCTGGACGTTTTGAACACTCAGAAAACATTCAGAAATAAAGTTTTTATAACTTTTATAAAATTCTTAGAGCAAAAACACTGAAAATGCAAATCCTTGTTGCAGTTACTTTGATAGTTTCTGTAGTAAAAAGAGTTTTAAAAACAGGTTTTCTTGGTTATGTGAACGGTAACGTAACGGAATATTCCGTTTATTTTTGAACGTCCTCTGCACTGGTGGTTAAAAGCCCCTAAAGGGCCCGAAGTGTGAAAGGTTTGAGAGAAGTGCGTGATGTGATGGTGGTGTGGTATAGTGGTTAAGGCTGGGAGTTGCTACTGTAACTGATGTTTGATCTTCACATGAGAGCTGTGAACACCGTGCCCTTAATAAATGTCCAGGAGGGATTATCCTGCAGGGTCACGGTGTCTTTCTCCGCTGACTTTGCCTGAAAGTCACTACAAATGTGTGCTGGATGGTGATAAATAAAGACCCTACTCTTGTATAAGGTACGGAACACCCCAAAGCACGTCAGATGAAAGCAGGAACAGCTTGGCTAGTAGCATTTCAATGTCCCTCTGGAAGATTATCTTCATATTGCGAAGCAGATCTCCAGAGACGTTGCTGTTCACTGGAATCAGAAGCGTTGGCAGAGAGCAGACTGCTGGCAGGGGGATCCGCTCACATTCAATTTTAGATGCTCACTGCGATCAAAACAATGAGAAGAAAAGAGCAGCGGCCCTTAAAGGACAGCCTGTCTCCAGGACTCTGATAACACCAGACCCTGGGGATCAGGAGCGCACTACAGAGGCGAGCAGTGTTTATAGTGGAGTTCACAGCACCGCACACTGGCATTATGTGGACATCCGGACAGGGCTGGCTATTTCAATTCACTGCATGCCAGTTTGAGATAAAGAGATGTTTAATCTGATCCTTCTTATCATCGCTCTGTTATTTAATCTCCTTCCAGTTTGCATGTGTCTATTTCCACACCTCCATCCATAACTAAATCAGAACATATCAATATCTCTAACCACATCTCGCTTCCCTCGGGCTTTGTTCACACCAGCTTTATTTTAGTTCCACTGAGATACCATTATAGTTCTTGTTAATATTTTGAATTACATTGTATTTTTTTATATTTGAATTGTTTTAGTTTTTGTCTATATAGACCCCCTGTGGTGAAAATCTTATTTTGTTGTTAACAAACAACAAATTTGTTGTTTTGTTGTTTCTGTGTCTATGTGGTGTTTTTAATATGCTTTAAGACAAAGCATGTGTAAGTTCATAAGTCGACAGCATTGCTGAGTATTTTCTGCTTAAAACTGCAGTGAACCAAAGACAGTCTCAAAAACACGCTTTGAAATCGCTGGTGTTTCTGACGTCACAAACTACCTTGTAACCAATCAATCATTTAAGTTTTAGTATGCAGTTAAAGTAATTTTAGTACTTAAATGAAAGGCACAGTATGTAAGTTTTGACGCTAGAGGTCGCTTATTCAAAACAATAACAAAGGCGTGAATGAGCGAGGGATCATGGGAGTTGTTGTCTTCACCTCCACAGCCGATGGAAAGCAATCCGATGGGACTCGGCAGAATCATGTTCATGGATGAGTGAATGTATTCAAGTTTTATTAATGTTACTGTGGTATAAAGCAGCCAGCGCAGGGCAGAGTGCCTCAGATGTTACCTGGCTGTTTTTATGATGCTTATAAGCTGAAGTCTTCCGCTTTCGTTCTGTTGTTTAAAGTTACGTTTAGCTGTATTACTGTTACTGAAAATAAAGCTCTTTCTGATTATACTGTGTTTAAACTTGAGAAGATAGCATTGTCTCTGAGGCACGGTACAAACATGTGACTTAACAAAACAAATCAAGAAAACACTTCCAACAAATTTGTTATTAGGCTTAATTCTATGAAATTCAGGGTATTTAGGATTTTAGATATTAACGGTTTATACAGCCTGGATTAAAGACTTTATTAAATGAACTATTCAAGGGTGCACAGATACACTGATACACTGATACATGTACGGGTGCACAGATACACTGATAAACTGATACATGTACGGGTGCACAGATACACTGATACACTGATACACTGATACATGTACGGGTGCACAGATACACTGATACACTGATACATGTACGGGTGCACAGATACACTGATACACTGATGCACTGATATATGTACGGGTGCACAGATACACTGATACACTGATACACTGGTATATGTACGGGTGCACAGATACACTGATACACTGATACACTGGTATATGTACGGGTGCACAGATACACTGATACACTGGTATATGTACGGGTGCACAGATACACAGATACATGTACGGGTGCACAGATACACTGATACACTGATACATGTACGGGTGCACAGATACACTGATACATGTATGGGTGCACAGATACACTGATACATGTACGGGTGCACAGATACACTGATACATGTACGGGTGCACAGATACACTGATACACTGATACATGTAAGGGTGCACAGATACACTGATACATGTATGGGTGCACAGATACACTGATACACTGATACATGTACGGGTGCACAGATACACTGATACATGTATGGGTGCACAGATACACTGATACACTGATACATGTACGGGTGCACAGATACACTGATACACTGATACATGTACGGGTGCACAGATACACTGATACACTGATACATGTATGGGTGCACAGATACACTGATACATGTACGGGTGCACAGATACACTGATACATGTACGGGTGCACAGATACACTGATACACTGATACATGTACGGGTGCACAGATACACTGATACATGTACAGGTGCACAGATACACTGATACATGTACGGGTGCACAGATACACTGATACATGTACGGGTGCACAGATACACTGATACACTGATACATGTACGGGTGCACAGATACACTGATACACTGATACATGTACGGGTGCACAGATACACTGATAAACTGATACATGTACGGGTGCACAGATACACTGATACACTGATCATGTACGGGGTGCACAGATACACTGATACATGTAAGGGTGCACAGATACACTGATACACTGATACATGTACGGGTGCACAGATACACTGATACATGTAAGGGTGCACAGATACACTGATACACTGATACATGTACGGGTGCACAGATACACTGATACACTGATACATGTACGGGTGCACAGATACACTGATACATGTACGGGTGCACAGATACACTGATACATGTACGGGTGCACAGATACACTGATACACTGATACATGTACGGGTGCACAGATACACTGATACATGTATGGGTGCACAGATACACTGATACACTGATACATGTATGGGTGCACAGATACACAGATACACTGATACATGTACGGGTGCACAGATACACTGATACATGTACGGGTGCACAGATACACTGATACACTGATACATGTACGGGTGCACAGATACACTGATACACTGATACATGTACGGGTGCACAGATACACTGATACACTGATACATGTATGGGTGCACAGATACACTGATACACTGATACATGTACGGGTGCACAGATACACTGATACATGTACGGGTGCACAGATACACTGATACACTGGTATATGTACGGGTGCACAGATACACTGATACATGTATGTGTGCACAGATACACTGATACACTGATACATGTACGGGTGCACAGATACACTGATACACTGATACATGTACGGGTGCACAGATACACTGATACATGTATGGGTGCACAGATACACTGATACACTGATACATGTACGGGTGCACAGATACACTGATACACTGATACATGTACGGGTGCACAGATACACTGATACATGTACGGGTGCACAGATACACTGATACACTGATACATGTACGGGTGCACAGATACACTGATACATGTATGGGTGCACAGATACACTGATACATGTAAGGGTGCACAGATACACTGATACACTGATACATGTACGGGTGCACAGATACACTGATACATGTACGGGTGCACAGATACACTGATACACTGATACATGTACGGGTGCACAGATACACTGATACACTGATACACTGATACATGTACGGGTGCACAGATACACTGATACACTGATACACTGATACATGTACGGGTGCACAGATACACTGATACATGTACGGGTGCACAGATACACTGATACATGTACGGGTGCATAGATACACTGATACACTGATACACTGATACATGTACGGGTGCACAGATACACTGATACACTGATACATGTACGGGTGCATAGATACACTGATACATGTACGGGTGCACAGATACACTGTGTGGGGGGGTTGAGTCTCTGTGCAGAAAACCATCAGACTCGGACGTAAAGGTCTTTTTCCTCAAAGTCAATTACAGCTGCTTCAGGAAATATTGATGGGGTATTTTAAAACACAGTGGGAATCCACCAAACCCATCCAGTGCTCCGGTGAATGTCAGCGCACACAGGCCATGAGAGAGCAGGACTGGAGGAGGTGGAGGTCAGGCTCTATACGAACACCACAGACACGGGTCACCAGTATTGATACGAGAAAGACTGATGGGTGAAAGTCTGTGGAGGATCACGAATGATGGTGTGAGAGTGTGAGACAGACAGTGACATCTGTTATTTCTCTCAGTCAGTGTCAATGATGTGTGTGTGTGTGTGTGTGTGTGTGTGTGTGTGTGTGTGTGTGTGTGGATTCTGCTGTAACCAACAACTGCAATTGCACTCAAACAGTAATGGTATATTATTAGTGCCCTATGAAATCCATTTTATTTTGTCCCAAATACAGTTTGCATTTTTCTGGATTGCGCTTTATGGTTCCATAAAACGTCTAATTAAGTGAAATCATGAAACCTATACAACTGAAGAGAAATGGGTAACTCTTTATTTTGAGGGTCCATGGTTATTGTAGTTAAGTATTAAGCAGAGAGCGAGCAGCGTGCGCTTTCACACTGACAGCGTGTTCAATGCAAATACAAACAAATGATCCACTTTTCCAGGATCCCACAGTCTGTCACGTGCTTTATATAAGCATCTTCTGCTGCGATGCGACCTATTGACCCATGCATATGCATTGCATGCTGTTTATATGTAGCGTACAAGATAAAAGTTATCTTAATGTTTAGAAATGGGATAAAGGCGCACCGAGGTAAAGGCACATTTGACTTTTTCCTCTTTTAAACCACTAGATGCACAAATATTCAGCTCAGCAGTTTTCTGAACAATCGCTTTTGATGATGCACGTGGAAATGTGTCTGATCCACAACGCAAAGCTGATTCTGCACTAATATTTAATGCTTTTTAAAATGTTGAATATTTATGTAGCAAATGAGAATCAATAAAATGAATGGTCATATTTCGAAAACAAAGGTTTTGTTAATGATTTTCAGTTTTGTTCAAGGAAATTAAAGCAATCGTTTTTCCAATAAGGGGAGGATATGTAAAAAATATGGTATTTCGGGTGAAAGGAACAATAATTAACATGATAATAAACAGCTGCTGACTTTTCCATCTGTTGACATGCTTAGATTTAGATGATAAATATCACATATTAAGTTAAGTGTCCACCTTAGAGATAATCACCATATTTATAATGAAACCATCATATCTAAAAATATGATATTAATCATATCATATAATAAAATAGCATTTATTTGTTACAACAGTAACGCTTTATTGACCTTTACTTTTTTAAATAATTTGTTTCTTTATTTTTAAAATGAATATATTTTAATTACAACTTATCAAACATTTGAAGGATAAATATGCAGTAATAAGCCAATAATTAATGGTTAACTGAATGTATAGTAAATGTCTTTTAGGGCAACGCTTTACTTCGGTGGTCCACTTTAAACCAATTATGAGTAACTTTGTCACTACATGTCAACAACCCCGAATAAGAGTATTAGTAGACTGGCAGGGTTACAATGAGCTGACGTGTAGTTGCAAAGTTACGTATGGTCAGTATAATCTCAGCATCACAAAAAAGAGTAGATATTAAGTCTACTAATACTCTAATGAGAGTTAGTTGACATGTAGTTATTTATAGTGTGTAGAATGTCTAAAGTGGACCATCGAATTAAAGTGTCACCTTTTTTAGCCATTATTTACAATTATGTGTAGTAAGTGATTTACATAATGTTATATTTCTGTGATTTACCATATATTAAGTAAACTAAACAATAAGAATTGGTTTTATAAGTTGAGTAATAAATTGCTGCAAATATGTAATAAAGACAATGTAAGTATTATCCTAATACTAAGTTAAAAGTATATCCACATTAATAAATGATTTGTTATTTATTATTACGCAATGTTCAAGTTTATTCAGCAGAATTTGTCTAAGTTCCCACTAATACAGCACCACTAAAGACAATGGTGTGTTCATGCTTAACTATATAAATAAAGACTAATATAAATATAATATAATAATATACTGCTTCCATAATGGCTGAAATCGCCTTTCTCTTGGCTTTATGCACATTGTGTGAATGCGGGCTGTTTCTGATAGCTATTGCTGCTCATCTGCAGTGTGCGGCTGTGGAATAATGTGCCGTTGCGTCGCTCGGGCGCTCACGTTGCCTCAAACCAACTCTCAAAGTCAACTCTCATTAAAAATGAACGAATTCAAGTGGGATTTGTTGCTCACTCGGAGTAAACAGTGCTGAATTGTTCTCGGCCTTATCGGAGTCTTGCACTGAACACTTTGAAAAACACTGTAGTTCTGCTAGTTTACCAATAAATGACCATATTATATTAATCATGTCTTTTTAAATCCTCCGAAACATGGAGAATTGTATTCCAAAGCGAAATATATTAACGTCAAGCACGCAAAACGCACATATTTGGAATTGTGCCGAATAAGAGAGTTACGTGAGTGTATTTGTACAGTGTATTTCCCACACACCAGTAGTCAGGGGTGGCATGTTTATAATGAAGGATTCTATAATATACGTTTGTTTTAAATTTGAAGCATTTTCTGTGAAGTGAAAAATAGCTTTATAAAGAATACAATATACATGCATCACCAGTTGAGTCCTTTTTCAGTACTGTGAATCAAATCCAATGCTGTCATGAATCGTGAAGTGCTGAATTGAAACATTTATCACCGCCTCTGATAGCAGAGAAGTGATGACTGAAAACTGGAGAAATCTGCCACATATTATGCATTTTCAGCTCCACTGGTGCGCCGGAGGACTGGCAGCTCATGGGATGGCATGGGAATCAGCACGCTATCACTGCATCTCACTCACATTACAGTGAGACACTGGACTGAGAAAGATGCAACACAAGCAAGATAATGCTGCGAAACTGCAGAACATGATGAGTAAAGAATCAGTGCTGAAATGCTCTAAAGTGACATGAGAGCAGATCATATTCAGTCCCTATGAAGGACACAATCTGTGAAAAAGCTCAGCACTATGGCGTTTAATGCATGTAATGATGAATATAATCAAAATGTGTTTGTTCCTGAGGGCCGCTTTCGGGGCGAAGCGTACCAATATCGGGCTGTTCCATTTGGCCTAGCACTCTCCCCTCGCACGTTCACCAAGTGCATGGATGCAGCCCTGGCACCTCAAGCGAAGGTAAAAACTTTTTTCCACTAAATGGGAGTTTTTACGAAATTGACGCGTCTTCAATTCGCAATTTCAATTTGCGCAATTTGAAGGGTAATGGAAACACTGCCGCGGTGTGTTTCTGTTAGCTTATCCAGTATACAGCGCTGCGTTGCTCACTCGAAAAATGGCGGGAAAAGTCCTGCTGATAAAAACTCTCTCAGTTGGTGGCAAAAATGGTGCAACGACATACTTGACCATTTTCCCATCAGTCAGAGCTGAGTGTGTCAACAGGAAGTGCTCGGCACTCGCTCAGGTCAAGCGGAGCGTCTGGTGTTTGATGAACAATGTAGATGTAGTGAGAAGAAGTGGAGCGTTTCTGAATGGCAGTTTGCTATTTTGTGTTCATGTAGTAACGTTACATTACGCCGAGTGTTTTCTCAGGTTACTGATGCACTTTTGTAACCTAATTTTCCTGCATGCATAGGTAAATATAATAAATAAATAAATAATAAATACATAATAATTTATTTAAGAACAATCGTTTCAAAAGTTAATGCTCTTTAAAAAGTGAATGCCCTTTCATTTCTATAAAAGATGCGATGCTTGATTTGTTTTATATTTGCCCTCTTGTTGTCATAGGAGACAATACAGTGCTTTTTTCCTCTAACAATAAGTATTGCCTTCGGTATTCAAATATAATATAATATAATTCAAATTTTGCTCATATTTATTTCGAATTTAGCCTTTTAGCCAGTTTGACAGTCCTACTCTCTACTATTGTAATTCACTGCATGATCCATGTTTACATTACAGTATAAAATTGGCCTGTAGATTCATCGAGTTTTGGTGGTGTTTGTGTCTAAGTGTGAAGATTCAAAATTTCATCTTTTAATATTATTTTATTATTAAATATTATGTATCTGTATTATTATTCTTTATTAATATTCATAATCAGTTGTATCATCTTATGAAGTTGCAAAAGCATGAGTTTGAATGCATGAGGGAACTATAGATAGCATGGATCCATGGGAGGATCATATGTCAGACAGGGGGAAGCTATATTTTGCTATGGGGTGTGTACAATGTAACATGTTCGACTGATGTAAGTGCATCACAGATGTAAACAACAAGGATAGTTCTTAATATGGAAGTGAATTGTGACATGCTAAACATAACGTATACGTATGACATACGTTCTAATTTTAAGAAGCTCAGAGCAACATGTTTTGTTACCTTACAAGGAAGCTGTGAGACTCTCTGTGATGTATAAAAGCTCAATCTTACTGTACTACCTCAGAGAAACACGGAAACGCATAGACCTGGCATGAATACAACATCTTGAAGTTTCTCTCCTGACATATAAGAATAAAATCTTTCTTGGCAAGATAACTGGTGTCTGGTCCCGTAAATCAAATAATAACGGGGAAACAAAAGAGGCTTTAATTCCAAGTCTACAAAGTGAGAAAATAATTTATGTAATTTGAAAGATGTTGTCATAGGATGTGTTTTGTATCAAAGCAATGATCCACAGTTTATACCGCATAGACTGAGGTTGTGCTTTGTTTGTCTAAGTTGTCTTTGTTTCATGTCTCTTTGTTTGTGTTGTGCTTGGACACATGGCTCTGTCTTTGTTTGTGTTGTGCTTGGACACATGGCTCTGTCTTTGTGTTGGCCATGTGCTCCTCTGTTCCTGCCTCCTTGTTTCCCAGTCCCACGCCCTGTTGTCTAGTCGAGTCCTCGTTTGTCTGAGTGTGTTCACCTGTTCCTCTTGTTCTCTGCTCGCTTTATATGTGTTCTCTTGCCCTCATGTTCTGTCAGTTCGTTATATACTCTCTATGTGCCATAAACTTTGTGAGCTACATTGTTTGTTTGACAGTCTACTGTAGTTTCTAGTCAGAGCTTACTTTAGTCTGAGCTTGTCTAGTCTCGTTGTGTCCTGTGCTTGCTGTGTCTTTTGTCTTCCCTGGTTTGTCCTCCAAGCTGAGCTTCCCTGGCCGCTGACACCATGTACTTTGTCTACTGTCATCCAGGCTTGCTAGCTCAGTCTTTAGCCCTATTCGGACGGGATTAGTTGTACTAGGGTAGATGGAGTAATGTAATTTTACCGCAGGATGTCTGTAATAATAATGGCCAATTTGCACGGGATAAGAAATCTCAGTAAAACTAGCAGAAGTGGGATGGGTAACTCGATTTGCACATCGCCGTCACCCTCATGTCGTCATGTGCGCATTACGTTGATCCCTGATATCACGTGCGCAAACACATATAACTTATATTTTATTTATATATATATAAAACTGTTGGTAATACTGTCTGAAGAAGATCCGTAACACACTGTCTGAAGAAGATCCGTAACACACTGTCTGAAGATCCGTAACACACTGTCCCTCAAGATCCGTAACACACTGTCCCTCATAGATCCGTAACACACTGTCCCTCAAAGATCCGTAACACACTGTCCCTCATAGATCCATAACACACTGTCCCTCATAGATCCGTTACACACTGTCCCTCATAGATCCGTAACACACTGTCCCTCAAAGATCCGTAACACACTGTCTGAAGAAGATCCGTAAAACACTGTCTGAAGATCCGTAAGACACTGTCCCTCATAGATCCGTAACACACTGTCCCTCATAGATCCGTAACACACTGTCCCTCATAGATCCGTAACACACTGTCCCTCATAGATCCGTTACACACTGTCCCTCATAGATCCGTAACACACTGTCTGAAGAAGATCCGTAACACACTGTCTGAAGATCCGTAAGACACTGTCCCTCATAGATCCGTAACACACTGTCCCTCATAGATCCGTAACACACTGTCCCTCATAGATCCGTAACACACTGTCCCTCATAGATCCGTTACACACTGTCCCTCATAGATCCGTAACACACTGTCTGAAGAAGATCCGTAACACACTGTCCCTCATAGATCCGTAACACACTGTCTGAAGATCCGTAACACACTGTCCCTCATAGATCCGTTACACACTGTCCCTCATAGATCCGTAACACACTGTCCCTCATAGATCCGTAACACACTGTCCCTCATAGATCCGTAACACACTGTCCCTCATAGATCCGTAACACACTGTCCCTCATAGATCCGTTACACACTGTCCCTCATAGATCCGTAACACACTGTCCCTCATAGATCCGTAACACATTGTCTGAAGAAGATCCGTAACACACTGTCTGAAGATCCGTAAGACACTGTCCCTCATAGATCCGTAACACACTGTCCCTCATAGATCCGTTACACACTGTCCCTCATAGATCCGTTACACACTGTCCCTCATAGATCCGTAACACACTGTCTGAAGATCCGTAACACACTGTCCCTCAAAGATCCGTAACACACTGTCCCTCATAGATCCGTAACACACTGTCTGAAGATCCGTAACACACTGTCCCTCATAGATCCGTAACACACTGTCCCTCATAGATCCGTAACACACTGTCCCTCATAGATCCGTAACACACTGTCCCTCATAGATCCGTGTAACACACTGTCCCTCATAGATCCCTGTAACACACTGTCCCTCATAGAACCGTGTAACACACTGTTCCTCATAGATCCGTAACACACTGTCCCTCATAGATCCGTGTAACACACTGTCCCTCATAGATCCGTAACACACTGTCCCTCATAGATCCCTGTAACACACTGTCCCTCATAGAACCGTGTAACACACTGTTCCTCATAGATCCGTAACACACTGTCCCTCATAGAACCGTGTAACACACTGTCCCTCATAGATCCGTAACACACTGTCCCTCATAGATCCGTAACACACTGTCCCTCATAGAACCGTGTAACACACTGTCCCTCATAGAACCGTGTAACACACTGTCCCTCATAGATCCGTAACACACTGTCCCTCATAGATCCGTAACACACTGTCCCTCATAGAACCGTGTAACACACTGTTCCTCATAGATCCGTAACACACTGTCCCTCATAGATCAGTGTAACACAGTGTCCCTCATAGATCCGTGTAACACACTGTCCCTCATAGATCCGTAACACACTGTCCCTCATAGATCCGTAACACACTGTCCCCCAGATCCGTAACACACTGTCCCTCATAGATACGTAACACACTGTCCCTCATAGATCCGTAACACACTGTCCCTCATAGATCAGTGTAACACAGTGTCCCTCATAGATCCGTGTAACACACTGTCCCTCATAGATCAGTGTAACACAGTGTCCCTCATAGATCCGTGTAACACACTGTCCCTCATAGATCCGTAACACACTGTCCCTCATAGATCCGTAACACACTGTCCCCCAGATCCGTAACACACTGTCCCTCATAGATACGTAACACACTGTCCCTCATAGATCCGTAACACACTGTCCCTCATAGATCCGTAACACACTGTCCCCCAGATCCGTAACACACTGTCCCTCATAGATACGTAACACACTGTCTGAAGAAGAGTGTCAAAGTGAGAAATGCGTTCTAGCAATTGTAAAAAAGGATTAACGTATAAAACATACTGTTACCCTATTGGAGTAAAATAGCCCAGGCTTTAAAATAATTATTTTAATTTGAAGATGTGTTAATATATGTGATACTTTGCTACCATGGTTTATTTGTATGTTCCTTTTGAATTTCCCTGAAGTATTATTTCCTTTTAATGTGTTTTTGTCCTTTTTTTTTTTGTTATTTCAGTATTTTTGCTGTTATTCTAGCTTTGTAATTTGTAATTATTATTATTTGTACAAATTCTTCTCACCAGAAGTCGATGTTCATCCGTATCAACCACTGTGGCCACTCGGATCAGAACAGGATTCCTCTTGTCAATCACCTCCAGCTTCATATTGGGCTGAAAACTGTGCGGAGGTTTCTGCAGAGAGAGAATGAGAGAGAGAGAGAGAGAGAGAGAAAAGAGAGAGAGAATGAGAGAGAGAGAGCGAGAGAGAGAGAGTTATTTCTTGCAGTGTATATATGTCCTCCATGATTTGTGAACCAATATCTGAAATTTCAGAGAAATTATCATCATCTCACATTTCAGAATCAGTACACATTTCAAAACTGTTAAATACTTCAGAATCGTCAGTTTGAACCATTTCAACATTTATTTTTCCTTTGGTGACATCATCAGTCATCACAGTACTTTCCCCCATCTTAGATGCATCGTTTTGTCCAATAGAAATCACGTTTTCCTCAACATCATCTTTCTGATCTTCACTGTCAATCAAATCAGCATTAACAACATCCCTTTCCTCTGTAATCTGAGTTGATACTTTCTCGTGATTTACTTCATCAGTATTAATCTGGACATCCTCATTTTGTTCCTGAACATCCTCAGCAGCAACAGCACTATGTTCAGCTACCTCTTCCTGCCTATCCTGGACCTGGGCCTTCTGTAGGCACGCCATCCGCTTATGCCCAATATCCCCACACTCCAAACACTTCATGCTACCAGTATTAGCGTACACCACATACGTTCTTCCCTCGTGGCCAACTCTAAACGACACATCTAGCTCTGGCTGATTCAAAAACATAAACACTTGCCTCCTGAAAGACATAACGTGCTTCAAAGCTTCGTTTCTGCATCTCAGTGGAATAGTTCTAATCCCACTTGCAAATTTTCCATATCTCGCTAACGCTCTTTCATTTTCATCATTCTGAATGAAAGGGGGAACGTTAGACACGATTATACGGGTCGTTGGCTTTACCAGCGGTGAAATGGTAAGAAAATCTCCACCTACCACAATTCCTTCGATTATCAGCCGATTTGCTAGTTCTTCCTCTTTTACAAACACCACTACCGCCTTATTCATCCTCGACGCCGAAGAAATGTTTTCGTATCCGATTAGTTCTCCAACCACCAGTAACACATCCTCCACCGTCACGCCTTGTGCAGGCACACACCTGACGCCGTGACGGAGCGACACAGGTGACACCACCACCTCTGCGGCCGAGGGGTGAGACGCCATCTCGGTGCCGCCACAAAAGTTTCCAAATATACAAAATCTTTGCTTCCTTGGTCAAAAAGTATTCCTCTTCTAATACATTTTAATCTATGTGCAATAAAAAATAGAAATACGAAAAATTCCCGCACTCCCCGTGAAACCCTCACGCACACCCCAAACGCTCCCACCGTGCACAAGGAAAAGAGAGAGAGAGAGAGAGAGAGATATGGAGAGGAAGAGAGAGAGAGAGATATGGAGAGAAAGAGAGAGAGAGAGAGAGAGAGAGAGAGAGAGAGAGATTTGGCATTTCTGTGGTTTGGATTCATTCCAAACCACAGAACTACTGACCACATTTACACCCTACACACCCTAATCAATAAACACGTAAACAGACCAAAAACAGACCAAAAACAGAAAAATATTTGCATGCTTTGTCGACTTCAAAAAAGCATTTGATTCTATTTGGCACAACGGATTATATTACAAACTTTTACAAAGTGGTGTAGGGGGTAAAGTCTATGACATTATAAAATCAATGTATTCGAACAACAAATGTGCAATACGAATTGGCAACAAACATACAAAATTCTTCACCTAGAAAAGAGGAGTGCTGCAAGGCTGTAGCCTGAGTCCAACGCTGTTCAACATCTACATTAATGAACTTGCGGTGCAGATGGAGCAGTCTACAGGCCCTGGACTCACTCTACAGGACAGGAGCATCAAGCTCTTGCTGTACGCAGACGACCTGGTGCTGCTGTCACCCTGTGTGTGTGTGTATGTGTGTCACCCACTGCACAGGGACTACAGCAGCACCTGCACCTGCTGCACAACTACTACCAGAACTGGGCCCTGGCAGCCAACCTCACTGGCAGCCAACCTCACAAAGACCAACATTATGGTCTTTCAGAAGAAGCCCAGATGTCAGGAGCACAGATACCAGTTCAGTCTAGGCAGCACCGGCCTCGAGCACACGATGCAGTACACTTACCTCGGCCTGGTCATCACTGCATCGGGGAGTTTCAGTATGGCAGTAAATGCTCTTAAAGATAAAGCTTGCAGAGCTCACTACGCCATTAAGAAGAAATTCCAAAACACTGAATTACCGATTCCAATCTGGTGTAAAATCTTTGATAGTGTGATTCAGCCCATTGCGCTGTAGGGAAGTGAGGTTTGGGGTCCACTCAGTGATCATAGCTACACTAGATGGGACAGACATCCAACAGAAGCCCTACACACAGAATTCTGCAAAATGATACTAAAACTACAAAGGAAAATCTGAGGAAGGAAGTCTGAGGGATGCTGGGAAACCATATGTGAACCGGAGAGGAGAGCTAAAATGAGGAGTCCACCGAAAGAGGAGTGTAGGAACCGTATATGTACAGTATCTAGCTAGCGTTAGCGGTTAGCTGGCTGTCGAGTACTACAGTTCACGGCTCACTCTGTTTAAGGGTCAACTCATGAATGGGTCGAAATGAAAGCTGTTCTCCTTATAACCACGGAGAAATTCATCGAAGCGTTTAGCTGCATTTGATGTCCCTCTACTGCATTGTCTGTATTTGTTCTGTGATTTATGTTAGCAAAAATAAATAAATAAATTGAAAGAAAGAAATGCTTAATATTTTCTTTAAGGTTTTGTTACTGTATTTAAACTAAGATAAAGCAGTCAGATCTCCAGTGGTTTAAAGTGATATGATGAATTGGACATATACCGTGCTTCCACATTCCAGAAATGTAAATTACTCTAACGTTTTATTTTTAAGATTGACACTGAAAAATCTTATCTCATTAGAATTGGGAAGCTTTTGTTGTCTATCTTCAAATAAAATCAAATATATAAGATAATGTTCACAGTCCAAATAAAAAAAAATGTTATTATTCAAAATTTGAAAATATGAACTTGTATGGTTCTTCATCTCAAGGCTTCAGTTGTTCAGGCAGATGTTTCAGCATGACACCACTCAGAGCCAGGGGTCACACACACACACACACACACACACACACACACACACACACACACACACACACACACACACACACACACACACACACACACACACACACACACACACACACACACACACACACACACACACTCACCACTTTGAAGGCTCGAGCAGGAGCTGGTAATGAGCTGGTCTCTGCCAAGTATTTCTCCCAGGAGAAGTTCTTCTCATCAGGGTAATCTACAGCAGAGGGAGAGAGGCGGGTCCCGTCAGATGCACTCACGACACATGCAGTCTTCCTTCACTGCTGTCCGCCTGAGACTGGAGAAAGCATGCTGGTATTGCTCAATGCGCACTAGTTTTTATGGTGCACTGTGGGATAACTGTGACAATGGGGCCGTGCTAAAGGTGGAACTGAGACATATTCTGAATGTTCTGATACAATATGACCTCTGACCTGTAATGCTGCCTGAATCTCACACACTGTTCGCTCGCTGGCCAGAGGAGAACTGAGCGACTGAGCCTGGTTTCTCACAAGGTTTATTCTCAATGGAGAGCCTAAGCCCCTCCCCTTCCGGTGGACCACCACAGGACCTTATTTCGGAAAAATATTATATGGTAGACAATGGCGAGAAACAACAAATATTTTGATCCCGTTTGAATTGTGCCCTGAATTACACATATTATGTTTGTCCATTTAAAAGATACATTTTAAAGTCAAGAAAGCTGCAGTTTGATATAAAACTATTGAGGTATAAGACTGTGAAAATACCTCATTACAAAGACTACAAACCCAAAAGGCGCGCATGTGACGTCATGCCTTTTCTCTCAATGAATGAAGCTAACTTTACTGAAGCTAACATTACTGAAGCTAACGTTACTGAAGCTAACTTTACTGAAGCTAACTTTACTGAAGCTAACGTTACTGAAGCTAACTTTACTGAAGCAGACTTTACTGAAGCTAACGTTACTGAAGCTAACTTTACTGAAGCTAACGTTACTGAAGCTAACTTTACTGAAGCTAACGTTACTGAAGCTAATGTTACTGAAGCTAACTTTACTGAAGCAGACTTTACTGAAGCTAACGTTACTGAAGCTAACGTTACTGAAGCTAACGTTACTGAAGCTAACGTTACTGAAGCTAACTTTACTGAAGCTAACTTTACTGAAGCTAACTTACTTTACTGAAGCTAACGTTACTGAAGCTAACTTTATTGAAGCAGACTTTACTGAAGCTAACGTTACTTAAGCTAACTTTACTGAAGCTAACTTACTTTACTGAAGCTAACGTTACTGAAGCTAACTTTACTGAATCTAACGTTACTGAAGCTAACGTTACTGAAGCTAACGTTACTGAAGCTAACTTACTTTACTGAAGCTAACTTTACTGAAGCTTACGTTACTGAAGCTTACGTTACTGAAGCTAACTTCTGAAGCTAACGTCTGTCATTTTTTCTATAACGTTGTAATCGTAACGTTACGCCGTCATGCCGGTGTGTTTTGTACCAGACTGCACACATACGAGCAACATGATGGTGACGTACATAGTGCGAGACGAGATATGTAGTTCATTGAGCGTTTTTCACATAAAACTAAATGTTACTCTTCTGTTTTATGACAAACTGCGGTTTTCTTGACTTTCATAATTATCTTATTAATTGACACACATCATATGTGTAATATAAATGTCAGAGCACAGTTCAGACGGAATAAAAAGATAAGTTGTCTCTTGCCATTGACTTCCATTCATGTTTTATCCGGGGGGGGGGGGGGGGGGGGGGGGGGGGGGGGGGGGGTGTTGGGAAGGGGTTAGGCTCTCTATTCTTTAGGCTCTCTATTCTGTCACTGATGGTGTTTGGGTTCCTTGACACTGTCGCCTTTGCCTTTTGACTTGCTTAGTTGGGGACATTTAATATTCAACAGTATTATTGATCTCCTGCATTGACACCATTATATTGTAATTTTAGAAAAAACAGTTTTTGCACAACTACGATCCTTTTTAGATACAAATGGTATTTTAGAAAATTTTCAATCTGGTTTTAAAGCTTTTCATAGTACAGACACTGCACTTTTAAGAGATTTTAATGATCTTTTACTAACTACAGACCGTGGGGATTCTGCTATTCTGGTGCTATTAGACCTCACTGCTGCGTTCGCCACAATTGATCACGCCATTCTTATCTCTCGCCTAGAGCACTCTGTAGGCATCCGAGATACTGCTCTGCAGTGGGTCAGATCGTATTTATCTGACCGTTTTTTCTCTGTAAAACTGGGTGACTACATCATCTACCGCCACACTTCTCTGTGGCGTTCCTCAAGGCTCAGTTCTTGGACCACTACTGTTCTCCATGTACCTTCTCCCTCTTGGATTCATTTAAAAAAAACATGGTATTTCCTACCATCTTTATGCGGATGACTCGCAAATCTACTTACCCCTGAGAAGAAATGAAAACAGTTCCCTGACTCCTTTACTTGAATGTCTCAAGGTTTTTAAAGCCTGGATGTCGTTTAATTTGTTACATTTAAACGAAGAAAAAACTGAGGTCATTGTGTTCGGACCCAGCCGGGTTCGTGATTCTACTCCCGTAAACCTCGGTTCCCTGCAGCAATACGTTAAGCCAGTATTCAGCAATTTAGGTTTTAAAATTGACAGTTATTTTAAACTTGATAAGCAGATAAACACGGTGGTTAAATCCAGTTTTTATAATTTGAGGCTTTTATCCAAAATTAAACCTGTTTTATCTTTTGATCTTTTTGAGCACGTGATTCATGCTTTTATTTCAACTCGTTTGGACTACTGTAATGCACTTTACATTGGCGTGAACCAAACCTCCCTTTCACGTCCACAGTTAGTCCAAAATGCAGCTGCTTGCCTGTTAACAGGAACCCGGACACACAAGCACATTACTCCCATCTTGGCCTCGCTCCATTGGCTCCCTGTACATTTTAGAATAAATTTTAAGATTTTAATGTTTGTTTTTAAGTCACTAAATGAGTTGGCACCTCAGTACATCTCTGAGCTCTTGCACACGTACACCCTTTCAAGGTCACTGAGGTCTGCCAGGACCAGGCTGAAGACCAGAGGCAACCGCTCCTTTTCAGCAGTTGCCCCCAGATTGTGGAATGACTTTCCTCCACACATTAAAGTTGCGCCCACCCTCCACACTTTTAAATCACGTTTAAAAATTATTTTATTCCCTGGCTTTTGATTCACCATGAGAGCTGCTGTGGTCTTCATTGTCGCTGTAATTTTTGATGTTATTTGTTTATTTGTTTTTATTTTTATGTTTTACGTTTGTAAAGCACTTTGGTAACCTTGTTGTTTGTTTAAATTGTGCTGTATAAATAAAGTGGATTGGACTGGATTATATGAGAACTGAACTGAGCTGGACGATGACATCACGGTTTTCTCCAGAGCGGCTGTATATAAAAATATGAACTAAATTAACTTAAACTTTTGTACAACAGAAATGAAACATTACTTAAAAACGTAACTTAAGCTGGACTGTCACGCTATTTCCTTCTGGAAACACACTCTGTTGCATTTATTCTTCTGTTATCTCTGTGAAGCTGCTTTGAAACACTCTGTACTGTAAAAAGCGCTATAGAAATAAAACTGACTTGACTAAAATTGCTACTCACTGAATTAAGATGTTAATGGAGACATAAAAAGAGCAATCACGGTGAACATCTGTTATGAAAGAATGAACTTCTTGTCCCATGAAACACTGGGAATGAAAGTGGGCTCACTCATGTTTTACTTACAGGAATTACTTACGAGATTTGTAAAAAGCATTCATGTCCTCGTAGAACTCGTACTTACAACTTGTACCACCTGACCGCTGCAAATTCATTTTGTCGTTGGTAAATAAAGTCGTAATTACGATGCAGCATGATATAACCAAATAGGAAACTATGTTAAATCCAACAATTATTGTATGTAAAAATATTCAAAGATATAGAAATATGTGAGAGTGTAGAGAGACCGACTCGATTGCGTCGTTCACAATGTTTTATAGATGCGCTGGGAGGATTCATTCTTCGCTCATATTGAAGCATTACAAATGAATCCTGTAATATTTGAAAGCTGTGACGGGTCAATCAGACTCAGTGGTTGTTCTATTTGATCCCCTGCAGAAGTGTGGTCAGTATAAACACACGTCTCTGTCCTCGTGCTGCGACCCCTCTCTAGGCAGTGAAGATCTAACCCTGCTCAACATCCTGACGTCTTCTTGCATTATGAGGTCAAAAACTACAGCGAGGAGCTGACCTTTCCTTCCTCTTCCTCGAGATCTTGTGCTCCTGATCTGAATTTGTGTGTGGGGAAATAAACGAGTTATTTTTAAATGGTTGTGGACTGTGTTCTCAGTGAATACTGCATCACCTGGAGGAGTGGTGAGTGTTCTGCCGTTCTCTAGACACCAGCCGACCGGGTGGATATAAGGACTGGTTGCATCACACCTGCAGAAGAGAAGATGCACACAAATGCAACAACACAGTATTTCATGCATTATAAAAAAGAGTAACATTCTGAATCCAATTTTTTATTCATTCAAATTGAGCCCTTTAAATGCACATTTTGAAAAAAATGTTTGTGATAAACTTTTTTTTGGACAAGAAACACACATTAAAATTAGTGCTGACCGATTAATCGTATCCAAAATAACAGTTTGTGTTTACATCATATATGTGTGTGTACTGTAATTATAGAATTATTTTGCATATATAAATACACACACATGCATGTATACATTTAAGATTTTTTTTATTTATATCTAAAATATTTATATATATAATATATATACAGTATATAAATGCAAATATTTCTTAAATATATACATACATGTGTGAGTAATTATATATACAAAATACATAGTACACACACATATATGATGTAAACACAAACTTTTATGTTGGATGCGATTAATCGTTGCCTTAGCGCAAAATAAATGTTTGTGTTTACGTAATATATAAAATTAAATATATTAAATGATATAAATATAATTATAAATATATTAAATTAAAATACATCAAAATACTTGAAGATGTTTTTGCATTCTATCTGCACTGGTGGGTCACAAACCAAACAAACAACGTATAAAACAATGGAGATAAATATAACCAATCATGTGCAGTTAAGAAAGAGAGGAGAAATGTATCCTTTGTTGTTGATGTGAAAGACTCACTCCATTAAATGTAAGCATCACAGATACTTCTTTTAAAACCAGTAATATAGTATTTAGTCCTGCTTCTGCGGTTCATTGTAACCTCTTAACGTGCACAGAACGTCATTCATTAGGGCGTTTAGGCCAAAAGTGAGCACATCTGGAGAAATATTGATGCTTACACACGTTTACTTCATAGTTGTTTCTATTCATTTATGTGATCTGATGAGCATTAGTGGTATCACATGCTGTTTGAGCTTTCCAATAGATTTCAGCATAGGATTTAGGATAAACATTTGTGGCGCAGTTGGGTCTCTGCTCGGCCCTGAAGCAAGCTAGTGGAGAACCAGGGATCTGACAAGACCCAGATCACACATGGCCACCAACATCTGAGGGTGACGTGCCACAACACACACCAATTCTTATGGACTACTCAAACTGTGCTTGAATAAAGTGAAACCGATGTGTGTATGCGATGTTTGGGAGGTGCAGTGGGACGGTAATGCTGTGAGGAGACGTGCGGTCACCGGCTCAGAGCTCAGAGCTGAAGAGCGGCAGAGACACAGTCCTCTTCTCCTGAGGGATTCAGGAATAATTCATGGATGCATGCTAAAAGTATTCTACCTGCTCGATACAGGGGTCTGACACACACACACACACGCACGCACACACACACAGAATGATAACTGGGTCACTGATAAGAACGAGAATGTGCTGCATTTGTGTCCTCAAGACTTACGACTGGTATAATTAACAAGATCCTCAAAGAGTCATGTGATAAATGTATGCCTGTGCAGTTTCTATTTCAGCACAATATCAGCCAATATGCATGTTTGCAGAACTTGCATAGAATAAAAAAGAACTCCACCCAAATGATGCTTTCATTAAAATTTAAAGATGATGCTTTCATGTTGTTTTTGCCCCACATGGTTTCAATAAATGTTTTCATTATGTTCCTGCTTATATTGGGTTAAAAGTTAAAACTTTGCAAAGAGAAAAGCCACAGTGATTAGTTTTTTTTAAAGACAATCCAATTCAAAGGATAAGAGAAATGTCACGGGTTATTAATATTTAAAAAAAGTTATTTATGTGGTTGAATTGAGTGAAAAGCCAAAACTGAATGACACTACCAGAATTTCATTTACATGAATGGTTGGAAAAATATCCTAATCCTGTAAAAATCCCTTTCAGAAATCCCTTCATTCACTGGTTTAGGGTTAAAACGGCAAGAATCAGCTCTTTAAAAACATTCATGTGGTCATGCAAAGCATAAGCAACGGCTTTAAGCAAGTTAGAGCATGTTTGATAAAAAAAAATGTAATAAGATAAAAAAAACGAGAGAAAAAATAATTACCAGTAGTCATAACCTTCATCCCAGTTGTCAAAGTGCACCAGGAAGCGGCTGTCCACCATGTCGGACACCGTGGCGACGCAGATGAACGAGGGATTCTTCTTATCGATGGCCTCCAGCTTCATACCAATCCTGAACCCCGACGGCGTCACCGTCTGAAACACACACGGCCAACTATACAGTCAAGACAACAAATATTCAGACACCACATTTCACTTCTCTAGTGTGTGCAGGACACTATAGTTCATTTATGTACGCGAGGAGAGCAAAATAAAGTAAACTGTGAAATATTATACTCAAAAACGATTCATACCGCGACTATCAGTAATATTGATAAAAATTTGGGAGCAAAAATGATTCAGACACTTTGACCTGATCATGTTTTCTTAAGTATTTTTTCTTTAATTGCTAATGCGACATTTTTACACACAGACTGAACAACATTAAATATCAACTGATCTATAACTCTGAGTTCTTGTCATTTTTATTACCATTTTCTAAACTATAGCGAATAAACTGTGATAATGTAAGAAATATTGTCTGAATAAATTTAGCTTTGACTGTATCTGGAGCATGTCATGAATGTTAAAATCAAGCTGAACATGTAACTATGGCATATTATAATAATATAAGTGTAGTGTGTAGTGTAAGTTAAATGTGCTGAGGATGACAGTGTCTTGGTCTAGTAGTGCAAGTGCTTAATTAAATGAAGAGAAACAGTGCCATCTGGTGGAAATGACACACGCACGCACGAACACACACACACACACACACACACACACACACACACACCATGTTCTGGTTCTGGAAGAGGGCTTTGGGTGCCGTCTGTATTTTATTCAGTTTGATGAAGGAGGACCAGCTGAACTCTTCATCCTTCATCCCTAGAGACACACAAACACAGGCCATGTGAGGAACACACACACACACACACACACACACACAGCTGCAGTCGCAGTCAACCCACACATCACAACTTCAAGTCAAAGCTCTACATTTTTAGTAACATGTGACAATAAGGTTTATTAGTTAACATTAGTTAACTACCTTAGTTAACATGAACTAATAATAAACTGCACGTATGAAGCATTTATTAATCTTAGTTCATGTTAATTTCAACATTTATTAATACATTATTAAAATCAAATGTTTCATTTGTTAACATTAGTTAATACACTGTGAACAAACATGAGCAAACAATGAACAGCTGGACTTAACTAACACTAACAAAGATGAATAAATACTGTAATAAATGTATTGCTCATTGTTAGTTCATGTAATTAAATACTATTGCAAATTTTTAGGACCAATTTAAAACATCCTTTCCTGGCCTAAATTTCAAGACGGGGAAAGTAACAGAGCGTTCAGTGTCTCTGCTGTGTTGAGATCATGTGATCCAGGTCTCTGGGCTTCTGCTGTCTCTTGCCTTTAGGTGGATGCAACTTGTGTCCGGTCTTCTCACACCATCCCACTGGGTGGATGTCAGGAGAGTTGGAGTTTACCCAGAAGTCATAGCAGTCCGAATATTTGTCAAAATGCAGTCTGATTCGATGTCCCAACACCTGCAAATATGCCCAGATGGATGTGAGTGCTTCTGTGAAGAGGACACATCATCATGCTCGATCTGCGTCTGCTATTAGAGGAGCGCTGTTACCTCAGCCACGGAGAGGACGCAGTACATGGACGGGTGTTCTGGGTCGATGCCCTCCAGCCTCATGCCAACCCTGAAGCCGTTCTTACACTGCGGTAAAGACTGATACTGCACACACACACAGAGAGAGAGTCCAGTCACACACTCCGTGTACAGCTAGAGATGCACCAGCACACTAATAATGCTCACTAATTCCCCTGACAGCAGCATAGAGTCGGCCCACATCTGGCAAACGTGGATTGCATCTGGGCCGACTCTATGCTGCTGTCTGGGACAGAGGACTGATCATTCTGGTACAGTGCATTCACAACATATTCAGACCCCATTTTTTCACATTTTGTGATGTTGCAGCCTTAAGGCATCCGAAATTCACGTCCGATATTTTCGCACGTTAAAATATAAATCCGATCTCACGTTATGTCACTCACGCTTGCACACTGCCTCCGAAACTTTCGTCTGTCATTAAAAAAAACTGTTCGGGTTCCATTTTCTGTGTTTTTCGCATCCGTAGCGAGCAGTTCGAATGGGGTTTGGACAATTCAGAGCCACCGAATCACGAATACGGAAAAACTCATACGAACATCTCGGCCTTTAGGCCACCAGAGCGCTTTAGTCAAATGCTGAAGACAGCAGCTTCAGGCGCTCGAGCGCGTCATAAGCCCATCACACTGCTATCCCTGTCAATCACACCAACACTACCAGAACGACTTCACCGGTGAATCCAAACATTTTATTTGTATAGCACAATTAATCACAACCTAGTTTGACCAATGTGCTGCACAATAAAAACATTACAATAAGACAAGACAATATAATTAATAAAAAACACAATGCAAAATAACTTCCTCATTGATTATACGCCAAAGCAAAAAAAAAAAAAAATAGTGAAAACTTGGATTTAAAAACAGACAGTGATGATGCAGATTGAATACCAGTAACAGACCATCATGCATCAGCTACAAAATACCCATAAACTCTGTGATGATGTCATTGACCATAAGCTATGCCTTGCTCCTGAAGAAGGCTAGTTATTTTATCATACGTGACAGTATCGCTGACTGTTCCTCTAAGTTGTTGACAAATCTATCACTCCAATCTGAAGACGTTTGTAAACAGCGATGAGTAAACGCTGCGTTTTATGAATGGCCCAGACCTCTTTCAGCGGCTTCTGATTGGCCCAATTCACTTCTTACATCAGCTGACCTCGTACGTGCAAAACACGCGGCCATCTTCATTCCGCCTTCACACAGCGCATATAGCGGTGGTTTACTGGTAATGTTACAACAACCCTGTGGCGAACAGGACGGCCGAGGGACGTGAGAGAACGGCGCGAGGCCGGTGGTGCGATTGCTAATGAGCAACACCTGTGAAGCACACCGGTCTCGCATCTCTCACGGAGGAGCGGAAGCATAAAGGAGGAGCGACGACGTTGATGATCGAGAGAGGAACAGGCCTGTATTTTAGTTGTGTTTTGTTTTTGTATTTTACTTTAGTTATATTTATTTTCGGTAGCCAGCAGTCGTCCGCGAGGGGCTGCTGGCGGTATTTTCGTTTGTTCGTTTTATTTAAATAAATTATATTTTGATTGTTCGCCGGTTCCCGCCTCCTTCTTCCCTGAACATTGCTACACTGGTGCCGAAGCCCGGGAAGAGGGAGGAAAGCGCTGTCAGAGAGTCCTCGCCGGTGTGGGGAATCCGCGGTGCCATCGAGCATGGTGCGCGAGTCGCCGCCGCTCGCCGTGGGCCGGAGCCTGCTGCCATCCGCCGAGCGAGGGGAGGAGCAGGGAGCGGGGGACTCGCGGCCACGGACGCTCGAGGCGGGGCGCTGGAGTGAGTTGCCGGTGGGACGGTCGAGCTCGCTGCCGGCCGCCTGGGTATTGGAGGGGCGGCTGCCATCCGGGAGGGAGAGGAGGAGTCGCCGCCGCTCGCCGTGGGCCGGAGCCTGCTGCCGTCCACCAGTGAAGGGGAGGAGCAGGGAGCGGGGGACTCCTACCGTCTGCCCAAGGCACCCGAGGAGCCGTCGCCGTCCACCGGGCGGCGGAGGAGCGTCGAGCCGTCCACCGAGGGCTACCCAGCGTCGCCGCCAGGCACCGCGGAGGAGATCGCCTAGCTGGTGGGGGACCAGATGGCAGCGCGTTGTGGGAACCGGACCAATTTTTTTTTCCTCTCTCCCCTCTCTCGATCTGTCGCTCCTCATGCTTCCGTCTCCGTTTCCCTCGGTTTGTCTGTCCATACTCCCCAGGGATCGCCGCCGCCGGGGGGGGAGTAGGCACAGGCTCGTGAGTACCCCCCGGCCTGTGAGGGGCGATGGGGGTATGTGGCGAACAGGACGGCCGAGGGACGTGAGAGAACGGCGCGAGGCCGGTGGTGCGATTGCTAATGAGCAACACCTGTGAAGCACACCGGTCTCGCATCTCTCACGGAGGAGCGGAAGCATAAAGGAGGAGCGACGACGTTGATGATCGAGAGAGGAACAGGCCTGTATTTTAGTTGTGTTTTGTTTTTGTATTTTACTTTAGTTATATTTATTTTCGGTAGCCAGCAGTCGTCCGCGAGGGGCTGCTGGCGGTATTTTCGTTTGTTTGTTTTATTTAAATAAATTATATTTTGATTGTTCGCCGGTTCCCGCCTCCTTCTTCCCTGAACATTGCTACAAACCCTTACTGGTAAATTGCCGGAACCAATTTACCAGTATATTTGAAAAGGTCCTGTGCACACATGATCCGTTACCAGTGAAGACTGTATGTGTGTAAGGGCTATAGTTTGTTTCTGAGAGTGTAAATGTGTTCTTGTTTTAAATAGCTTTGCTGTGTTGTGCTTGCTGCCGCCTGTGGCCGTGCACGAGCGGGATGTGTGACGGTTGGTCATGTGGTGTTTGACCCAAAGCCACTTGTTGAAGTCAAGCCTGCAAGGTTAGCACAAAAGAGTGTAACGCCTGCTATACAGTTAACGTGTGTGTTTTCTTCTCCAGCGGTATTTGACTGACCCTGCTGACCCAATGAGCATTTCACTGTCCAATGGTCACGCCTTAACTGCATTTTTTAGTATTGTATCCTTCTCATGGGCATTTAATAAAGTTAAATCTCTTTTTTTTGGCTTATTTTTTCTGTAAAAGAAAACGTGCCTAATAATTATGCACACCTGAATACAAGGCGTTTTTCATTTCCAGCCTTGATGAACAGTTATATATCACTTATAAATGATTAAATACTAAATGAATAGTAGTTATTAAGAATAGTGTGGTTTGGAATTGGTCAAATATGCTCAGAAAATGAGCGCGGCTAATAATTCTGCACGCAGTGCTTGAGCCGTCCAGCATGTGTGCACCCGTGTCCAGACACGGACAGCTCTCGCTGCACTTCTCTGCCAGTATACAGCTTGAGGGTTCATCAAGACAGCATTGTAATATTATTACTGTAGTTCCAATAAAATAACTATAAATATACGTATTATGAAATATGATTTGGCTAACTAAAACCCTATTGTGAATGTGATGAGGATTGTGACACACTATCACAACTAAAAAGAGGTTTAAGTCCACTTTAAAGTCATGTGTGAATCGGATGCGTCTGTAATTTGTAAAGTCAAAATTCCCTCACAAATGTCCTGCCATATTTCGCAGAACACCAGTGGTAATATCAGTCCCGTGCGAATTGGCATCTCTGTGATTTGGCAGGTCGTTTATACTTTTTTTAAGGTTTTTGTTTCTGTGCGCTTTTTTATCTTTCGTGAAGAATGGAGACGTTGGAGTGTTTTGATAGTATTTTGTGAGCTGGGTCATATCGCTATACACCATACAACTACACAATTAGCAGAAAGAGAAAGCTGAACACCATCAGAAGAGCAAAAACAGAAAGATTGATTAGATGGAGATGGATGACATGTATATCAGCGTGTGGTGAGAATATTCTTCTGCTTATGATATATCATACAGCTAGCCCTATAATAACGGCAAGACTTTTCCAAGCAATAGCCTATAGACGTCATATACATATAAGTCAGTAAATTCAAGTAAAATCACAGGCTTCGTTTATCCCGTACGAATGCGCCACACGATATTCAGATGTGGGGGGGGGGGCATTTCTAATTCACTCGAGTCCCCAGATAATACTAATCCCGTGCGAACAGGGCTTTAGTGCGTATAAAAGTGGAATCAAAGGTAATTTCCTTGCACAACAGCGACTGGTGTGGTGTGTGCTGTCTCACCTCTTTGAAGAGTTTACTGGGGGCAGCGATGGCTCTCTCCTGCTCCA
This sequence comes from Meda fulgida, assembly GCA_030578275.1. NCBI lineage: Eukaryota > Metazoa > Chordata > Actinopteri > Cypriniformes > Leuciscidae > Meda > Meda fulgida. The sequence goes on along the minus strand of CM060635.1, from coordinate 32,520,854 downwards.
GGTACGAGGCCCAGCACCACGCCTTCTTCTTGCCTCCATACGGTACCGCTGCATCATGGGAAACAACCACAGGTGTCATGGAGCTCATGTGACTGGCGGCTGGAGGAGCGAGTGCATGTGTGTGTGTGTGTCTCACTGTATCTGAGCAGAGCTGCGTCTCCTCTGCGCTTCCGTCGGCCGCGCGTAGCCCCACGTGCCGGTCGCCGGCTTTCTTTCTCTTCCTGTTACACACACCAAAACAGGAATCTAGGGTCAAATCTGCTTACTCATCAGCAGTGGCTAATAGAAGACACATGTGAAAGTGAAAGTAACATGTAGCCAAGTGTGGTGTCCCATACTCTGAATTATTGATTATTATCTGATAATTATCCTTGCTTGCATCCCTATTTATTCTTGATGCGGTCTTCACGATCGCTGTTACATGTCCTGTTCTGCTTTGCCCTTCACTGGATCTTGTTTTCTCCCCTACAAGGGTTTGTAAAACATTTTATTTTATTTTTTATAAACACGTATTATCCCCTGTGTTCCAGTCCTCGCCTAATCCCTTACATTCAGTCCTGACAGGTACACCCTTAATCCAAGACCACTGAAATCAAGTCTTAATAGCGCATGATTTATCTTTAGCTTCACCAGCAAATGTTTCGTGTTTTAAGGTTGTTATGAAGAAAATGATTTAGTTTAGTTCTTTTTGTGAAACCAGAAAAAAAAAGTCAAAATTAATTATGAAATCGGCCTAATACTGATTGCACACAGTATTGTGTGTAGGTACCACAAATGGCGTTTTAAAAGGTACATTTTTACATGTGTAACATTGTGATAACTTGTTTATATACATTTCAAACTTTTTTGAGGCTGCAACTAGAAAAAAAAGAAGTCTTATTTTAGGGACTGTTAAAGGCACAATATGTCGTTTTTCGTCGATAGAGGTTGTAGTTTTTCATATTAATAAAAGCTGGATGGCTTGTGTTGCTAAATGGCATGCAGTTAATTTGAAAACATATTGTATGCTGAAGAAAATGCAGCATTGCTGTTACTAAAAATAAAGCTGCATCTGATTATGTTATGTTAGCCACTTGACAAGATAGTATTTTTCTCAGAGGCACGGTGAAAACATGGCCCACGCGGAAAAACAAGAAAACAAGCAATTCAAACAATAAGTGTAACAGTGTTGAGATAACAATGATTAATGATAAATGTTTCATACAGTTGTTGAGGATAACGCGGGTATGATGTCATTGATAGGCGACGCACGGACACTTATTTCTCTGGATTCAAACATTCTTGGAAACATCTAGGATAATGTACTGTAAGTACAAAAGTCAACAAAATATATAACACTGTTCTAGTGGTTTTTGGATATCTTACAAGTTGTGCCTTTAAAGGGGAACTTGGCAATTCTAGCCATTTCTTCTCAGATTTTCACTTTAGTTGTCGCATGTTTTCTCATCGAGCTCCCCATACAGCTGTGGGCTGTATATTTCACAATACTGTCGTAAAAAAAAACTCACTTGCGGCACTCTCCTCCCCCTCTACCGCTGCTCATGTGCATTTGTTATTATCGGAGCCAGACAACTTTATCGTGTGGAGCTGTGTCTACCTAGGTGGGTAATACCAGAGAATGTCTAATAAGGGGAGAACTTCCACTCAGTAAACTTCCGGCTTCTGAACTGGTTGCAGTTCCACACTGGCTCCACATGAGGGCGCTCACAGGATGAGTGCAGTTCCTCTCTGGCTCCACATGAGGGCACTCAAAGGACGAGTGCAGTTCCACTCTGGCTCTACATGACGACGCTCACAGGACGAGTGCAATTCCACTCTGGCTCCACACGAGGGCGCTCATAGGACGAGTGCAGTTCCACTCTGGGTCCATATGAGGGCGCTCACAGGACGAGTGCAGTTCCGCTCTGGCTCCACACGAGGGCACTCACAGGACGAGTGCAGTTCCTCTCTGGGTCCATATGAGGGCGCTCAGAGGACGAGTGCAGTTCCGCTCTGGCTCCACACGAGGGCGCTCACAGGACGAGTGCAGTTCCGCTCTGGCTCCACACGAGGGCACTCACAGGACAAGTGCAGTTCCTCTCTGGGTCCATATGAGGGCGCTCACAGGATAAGTGCAGTTCCGCTCTGGCTCCACACGAGGGCGCTCACAGGACGAGTGCAGTTCCGCTCTGGCTCCACACGAGGGCACTCACAGGACGAGTGCATCTCCACTCTGGCACCACATGAGGGCGCTCACAGGACGAGTGCAGTTCCACTCTGGCTCCACACGAGGGCGCTCAGAGGATGAGTGCAATTCCACTCTGGCTCCACATGAGGGCGCACACAGGACGACTCACAGGACGAGTGCAGTTTCACTCTGGCTCCACGTGAGTGCGCTCACAGGACGAGTGCAGTTCCACTCTGGCTCCACATGAGGGCGCTCAAAGGACGAGTGCAGATCCACTCTGGCTCCACATGAGGGCGCTCACAGGACGAGTGCAGTTCCACTCTGGCTCCACATGAGGGCGCTCTCCACATTAGGGCGCTCACAGGACGAGTGCAGTTCCACTCTGGCTCCACATGAAGGCGCTCACAGGACGAGTGCAGTTCCACTCTGGCTCCACGTGAGGGCGCTCACAGGACGAGTGCAGTTCCACTCTGGCTCCACGTGAGGGCGCTCACAGGGCGAGTGCAGTTCCACTCTGGCTCCACATGAGGGCGCTCACAGGACGAGTGCAGTTCCACTCTGGCTCCACACGAGGGCGCTCACAGGACGAGTGCAGTTCCACTCTGTCTCCACACGAGGGCGCTCACAGGACGAGTGCAGTTCCGCTCTGGCTCCACATGAAGGCGCTCACAGGACGAGTGCAGTTCCGCTCTGGCTCCACACGAGGGCGCTCACAGGACCAGTGCAGTTTCACTCTGGCTCCACACGAGGGCGCTCACAGGGCAAGTGCAGTTCCACATGGCTCCACATGAGGGTCCTCACAGGACCAGTGCAGTTCCACTCTGGATCCACGTGAGGGCTTTCACAGGACGAGTGCAGTTCCACTCTGGCTCCACACGAGGGCGCTCACAGGACGAGTGCAGTTCCACTCTGGCTCCACACGAGGGCACTCACAGGACGAGTGCAGTTCCACTCTGGCTCCACATGAGGGCGCTCACAGGGCCAGTGCAGTTTCACTCTGGCTCCACACGAGGGCACTCACAGGACGAGTGCAGTTCCACTCTGGCTCCACATGAGGGCGCTCACAGGACGAGTGCAGTTCCACTCTGGCTCCACATGACGGCGCTCACAGGACGAGTGCAGTTCCGCTCTGGCTCCACACGAGGGCACTCAAAGGATGAGCGCAATTCCGCTCTGGCTCCACATGAGGGCGCTCACAGGACGAGTGCAGTTCCGCTCTGGCTCCACATGAAGGCGCTCACAGGACGAGTGCAGTTCAGCTCTGGCTCCACACGAGGGCGCTCACAGGGGGAGTACAGTTCCACTCTGGCTCCACACGAGGGGGCTCACAGGAACAGTGCAGTTCCACTCTGGCTCCACGTGAGGCGCTCACAGGACGAGTGCAGTTCCACTCTGGCTCCACACGAGGGCGCTCAGAGGACGAGTGCAGTTCCACTCTGGCTCCACGTGAGGGCGCTCACAGGGGGAGTACAGTTCCACTCTGGCTCCACACGAGGGCGCTCACAGGACCAGTGCAGTTCCACTCTGGCTCCACGTGAGGCGCTCACAGGACGAGTGCAGTTCCACTCTGGCTCCACACGAGGGCGCTCAGAGGACGAGTGCAGTTCCACTCTGGCTCCACACGAGGACGCTCACAGGACCAGTGCAGTTCCACTCTGGCTCCACACGAGGGTGCTCTCAGGACGAGTGCAGTTCTACTCTGGCTCCACACGAGGGCGCTCACAGGACCAGTGCAGTTCCACTCTGGCTCCACGTGAGGGCGCTCACAGGACGAGTGCAGTTCCACTCTGGCTCCACACAAGGGCGCTCACAAGACGAGTGCAGTTCCACTCTGGCTCCACGTGAGGCGCTCACAGGACGAGTGCAGTTCCGCTCTGGCTCCACACGAGGGCACTCACAGGACGAGTGCAGTTCCTCTCTGGGTCCATATGAGGGCGCTCACAGGACAAGTGCAGTTCCGCTCTGGCTCCACACGAGGGCGCTCACAGGACGAGTGCAGTTCCGCTCTGGCTCCACACGAGGGCACTCACAGGACGAGTGCAGCTCCACTCTGGCTCCACATGAGGGCGCTCACAGGACGAGTGCAGTTCCACTCTGGCTCCACACGAGGGCGCTCAGAGGATGAGTGCAATTCCACTCTGGCTCCACATGAGGGAGCACACAGGACGACTCACAGGACGAGTGCAGTTCCACTCTGGCTCCACGTGAGTGCGCTCACAGGACGAGTGCAGTTCCACTCTGGCTCCACATGAGGGCGCTCAAAGGACGAGTGCAGATCCACTCTGGCTCCACATGAGGGCGCTCACAGGACGAGTGCAGTTCCACTCTGGCTCCACATGAGGGCGCTCTCCACATTAGGGCGCTCACAGGACGAGTGCAGTTCCACTCTGGCTCCACATGAAGGCGCTCACAGGACGAGTGCAGTTCCACTCTGGCTCCACGTGAGGGCGCTCACAGGGCGAGTGCAGTTCCACTCTGGCTCCACATGAGGGCGCTCACAGGACGAGTGCAGTTCCAGTCTGGCTCCACACGAGGGCGCTCACAGGACGAGTGCAGTTCCACTCTGTCTCCACACGAGGGCGCTCACAGGACGAGTGCAGTTCCGCTCTGGCTCCACATGAAGGCGCTCACAGGACGAGTGCAGTTCCGCTCTGGCTCCACACGAGGGCGCTCACAGGACCAGTGCAGTTTCACTCTGGCTCCACACGAGGGCGCTCACAGGACAAGTGCAGTTCCACATGGCTCCACATGAGGGTGCTCACAGGACCAGTGCAGTTCCACTCTGGCTCCACGTGAGGGCGCTCACAGGACGAGTGCAGTTCCACTCTGGCTCCACACGAGGGCGCTCACAGGACGAGTGCAGTTCCACTCTGGCTCCACACGAGGGCACTCACAGGACGAGTGCAGTTCCACTCTGGCTCCACATGAGGGCGCTCACAGGGCCAGTGCAGTTTCACTCTGGCTCCACACGAGGGCACTCACAGGACGAGTGCAGTTCCACTCTGGCTCCACATGAGGGCGCTCACAGGACGAGTGCAGTTCCACTCTGGCTCCACATGACGGCGCTCACAGGACGAGTGCAGTTCCGCTCTGGCTCCACACGAGGGCACTCAAAGGACGAGCGCAGTTCCGCTCTGGCTCCACATGAGGGCGCTCACAGGACGAGTGCAGTTCCGCTCTGGCTCCACATGAAGGCGCTCACAGGACGAGTGCAGTTCAGCTCTGGCTCCACGTGAGGGCGCTCACAGGGGGAGTACAGTTCCACTCTGGCTCCACACGAAGGCGCTCACAGGAACAGTGCAGTTCCACTCTGGCTCCACGTGAGGCGCTCACAGGACGAGTGCAGTTCCACTCTGGCTCCACACGAGGGCGCTCAGAGGACGAGTGCAGTTCCACTCTGGCTCCACGTGAGGGCGCTCACAGGGGGAGTACAGTTCCACTCTGGCTCCACACGAGGGCGCTCACAGGACCAGTGCAGTTCCACTCTGGCTCCACGTGAGGCGCTCACAGGACGAGTGCAGTTCCACTCTGGCTCCACACGAGGGCGCTCAGAGGACGAGTGCAGTTCCACTCTGGCTCCACACGAGGACGCTCACAGGACCAGTGCAGTTCCACTCTGGCTCCACACGAGGGTGCTCTCAGGAAGAGTGCAGTTCTACTCTGGCTCCACACGAGGGCGCTCACAGGACCAGTGCAGTTCCACTCTGGCTCCACGTGAGGGCGCTCACAGGACGAGTGCAGTTCCACTCTGGCTCCACACGAGGGCGCTCACAAGACGAGTGCAGTTCCACTCTGGCTCCACGTGAGGCGCTCACAGGACGAGTGCAGTTCTACTCTGGCTCCACACGAGGGCGCTCAGAGGACGAGTGCAGTTCCACTCTGGCTCCACACGAGGGCGCTCACAGGACCAGTGCAGTTCCACTCTGGCTCCACACGAGGGTGCTCACAGGACCAGTGCAGTTCCACTCTGGCTCCACACGAGGGCGCTCACAGGACCAGTGCAGTTCCACTCTGGCTCCACACGAGGGCGCTCACAGGACGAGTGCAGTTCCACTCTGGCTCCACACGAGGGCGCTCACAAGACGAGTGCAGTTCCGCTGTGGCTCCACGTGAGGGCGCTCACAGGAAGAGTGCGGTTCCACTCTGGCTCCACACGAGGGCGCTCACAAGATGAGTGCAGTTCCACTCTGGCTCCATATGAGGGCGCTCACAGGACGAGTGCAGTTCCGCTCTGGCTCCACACGAGGGCGCTCACAGGACGACTGCAGTTCCGCTCTGGCTCCACACGAGGGCGCTCACAGGACGAGTGCAGTTCCACTCTGGCTTCACACGAGGGCGCTCACAGGATGAGTGCAATTCCACTCTGGCTCCACATGAGGGCGCACACAGGACGGGTGCAGTTTCAGTCTGGCTCCACATGAGTGCGATCACAGGACGAGTGCAGTTCCACTCTGGCTCCACATGAGGGCGCTCAAAGGACGAGTGCAGGTCCACTCTGGCTCCACATGAGGGCGCTCACAGGATGAGTGCAGTTCCACTCTGGCTCCACATGAGGGCGCTCTCCACATGAGGGCGCTCACAGGACGAGTGCAGTTCCACTCTGGCTCCACGTGAGGGCGCTCACAGGGCGAGTGCAGTTCCACTCTGGCTCCACACGAGGGCGCTCACAGGAAGAGTGCAGTTCCACTCTGGCTCCACACGAGGGCGCTCACAGGACGAGTGCAGTTCCACTCTGGCTCCACACGAGGGCGCTCACAGGGCGAGTGCAGTTCCACTCTGGCTCCACACGAGGGCGCTCACAGGACGAGTGCAGTTCCACTCTGGCTCCACATGAGGGCGCTCACAAGACGAGTGTAGTTCCACTCTGGCTCCACACGAGGGCGCTCACAGGACGAGTGCAGTTCCACTCTGGCTCCACACGAGGGCACTCACAGGACGAGTGCAGTTCCACTCTGGCTCCACACGAGGGCGCTCACAAGACGAGTGCAGTTCCACTCTGGCTCCACATGAGGGCGCTCACAGGACGAGTGCAGTTCCACTCTGGCTCCACGTGAGGGCGCTCACAGGGCGAGTGCAGTTCCACTCTGGCTCCACACGAGGGCGCTCACAGGACGAGTGCAGCTCCACTCTGGCTCCACACGAGGGCGCTCACAGGACGAGTGCAGTTCCACTCTGGCTCCACACGAGGGCGCTCACAGGACGAGTGCAGTTCCGCTCTGGCTCCACGTGAGGGAGCTCACAGGGGGAGTGCAGTTCTACTCTGGCTCCACGTGAGGGCGCTCACAGGGCGAGTGCAGTTCCACTCTGGCTCCACACGAGGGCGCTCACAGGACGAGTGCAGTTCCACTCTGGCTCCACACGAGGGCGCTCACAGGACGAGTGCAGTTCCACTCTGGCAGAATGAATGAATGGAGGTGAATGGAGAATGAATGGAGGTCTATGGAGCTACACCCCTCAATCCACTTTTCTCAGAATATAATTTTTTGTCTAGTAATTTGAATGTTGTTTTCGAAAGGAGATGCAAAGAAATGACACATTGCTGGGTGTTAGATTTTTTTAGAGTCACTTATTTGCTTTAAAAAGACTTGTAAAACGTCAATGACGTCATACACATCGTACGAGCAGAGATACTGCTTTACGGCTATCCTTCAGTAACTGGTGCTTTCGCGCTCTGCACTTTCTTTTCTCTCGAGGCATCGACAGCACAGCTGACACAGAAAACACACGTGCTAGAAGAGTTCAGTCCGCCTTAACATTCTGGTCCCGCTTCGGACGCCACGATGCCATCAAGCGGTGTCTCTGTCGTAATCAGTCCTTCACTGACCAATCAGCGTTCATTAGCAGAATTCTAGCGTGTAATGGGCACACATGAGGGCGCTCACAGGACGAGTGCAGTTCCACTCTGGCTCCACATGAGGGCGCTCTCCACATGAGGGCGCTCACAGGACGAGTGCAGTTCCACTCTGGCTCCACATGAAGGCGCTCACAGGACGAGTGCAGTTCCACTCTGGCTCCACGTGAGGGCGCTCACAGGGCGAGTGCAGTTCCACTCTGGCTCCACACGAGGGCGCTCACAGGACGAGTGCAGTTCCACTCTGGCTCCACACGAGGGCGCTCACAGGACGAGTGCAGTTCCACTCTGGCTCCACGTGAGGGCGCTCACAGGGCGAGTGCAGTTCCACTCTGGCTCCACGTGAGGGAGCTCACAGGGGGAGTGCAGTTCTACTCTGGCTCCACACGAGGGCGCTCACAGGACCAGTGCAGTTCCACTCTGGCTCCACGTGAGGCGCTCACAGGACGAGTGCAGTTCCAATCTGGCTCCACACGAGGGCGCTCACAGGACGAGTGCAGTTCCACTCTGGCTCCACACGAGGGCGCTCACAGGACGAGTGCAGTTCTACTCTGGCTCCACACGAGGGCGCTCACAGGACCCGTGCAGTTCCACTCGGGCTCCACGTGAGGGCGCTCACAGGACGAGTGCAGTTCCACTCTGGCTCCACACGAGGGCGCTCACAGGACCAGTGCAGTTCCACTCTGGCTCCACACGAGGGCACTCACAGGAAGAGTGCAGTTCCACTCTGGCTCCACACGAGGGCGCTCACAGGGCGAGTGCAGTTCCACTCTGGCTCCACATGAGGGCGCTCACAGGACGAGTGCAGTTCCACTCTGGCTCCACACGAGGGCGCTCACAGGACGAGTGCAGTTCCACTCTGGCTCCACATGAGGGCGCTCACAGGACGAGTGCAGAATGAATGGAGGTCTATGGAGCTACACCCCTCAATCCACTTTTCTCAGAATATAATTTTTTGTCTAGTAATTTGAATGTTGTTTTCGAAAGGAGATGCAAAGAAATGACACATTGCTGGGTGTTAGATTTTTTTAGAGTCACTTATTTGCTTTAAAAAGACTTGTAAAATGTCAATGACGTCATACACATCGTACGAGCAGAGATACGTCTTTACGGCTATCCTTCAGTAACTGGTGCTTTCGCGCTCTGCACTTTCTTTTCTCTCGAGGCATCGACAGCACAGCTGACACAGAAAACACACGTGCTAGAAGAGTTCAGTCCGCCTTAACATTCTGGTCCCGCTTCGGACGCCACGATGCCATCAAGCGGTGTCTCTGTCGTAATCAGTCCTTCACTGACCAATCAGCGTTCATTAGCAGAATTCTAGCGTGTAATGGGCAACAACAACTCAACCTGTAAGAACTCAAAAGGACTGAAGTACTCGTTCATTCAACTCTCGACCTTATAACCCATGTTGAACTTGCAAAACCTACAACAAATCAAATCTGAGATTTCTCAACGGCAATCGTGTGAAAGAGACACATTTAGCGTCGAGCTCCATAGACTCCCATTCATTTAGCACTCGGAGATCGCCCCCAGTGGAGCTCTGGTGGAACTACAACCACAATTCGGTACAATAGGACTTAATAAGGAGTGGCCAGGCTCTTCGTAGATGGGCTCTGGTAATACATCATACACATCGAGGGGGGCATGTGTGTTAATGTCGAATTGCTGTAAAGCAGTTCGTGTTTGTCACTCGTTCTCGCTTCTCACGAGACTTCCTATTTCCAGCTTACCGGGACGTTAGTGTTCATGTTACAAGGTTGGTTTTCCACCTGGGAACGCTGGAGGGAGCGGGGAGAGTCACCATTCTCACCAGAACAGGTTATTTAATCAACCAAATGATTTCTGAACGGTTTTATTAAGTTGAAATAGTTGCCAAGTTCCCCTTTAAAATGTCAACACAGTGACCTCTCTCTATCCTACCCACACGGCACTGCTCTATAAAGGATATGAGAGTGATGAAAAGAAGAGTAACAGTAGGTAAACTGACATAGTCGTCGTCGTCCTCCTCAGGGACCTCGATGGAGCTGTCCGCGTCTTCAGTGCTCCTCTCCGTCAGACGCGACCTCTTCCTCACCACCACCTCTCCGTTTGTCCCGTCACTCTTCAGCGCTCTGCCATGCACCACAACAACATTACTGACGCCTCATAGAAAAACACTACAGATTCTTTATTCATTTTTGCATCTTAAAGGGATAGTTCACCCAAAAATGAAAATTCTGTCAGTAATTACTCGCCCTCATGTTGTTCCAACCCCGTAAGACCTTCGTTCATCTTCAGAACACAAATTAAGATATTTGTGATTACATCTGAGAGCTGGATCACTCCTCCATAGGCTTCTTAAGGGATCGAAACTGGCCGGCCCAAAAGTTATGAAAGACATCGTTAAAATAGTCCGAGTGACTACAGTGGCTCAATCTTAAGTTTATCAGGCGACGAGAATACTTTTTGTGCGCAAAAACAAACAAAAATGACGACTTTATTCAACTACTCATTTCCTTCCCTGTGGGCCTTGAGATTTCACGTCGTGGAACTGCGATAAGCTTCTGTGTTGTACGTCACACGAAGGCTCACTATTGGCCAACACTGGTCATGTGTGTGACGTACAACACAGAAGCGCTGCGCAGTTCCACTACGTGAAATCTCAAGGCCCACAGGGAAGGAAATGAGCAGTTGAATAAAGTCGTCATTTTTGTTTGTTTAAAAGTATTCTCGTCGCCTGATAAACTTAAGATTGAGCCACTGTAATCACTCGGACTATTTTAACGATGTCTTTCATAACTTTTGGGCCGGCCAGTTTCGATCCCTTAAGAGGCCTATGGAGGAGTGATCCAGCTCTCAGATTTAATCACAAATATCTTAATTTGTGTTCTGAAGATGAACGAAAGTCTTACGGGGTTGGAACAACATGAGGGAGAGTAATTACTGACAGAATTTACATTTTTGGGTGAACTAACCCTTTAAAGTATAGATGCTTTTTTCCGGCTTTTTCAATTTTGGCTTGTTTAGTTGGGGACATTTAATATTCAAGAGTATTATTGATCTGCTGCATTTACACCATTATATGAGAACTGAACTGAGCTGGACGATGACATCACGGTTTACTCCAGAGCGGCTGTATATATATAAATTAACTAAATTAATAACTTTTTTTAATAAATCACTGAACTTACTTAAGCCGGTGACTTCGACACTCTTTTCTTCTAGAAACAAACTGTTGCATTATTTTCCTGTTATCTCTGTAATACTGCTTTGAAACACTGTATTGTAAAAAGCGCTATATAAATAAAGCTGACTTGACTTGACTGAGCTACTTTAGTTTGAATGACAAAATACTATTTGAACAGAGACATGTCTTGTAGATATCAAGTATAAGAAAATAATGTTCATGTCAATAATTACCCATCTCATAACCATCGTCTTGTGTGTGTGTGTGTGTGTGTGTGTGTGTGTGTGTGTGTGTGTGTGTGTGTGTGTGTGTGTTTGAGAGAGAGAGAAAGAGCTGTGGTATAGTCTTCATCTTCATTACACATATGGCGTTATGTCACACATAACTGTCTCATTCAATAACTTTGCATTCATTCTCAGGTTAAGCATGTGAGAGACCGGAAAACCCCAACACAACATCCCGTGGCCTCTTTCTTATAACAGTATACGTGTTAGGATCTTTGCCAATGGTTGCACCAGCCCTGCCACAAGTGTGATAAATATCTATGTTTAGTAACATATTTTTGTGTCAGAGATTTTTTTTTATGCTAACATATTTCATTAAACATTTTCTTTGTAATGTAACTCTTTCACACTTATAAATGTATAAACACTTTTGCTAGAAAATGATACAGCAGTTTTTGTGCAGCATTACTAATTTGTGTCATATTCAATCCATTTTAAATGATTCTCCGAGACTGAGTCATTCGTAGCTCTATATCAGTATGCAACACATCAACACATCAGAAACACAAGCAGATGTTGAGCAATACTGTACAATCCCAGTAAAGTACACAAGATTGTGGCATAGAAGCACTAAATTAGCTGTTAATTTTATTTTGTGCATTGCCTGATCTGCATGAATTTATGGAGCTAATAATATGACAAAATGATTTGAATTTCAATTGTGTAAATCTGAATTATTTGCAAGTGTAATCTAACAAAATTGAATTTTAGGTGGTAGTTTAAATAGTTCTGAATTTGAATTTTTTTAAACGAATATTGAACATTTGAAATTTAACTAATTGAAATGTTTCTATGGCTGAATTTTATAGACGTGTTTTCAAACAGCTAGTTTTTTTTTTCTGAATTCTTATACTGAAAATATTCAGTTTAAAGAAATACAGATTCAAGTTTTCAAGATGAAGAAATTCGGAACTTCAAATTCAGTTTTCTAAAATTCAAACTCAAAAATTCAGATCTTACAGAAAGTCGGTCACTGGTCATTCACAGGGAAGAGTAGATGATCTCCGAAAAGTCGAACAGAGCATTTTGGCCAATTAGGGACAGCAGAAGTTTTCCAGCGCGACCATGTTGGTGGATCAAGAGGTCGCCACTCTCTGACTCTGATCAGTGATTCTTAAACATGAAGGATTTTGTGTTTATATATTAGGTTAGCGTTCTCAGCACGTGAGACATTTGTCTAATTGGTCTCTGGTGTTTGTTTTAAAGTATATTTGGTGTAAAATTGATTAGAACGCCACCGTGTCTACTACACAGACAGGACGCGAGCGGCGCGACGCACCACAGTGCTTGAAGCGACTGGTGCAAAGACCCGGGACTAGGGCAGATATAGGATGGGGACCCGTGTGCTGTTGGGGATTTCACGGGTCGCGTCGCATCGCTCGCGTCCGGTCTAGACTGTACATGTAAGCATAAGGTATACGAGAGGGTGTGCTGTATCCTGAATACGACGCGAACCGGAGTGCTTGCAACCCCTTCAGACGTGACTTATTCACGAGACAGCACTATAGCCTTGAGTACCTTATTGCTTTTCTAAAGCGATTACCACTCAATAATCATATTAAAGTAAAACATGTATTAGTGCAACTTTCATGAAGTAAAATCACCAAAAGCCTACCTTCCGCTGGAAAACAAATAGTCCCTGCCTGGCAGAAGAGTTGGCCTACTCACGCCCTGCACACTTCTGCAGATTGCACACGCTTCGCGTGTACGCGCTCAGAACAGCAACCAAATGAAATGTTAATGCAATGTTATGCATTTATTTACACACGCAAATTATAAACGTTCATGACTGCGGAAAACTGCAGTGTCACGTGAGCGTAACTCTACCGCTGCGTTAACTGTGATGTGAATGTACATCTCGTTGTACAGTATGTTGAGACGGAGGAGCCACTGCAACTGTTCACCAGAAAATGTCATTGAACTGATGTCATTATCATCTGAACATCCACTTTTGTTCTTACCAACCAAGGGGAGAAAAGCAGGGGAGAAAACCCTCTCACAGCAGCATTAAAGTGTGTAAATACATCTAAAAGCAACTTCAGAATGACGTTTCTATGCCACCAATGCAGCGCAAGATGCCTTTGGTTAAACTGACTTTAGTGCCAAACTAATTTTATTGACTCATTTAATTCTTACATTTATAAAATCGTTTTAAAATCTTTTAGATGGCAATAAAAATACCCTTCATCTCTGGGTTTATTGTTCAGTGTCTATCTACCCTTGAATCGATTCTGCTCTGTGCTTCACTACAGCTGATGCAGTTCTCTCTGCCCTGTCCAGTGCATCGCACATAGCTTTAGCACACTGCAGATTTCATGAGTTGGTCAGCTAAAGAAAACAGCAGTGGACAAAATACGTAGGCTAGGGATAGTTGTGAGAGCAAATGCCACATAAATGAATATTCAATAAGATAAATTAGTATCTCACAGCACGCAAAGGTCTACACAGAAGAAAGCTCTGTTCAGGTACGGTTTGCATGTTGCACCAAGGAAAAATAAATACGGAGATACATTCAAAAATGAATAAAAGTCTTGAAGCAAAAAAATGAAACCTTTCAGTTTAGAATTTCCTTTATCATGTTTTCTTTAATGCTGAACAGGATCTGCCTATGGAGGCGGAATCATAAAATGAATGCATATACAACTTAAGTAATTTCAACATAACTGTGCATGCACAAATTCATTTATATAACAGGGTTTTATTTTCTCACAAACTATCCTTCACACAATAAAAAACTACACAAAAAACCTGGCATTTTCCTGACTGGGACCAGCTGTAGGCTACTGTCAGACTCGGCAATGACAACAAGTGCCTGGCTGACCTTACAACTGCACTGTCCTGTAAACACAGTTAAGCAGAATCATTTTTATCTCGTTCATTATTGGTTTAACGGCCCACTGCTTTCAGCTAGATATCAGTTCAGCTCGCAGGGTAATGATGTTGAACACGGCGGTCTGTAACAACTGTTTGTTGCAGTTCGGCGGGTGAATTAGCCATTAAATGTATTACAATAAGCCTACATAATGCAATTGTCCTTTCAATATTAAAGTCTCCTCTACTGACTGATGACTGACTCAGTAGGGTAAAGTATTCGTCGTATTCAGGATACAGCACACCCTCTCGTATACCTTATGCTTACATGTACAGTCTAAACTGGACGCGAGCGATGCGACGCGACCCGTGAAATCCCCAACAGCACACGGGTCCCCATCCTATATCTGCCCTAGTCCCGGGTCTTTGCACCAGTCGCTTCAAGCACTGTGGTGCGTCGCGCCGCTCGCGTCCTGTCTGTGTAGTAGACGCGGTGGCGTTCTAATCAATTTTACACCAAATATACTTTAAAACAAACACCAGAGACCAATTAGACAAATGTCTCACGTGCTGAGAACGCTAACCTAATATATAAACACAAAATCCTTCATGTTTAAGAATCACTGATCAGAGTCAGAGAGTGGCGACCTCTTGATCCACAACACGGTCGCGCTGGAAAACTTCTGCTGTCCCTAATTGGCCAAAATGCTCTGTTCGACTTTTCGGAGATCATCTACTCTTCAGATCTGAATTTTTGAGTTTGAATTTTTGAGATTGAATTTTAGAAAACTGAATTTGAATTCCGAATTTCTTCATCTTGAAAACTTGAATCTGTATTTCTTTAAACTGAATATTTTCAGTATAAGAATTCAGAACAAAGAAACTAGCTGTTTGAAAACACGTCAAATTCAGAACTATTTAAACTACCACCTAAAATTCAATTTTGTTAGATTACACTTGCAAATAATTCAAATTTACACAATTCAAATCATTTTGTCATATTATTAGCTCCATATGAATTTTGCTAAGTTTCTTTAGTAAATTTAGCACTAAAACTGAACATCACTGAGCAAAATTTCTCCTTTATTCAAGTATGAATTCTTCCATAAGTCCTCACTAAGAATAATTTGAACTTATTATATCTTAATAACAATTAACTCGGCCAATGAACAGTCTATATTCATGAGATACAACCGTGTGTTACATATGTTTGGTGTAATTCATACCCTAAAAAAACAGTGAATCTCCATACCCTCCAATGAAGCTTCAATTTTAGAGTTGCTAAATTTCCCCGGCATTTCTAGACATTTCATGACTGTGGGAACCTTGTGTGTCCAAACATTGCAATGCACTCAAGCTGACCTTCCTTTTTCATGAATAAATGTTCCGAAAACCATATTGCCTGTAATTTCCTTCTTGACTTGTTTGATCAGAGAGACAAAGGTCAGGTTGATTTTACACAAAACACTAAATAACTGTTTTATTTCCAACCCAACAAAATGCCACTTACTGTAATAAGATCATGTGAATTCAGCATGCTACTGTTTTAAACATTTACAATACTGCATATTGTTTCACATGGTTTTTATTAGGGATGCACCGATATGAACATATTGGCCCATACGATGACCAATAATTCTTTATATTTGAAAGCTGATAATGGATATATTGGCCGATAAATCCAAATATATTTAAAAAAAATTATATTTACTAATATTACAATTTTGAGAGCCTGATTACAAAAACAAAAGTCTCACCATTAAAAGCCTTGTCCCAAGCACACGATTATAATGTTCTCATGATAATTTTATGTAGCCGATATGACAGACTTGTGCTGCACATGTTGCACTTTACTGTATTTTTCTTTTTCAAAATCATGTTGAACATGCATCTGAAGTGTCTCAGCGGAAGGAAATAATACATTATTTATCGGCTTTAATATATCGGCCAAATTTTCTTTTTGGGCCAATAATGAAAACATTAAAAATGAACATATGTTGGCCGATACCGATATGGTGGCCGATATATCATGCATCCCTAGTTTTTATTAAATATGAGGCAGTATTAGAGCTGCACGATTAAACGTTAAATGATAGCGATCTTGATTCAAACACCCACATGATCTTATTCCTACATGACAGTGATCCGGCTCTGTCTATTAAAGCTGAACAAGTGCGATCACAGCGAACATTCAGGTCTGATCCAGAGAGAGCAGTCGTCATGTGAAACCGCTGCACTAACAGTCTTTTCAACATCACAGTATCATTATTTCTGTCAGATTATCACAGAAGTACTGGATCAAAGTTTATAGCTCAGATATAAACACTGATGTTTACGGTAGTGAGCAGAATAGAGGAAATCACCTTTTGAAAGTAACTTGATGCTTTAAACAAAGATTGTATCGGTTACATCAAGACAAGTGACTGTTAAAAATGTGTTTGTCATTGAATCAAGCATTCAAGAGATTTGTTCAAAAACACTGAATCATCCAGTAATGAAACAAGTTCAAATTAATTAAACTAATCAATCGTCATGAATGACGCCGGCACACAACAGAGTTAGCTTTTTGCTCTTCGGCAAGCGGTCTGTGTCAACTGTCTGTCCTTTTTGGTGTTGTTTGTCCTGTAGGAACTTGAATTGTTACTATAAGCACAGCTGAACGCATGTGTCTCCTGCCCACATTAAACTTGGGAGGTGACACACGCGATCAGTGTGTGATACTGTTTGGATGCTACGCATGCACAGCCGGCTCTTGAGGGTGCTGGCGGTGTTCATTGAGAAATATCTCGACGCGTAGAGTAAAAAAAATTTTAAAAAAAGACATGCGATTTCGGGTGTTTCAGCCTCACGCATATCGAAGGAAGAAAGCTGATATGCATTACGTACGGCTCATATCTCGCGTTGCCGAGGCAAAAATAATATTATTATCTGGCTTGAGAAGTTAGATATTTTAATTCTTTGTTTCATTTGTCTGGTGTTTATGGCTGCATTTGATTCTGAAGAATTAAAATGGTAGAATATTATTTGACTGGGAAGTTAAATAATTTAATTCAGCCAACCATTCAGACCATGTTTCACTTGTCTGGTTGTTATGGCTGCATTGAATTCTGAGGAATTAAAAAGGAGAAATAATCATCTGACTGAGCTGGGAGCGGAGCATGCATGGCCAGTTCTCGAGGGGGCTGCCTGCGCGCATCAAGAGCCGAGCTCCTGGTTTAAGCAGCAGCGAATGCAGCCGAGAAAGCCTGGGGGTCAAAGCAACACTCTTGCCCAACGCTTTCCAAAGAGAAAACAGGTCTGAGGACTGTTCTCGAATGCGGGTTCGGGTAAGAGGTCCTGACACTATGCGCAGACCTCTGAAGGTGCCCCTCGGGAGCATCAAGTTCTCGCCTCTCCGTGGAACCCTCAGGAAATCGATGTTTGTATCCCGCCGTCAAGTGCGCTTCGGGACACATCGGTTTTCAGTGAGCGCACGCTGCGGTGTCCGCCCCAAAGGCTTGCAGTCTGGAAGTGTTTGTGTCCGCACGCTGAAATTCGAAAAAATGAGACGAAAATAGCAGAGAACCACGTTTATAGGAGAGATGTGGGATTCGGTCACAATGCAGGCACAGTTGTCTCCTGCACGGATCAAGTCCATCCTGGCCATGGTGAACAGGATAAAGCTAGGCCAAGCCATCACTGTAAAGCATTTTCAGAGAGTGTTAGGGCTCATGGCAGCAGCGTCAAACGTCATTCCATCCAGCCTGCTGCACACGAGGGCCCTGCAGTGGTGGTTTTCATCGAGGGGGAACCCGTTCCGCATGATCAGGGTTACGTCGTTCCCTATCTTTATGTTAGAAACGATGGTTCCTGTACTGCAGCACAGGAGACTGTTGTCTCTTAGAGCAACATACATCCCAGGGGACCAGAATCAGGGAGCAGACATCCTGTCGAGGTAGGGGCTGAGGCCCGGGGAATGGAGACTCCACCCCGAGGTGGTGGAGTTAATATGCGAGAGGTTCAGCCCAGTGGAAGTTAATCTGTTTGCGTCTTGAGAGACGACACACTGTCCACTGTGGTTCTCCCTCTCGCATCCAGCCCCACTGAGGTTGGATACAATGGTGCAGACGTGGCCGAGGCTGCATCTGTACGCATTTCCCCCGATCACTCTACTCTCGGGAGTTCTGGAGAGGGTCCGTCGCGATGAGGTCAAACTACTTCTAGTAGCTCCGTTGTGGCCGGCCCGAGTATGGCTCTCAAATATATTATCGCTTCTAGAGGGCCCTCCATGGGAGATTCCCATCAGGAGGGACCTGCTGACGCAGAGGGCTCAATATTTCACCCTCGGCCAGTGCTATGGAAACTGTGGCTCTGGCCCCTGAGGGAGCACAGTACCTAGAAGCCGGTCTGTCAGTAGGAGTAGTCGAGACCATACTCGGCTCTAGAGCTCCCTCCACGAGAAAACCGTCCGGTCTAAAATGGACTGTTTTCACCGTTTGGTGTAGAGAGCGTGAGGTGGACCCAGTAAATTGCCCGGTGGCTTCAGTGCTGGAGTTCCTCCAAGATCGCTTCTTGGCTGTTCTTATCCCGTCCACATTCAAAGTGTACATGGCTTCCATTGTGGCTCTCCACACTCCTCTGAGTGATGGGCCCCTGGGGAGATCAGCTAGTCATACATTGCCCCTGTGGGGCTTGGCGGATGAGTCCTGCGGAAACCAGAGTTCCCACATGGGGCCTGGCAGTGGTTCTCGAAGGGCTGGTCGAGGCCCCATTCAAACCTCTAGAGTCGGCTGAGGCCAAGAACCTTCCCTCAAGGTAGCTTTTTTATTAGCCATTCATTAGTGCTTCAGGTCGCCCAAGAAGTGGCTTCCCGCATCCAAACAGACCATTAGCAACTGGATCGTTCAGGCTATCTCTATGGCCTATCAGGTGCGCAGCATGGCGTCCTCTAGAGCCCTCCTCTCAGGGGCCCCGATCCATGAAGTGTGCGATGCAGCAGGATGGGCCACCCCTCACACTTTTATCAGATTCTATAGCCTGGACATTCCTTCTACGCCAGGCACTCGATTGCAGTTCGAGGTCCCTCGAAAGGGAACGTCTCAGGTTACGACTGCAACCCTTGTTCTGATTGGCTGTCAATCTTTTTATCGTTTACACTCATTCTGAAAGTGTTTAAAATTATATTGTTCCTCTGTGTCGTTATAGTTGTGCTGTGGACTCTGCTATTCTTTAATATTTATAAGGATTTCAAGAACCATATTTTATGGTTATAGTTATCGTCCGTGGAGTGATGAGTCTGATCCGCAGTAATCGTGAGGCTCGACTTACTCTTGCTGGTCCTGCTGCAGACAGCGCTCGCTGCAGTGAAGTCCATCAGACAGGAAGTCCACCACAGAGCCCTTCCTGTTACAGCGCACACACACCAGGCCTCGCTGGGCCCACGACGCCTCCTCCTGTGAGACCGGCCGCGAGGACAGAGCTGAGGGAAATCAGGACAACACAGAGAAGCTTTACAATCCTCAGGGAGATTAAACATCATTCACATCACAATATTCCACTAACTGACTGTATGATCCTGACATTACTGACCAATCATCACTTGCTGTCTCAGACAAACCTGGGCTCTCTTCAGATGAAAGTATATGGAGAATCGGTGTGTTCGGATAGCTTTAAAGGCAAGGTTAAATCAATCTCGAATCATTCCCAAACTTAGGGATGCACCGATATGAACAGTTTGGCCGATACTGATAATTCTTTATATTTGAAAGGCAAAAACAAAAGTCTCACCATTAAATCCATGTCCCAAGCACAATATTATTATGATGTTCTAATTATAATTTTAAGTAGCCGATATGACAGATTTGCGCTGCACATGTCGCACTTTACTTTTTCTTTCTTTTTCACTTTAATTTTCCTTTTTTGAAGTGATTCCAATCATATTAAAAGCATTTTAAAACCATCATGGTGAACACTGAACATCTGAATTGACTCAGCTGAAGGAAATAATCAATTATTTATCGGCTTTAATATATCGGACAAATGTTCTTATTGGGCCGATAACGTTCTTATTGGGCCGATAACAATAACATTAAAAATGTACTTAGTTTTTCTTTTATATTGGGATTATGTGAACTACACTACAAGTGAACTCACAGGTATACTATTTGTTTATAAACTTTATCTCTTTTTAGGCTGATGTAAGTGAGTAACTATTTAAAGTATGGGATTTATGAAGTACACTCTCAGTAAACTACTATTTTGAAAGTTTTCTTTATGTGAATTTAACATACACTGAAAAAAAACATCTTGCATTTAAATGGTTTTAAGTCGAAAATATTATTTAACATCACTGAATCGACCTAAACACATTCATTTGTCCCAACAGAACTAGTTTATATGGGTTAAATCAGCTCTTTAAGGTAACAATTGCAGGATAGCACTTTTACAGTGCAGTTTATATATTATTTAGCACTTTTAGGGTGTGTTCACACTTGGCCGGTTTGGTTTGATTAAAGCGAACTCTGGTGCGATTGCTCTGTTAGTGCGGTTCATTCGATTAAGTGTTAACCGAGACTGCAAAAAATAATGGGTCTCAGTCCACTTCTAAACGAACTCCGGTGCGCTTTGACCGAAATATGAACGCAACACGGACTAAAGAACCAAAACAGGATGTGATGTCACAAGATAAGACCCTAATTGCTCAAGCATACCTGTTTTTTCTCGATTATAGACATTCCTGTTTAGGTATTACTGTTTGTTCTTGAAATGGACCTTTAACTGAACATCACTTCATATATGTAATGAATCAAGTGATTGAATTGTCAAAATCACTGTCAAAAGATGCTTTTCTCTTTCCAGATTCTTTTAATCACAGAATCAGATTAAAATCTCACAATTCATTTTTACCACTTTAAATGATTAGTTCACTTCAGAATTAAACATTCCTGATAATTTACTCACCCCCATTTCATCCAAGATGTTCATGTCTTTCTTTCTCCAGTTGAAAAGAAATGAAAGATTTTGAGAAAAACATTCCAGGATTTTTCTCCATATAATGGACTTCAATGGGGTCCAATCAGTGTACAATGGTTTGAATAAATAAATTAAAAGGTAAAATAAGGATTTTGTCGGACAATTTTGAAGTTGGAGGAGAAAATGAGATTGAGTTTTCCGCCCTACGCTACATATCTGACCCGGAACACGCGTGACCTTTCAACGGGATTACGTAATGTGTGTCGCATCGCAGAGCTAGTGCAAGACCCGCAGTTGTGGTTAAAAAGTATATAAATGTTTGTTTTTTTATATAAAATGGCCGCTGGTTTGGCTAGATAAGACTCTTGTTCCTCGGCTGGATCGTGTCGAGACTTTGAAACTGACATTTAGACCTTCAAACCGTTGGACCCCATTGAAGTCATTATATGGAGAAAAATCCTGGAATGTTTTCCTCAAAAACCTTTACTTCTTTTCCACTGAAGAAAGAAAGACATGGACATCTTGGGGGTGAGTAAAGTATCAGGACATTTTAATATTGAAGTGAACTAATCCTTTAAGAGCACAATGTAGTGAAAATCAGAGAAATCTGCAGCTCATTCCCGTGGGATGTTGCAGTGTAAAACTTGAGACCGTAGACAAGGGGCACTGAAGACAAACGTGAGTGTATTACTGTGCGTTTACCCTCTTGAGCCGTGGGGACGCTCCATGTGGTGGTGGCGTGAGCTTTTTTGCCCCTCTCCTCCTCCTCCATCTCGTCCGTTATGACCTCCAGGACCCCAAACTCATTCACCCGGAACTGACACACACACAACAGAGACAATCACACGCTGCTGGAAGTACACAACTAACACACACACACACAGGATTTAACCCAGCAAGCAATTTTGCGTTTTAAAGACATCTAATAGCCGTCCAAACGCAGCCCAGACGTCTAGGCTAAAACAAGGAAAAATGTGGGCTGTCAGTGAAGATTGAGTAAACGTCGAATAGCCCAAGAATAGACTAGTCATCAATTAGACACAAAGAAATGAAACAAGTGAAGAAATGAAACCAAACACCTTGTAATCACTGTTTACTTTGCTTACATGATAGAATGTCATACATCTCGCAAGTTATTTAGGCAAAACCGACATGAAACCAAATTCAAGGTTATTTTGGCTAGAAGTGGGTTCCTCATAGCCGGACTACATCGGGTCTATAGTTAACCGAGACGGTGCGACGACGGCTATTGCTTGCTGGGAATGCAGTTTTTGGGTTGTGTGTTCCCTCACCTTCAGCTTGCTGCCGGGAAGAGTTCCCACTCCGTCCTTCCAGTCCATGGCTTCGTACACATCAAACTCTTGAGCTGCGCTCGGGCCCGACGTCTCCATCACACACACACACGGCTAACCTGAAACAGCACGCCACACCTCACACACTTACACAATACACCACTGAAAATCATTCACATGCACATTAATTCACCTCTAAGTGTGTTTTTACTCCAGAAAACCAAAGCTAAATGTTGATTAAGTAGCTATCATGTTGTTTGCATGTTTGCTTGTATGTGCCTTTTTTGCTATAGATCAGTAAGATTATAAGACTTTAAATCAGCATTGATAGTTTTTGGGGTAAAATGCAGCCCAGACCTATTCTTTACAGGCATTTGTGGGATTCATCCATATACTAATGATAAATCATTTCAAACAACACTTGTGCTTATTTTAAAGGTTATCCCTGCAAACAATTGTGTAAACAATTACCATGTTGTTTTAGTCCAGAACTGGTTTAACAGCTGTCACCTAATGATTGGCTCTGTTTATGTGCATTTAGACAGACAATGCATTTGTAAGCTCACTTTCATTTATAATCTATATGGATCATTAAAAATATTAGAAGACTTCTTATCTGTTCTTCAAAACCTTTAGCCTAAAAGTCACTCCTGAACAACCATAAACCAATACAACTGTTTCTATAGCTTAAGTAGCAAGCTGATCTGGAAGGACACATAAACAGACTATGAACACACACACACACACAGGCAGTTTTCAGAGCACACAGTGTGTCTGCTAACTAAAGCCAGTTTAGCAGGAGTGTGTGTGAGTGGCGCATGAGGCCTACAGCGCGCGCGCGCGCGCGTGTGTGCGTGTGTGTGTGTGTGTGTGTGTGTGTGTGTGTGTGTGCGTGTGTGTGTGTGGTTCCCTCGGCCGCCGATAGGGGTCGCTCAGCCGCGGCGCTACTAGAAACTTTCAACAATGAAATCAAAAGAAATGCTAGCAATATTGACACATATTACAACATTTTCTGTACGCATCGCGTGTTTTGAACATCGTTTAGCATTAAATTCTTACGTCAGAGTGGAATAATTGTGGTATATCTGCACGTGAAATGATTTTCGCTGCAGCAGTTGGTATTTATTAGGTTGTATACATAAACTAAGTTCATTTTCTCAATGAATATTAAAAATCTCCGTGCAAATGCGTTACTTTTTAAACGTGAAGTACAATACGACATCAAAATCGACATCTACTCAGATAACAGTTTTTTTACTAAGGATTTTTAGATTAAATTTGTAGACGTCGACGATGATGATAGAAATAAAATACATGTTATTTTTAAATGAAAAACAAATTAAATAAAATACACGAGTTTTGAAGCACCAGGTTTTTTCTATTAAACACGTTTGCTTGTATTCAGCTCTATAATATTAAATAGTTTACACTGAATGAGGTGAAATGATTCATCTCGACGGTGTTATTTTTCCTCAAATATCGACGACGACGAGCAGTGATGACATATTTCAGACGGCGCAGTATCAGATATTAAAACACTTTTCTTTAATCTGTTTTAAAGGCAGTTTCTCAAAATGGCGGAGCAGGAGTTATATTCACTATATAATTGAAAGACACAGGCCTGGCGAATCGCGTCATTATTGCTGATCAATGACATTTAAAGTGAATGATTGAGCAGATCATCGCAGAGCTGATCGAGACATGTTTTGTTTCGCACGGCCAGTTCCTGCCATGTACAGGAGCGAATGCACTCCTGCTTTGCATTATTCTACACACACTCATAAATACACGCTTTATTCCTGCCATCAGCCACAAATACACACTTTGATCATTTCTATCGCCTGCGTCTATTTTGAGTGTCATTCATTAGCGTTATTCTTTATTTCATACTCTCTCTCTCTTCCTGCTGCTCATATTATTGATGACACGTCCAGGCGATTTCTACTTTATATCTAACTTTCATTATTATTCCGTCGCATTAAACCTCCCGCGAAAGTCTAACACGGTTTATTATACAGTATACAATGCTACACAAGCAGTTTATCCTAGCGTGCGATTGTTTTAATTTGTCTGTTTCTTACCCAAATTCTCCCACGAGTACTGAGAAATTGGCCAGGCGGACTCCAGTGCGCATGCGCACAGCCGTCGCGCTTCACACTCGCCCATCATGACAATAACGAAAGTTTTGCGCTGAAACAATTCCGACGAATCTCGACGATATCGCGCACGTTCACGGACCTTCCAGGCTCGTCCCAAACCTGTCTGTGGGGCTTTTAATGCGCAGCGACGTGCTCCGAGGGCGTAAAACATCGCCATTTCTCTGTTTGTTACTAAAAATATATTCCTGCGCGCGACCGAACCTTCCAAAATGCGCATAAACATCTCAGTAAATACAAACAATCAAACTCGGGAGTGTTGCGTGTGGTTTTATTGAGAGGAGATGGAGAAATGTGACAGTGTTATATGCCTGTCTGCATTGCTCTAGTAGGTGCACATATTTAACTAGCTATACTTGCTGGACTACTGAACTGAACAGCAAACACTGGCTCTACTGTTGTAGCCTATAGCCTACTAAACTAAACAACAGCCCAGCTAACTAAATTATATTACAAGGACGTTTTGCTAACCTTCCCGTTAAGTTATGAAAACAGTATTTCTGAACATTCAAAACGTCCTGTTTTGTAAATGTTTTCTGGTTATGTGAACATTCCATGTTGTTTGGAACGTTCCAGTTGATGTTCTCCGAACGTTCTGAAACTAGTAACATTTAAAAAACTTCCAACTAAGGTAAACACGTTCCATGAATAATGTACTGGTTAAACTGTGCTGTACAGAACCCTTTTTATCTGAACTTAGGCTACTTAATCTATAGAATAGTTTAGTTTAGAACAACACAATGCTATAATGGACCACTTGAAACTATATTAAGTTCTACTAACCCAAGAAATACACCATATTCAGCTGTACATAACAATAAATATACTAGAAAAATTATTTAACTGAACTATTCAGAACAACACTAGGTACAATAATGTACTACTAAACTAAAATATACTGAATTAGCCTATATTCTACTATACTATAGTCCAGTCTTAAAATAGGTAGGATTTAACAGTTGATATGAATAACACACACTTCTGTTTGCTGACGCTAACACAGGCTCACAACACATAAATGATGCTTTTAATGTAATCATTTTATCTTTATAACTTAAAAGGTTTCACAGACAGGGCTTAGATTAAGCCAGGATTAGGCCTTAGTTAAACTAGGACATTTATGTAGCTTTTATAAACGTGCCTTAGAAAAAAACATTACTGTGTGCATCTTGAGACACAATAATGACACTGATATATTTTAAGCTCAAACATGGATTTTAGACTTAAAAGCCTTGTCTGTGAAACCGGAGGTAAATGACAAACAGTGATAAAATCAACTGGCCATACTGTTAGGTCACCCAACTAAGTAATCCAGAGCTGGATTTAAGCAATTTGTTCCCGTTAAAACTGCTATTTATCAGTGCAATCCAACTGTAACGCAGACTTTAACCATTGTCATCCACACTTGATCTCATCAAACTCTAGTTTAGACTTGTGTTATTTTTCTGGTAATCCATTTAGACTAGAGATAGACTAGACGGTAATGTAAATATTTTGTTTACTAATTTATTAAAACAAGAATGGAGTTGCAGTATGTAAAGTAGTAGTTGGTTTTGGTTTTAGTTTTAATTTCATCAAATGCTAACATGAAAAATATAGGCCTGTGTTGCAAATTGAGTTCAAAGGTCAAAGAGTCAGATTTGCAAGGTAGAGATGTGGATTAATCACAGACACACTATATATCTCTGCAACTTCATGTGATCTTGTGTCAGGTTTAGCGCTGGACCTGTTACTGTATCTCAGATCTTATATTACATTTCTTATGTTAGTCTTAAGATGCTCTGATCATAGAAGATCGCTATTGTGGCTGTGTCTGAAATCCCCCCCTTTACCCTTAAATAGGGAAATATTTGAGGGAACAGCCATTTGTAGTGGTGTCTGAAACCATATGAAGTGCACTCATTCAATCCCACAATGCACTGCAATCAAGAGTGCACAACTGATGTACTCTCAACGGTTAGAGAAATCCCATAATGCACTGTGAGCGGCACTTGTCGAATGTATCCCCGCGTCTGACCAGAAGATGGCGCCGCAGCTGAATCATACATCCGTCCGTTCTCCAAACCGCTGGTCCAACAGCGTAATTTCATACAGGTTTAAATGCCTTTTTCATTTATTATTAATGAAGGTGTATATGCTGGTTTCCATGACAGAGTTCAGGAGAGCTTTTGATTGATTCAAGGTCTTATTGTAGTCATGCTAGACTGTTGCAGGCACGTGTGCTGGAGCTGAGCTCTGCAGGAGCAGGATCTGCTCCACAGCCTTGATCTGAAGAGGAGACGCTCCAGGCTTTTGCAGTGTGTTTGCAATGTGCTCACGGTCAGCGTTCACATTCAGCATAAAGGTGTTCAGTGGGACTCGCGTAACTATGTGGATGTTTCCAGACAGTCCCTGTATGTGCAGCACTGAGAGCGTTCTTCACTGGCTTTACTGGAGACGGCAAACATGCTCGTTTCTGGCATATATTGGATGATATATATTCAAATCTTTTTTTTTATTATCAGAAAATTTGTTGTTTTTTAATCAAAGTATCACAATTAAGTGAACACAGGAATAAACAAAAAAAATACCTTTGGTATACTTTAGTTTGAGCGCATGCCATTTTTACCATTAGAATTTCCTTAATTTAATCAAATTTAATCACATTTAATCACTGTTATGCCATTTAGATTGACACTGTGAAGCTACTTTGCCTTTGATACAATCTATATTGTGAAAAGCGTTATATAAATATACTTGACTTTATTTGACTTGACATAGTTCACTTTCAAAACGAACAGGAATGACAAACAAGTAGGCCTAGATTGTGTGCATCATTGTGGAGTACACCTATATTGTTTCTGAAATCTGCACCATTTCTAAAATGTCTTCACAAGTTAGCAATGCTAACAGAAGTATTGTTAGCAGGTGTGCTAATGTGAGGTATTCTAGCTGTGTGTGTGTGTGTGTGTGTGTGTGTGTGTGTGTGTGTGTGTGTGTGTGTGTGTGTGTGTGTGTGTGTGTGTGTGTGTGTGTGTGTGTGTGTGTGTGTGTGTGTGTGATTAGTTAGCGTAGACCAGGCCTGTCGGTGGGCTTTATCCTCCACAGATTTA
Source organism: Meda fulgida (assembly GCA_030578275.1). Classification (NCBI taxonomy): domain Eukaryota; kingdom Metazoa; phylum Chordata; class Actinopteri; order Cypriniformes; family Leuciscidae; genus Meda; species Meda fulgida. The sequence goes on along the minus strand of CM060635.1, from coordinate 32,493,081 downwards.
TGGGAGTGTGGCTAATCTCATTAAGAGCAGCCATGACAGATGCGCAGATTCAGTGTTGTGCTACTGCGAGCGTCCATCAAAGAATCGCCGGCCATTCATGTTGTTGGACTACTGTTGCCGGTGCTGTGGGACCACTCTGATCAAACGCCATGGCCAGCTGCCAATCAACAGCAAGATCCAGGACACCTGGGTAAAGCGTGAGCCACTGTAGCATAGTTCACTTAGCCTACTACTAGTGCCACATGTCTATATGCATTCACTTCCAGACGACTTTTAATGCAAAACTCAAGCTATTCTGTGATTGACTGGCTGAAAAACTGGCATAGAGAACTGGCATATTTTATAGAGGAAGTAATTCAGGCTTCTATGAACTATGCCACTGCAAAAACAATAATACTGATAAAACTAGGACTAACTGTTGTGTTTATTGTCAGGCTGTTCTCCAGAACCTGCTGATGTGTATGGTGTGCTTCTACTCTGTGTACTATATCGTGGTCAGTCTCTGCATCGGCATTCTCAGGTGAGAGTCTCCACACTGAGTGAGTGGCAGCACTTCCTCTCTCTCTCTCTCTCTCTCTGTGTGTGTGTGTGTGTGTGTGTGCTTTTTATGTGGTGATGCGTCTTCCTGTATAGAGAAAAAAACAGTCTACGTCAGTGGGTCTTAGCACTTTGTGATGTTAGTCCCAGAGATTGTTTCATGTAAATCACTGCTGCTGTTCTTATGCATTCACACAATGGTCAGTTATTAATAATTAGCTTTACCTTATTGTTGGGCCAATGCTATGCGGTTCATGTTATATTTAAAACATTTAAAGGTTTGGACGTTTTTTGTTAGTTTGTGTCGGGTTACTATAATGTAACATCTGCACTCTTAGAATGAAAGGTTCCGTGGGGTTCTATATAGAACTCTGGGGTTCTTGACTCACACACTTATATAGAAAAAGGTTCTATATAAGGAGAAATGTCTTAAAGGAGTAGTTCACTTTAAAAAAAAACTTTTGCTGATAATTTACTCACCCCCATGTCATCCAAGATGTCCATGTCTTTCTTTCTTCAGTCGAAAAGAAATGAAGGTTTTTGATGAAAACATTCCAGGATTTTTCTCCATATAATGGACTTCAATGGGGTCCAAATGGTTCAAAGTCCAAATGACAGTTTCAGTGCAGCTTCAAAGGGCTTTAAACGACACCAGGCGATGAATAAGGGTCTTATCTAGCGAAACCATCCGTCATTTCACAAATAAATAAAAAAGCTTAAGTTTATCACTCGCCTTGCTCTGTTCTGTGATGTTGAAAAGGTCACACTTGATGTATGTGCGGGTCAGTGTTTACAAGTTGAACGTGCAAACAAAGTCAAACGCCGTTTACAAAAAAAGGAAGTTAAAAGGTAAAACAACGATGTCGGGCGATTTTGAGCTTAGAGGAGAAGATGAGATGCAGTTTTTCACCTTTCTGAACCGGAATACACAGAGGAAAAGCGTGACCTTTTCAGCGTAAAATCGTATCACAGAACAGAGCAAGGCGAGCGTTTGTGCTTATAAAACTAAACTTTTTATTTATTTGTGAAATGACGGATGGTTTCGCTAGATAAGATCCTTATTCATCGTCTGGTGGCGTTTAAAGCCCTTTGAAGCTGCACTGAAACTGTCATTTGGACCTTGAACCGTTTGGACCCCATTGAAGTCCATTATATGGAGAAAAATCCTGGAATGTTTTCATCAAAAACCTTCATTTCTTTTCGACTGAAGAAAGAAAGACATGGACATCTTGGATGACATGGGGGGAGTAAATTATCAGCAAAGTTTTTTTAAAAGTGAACTAATCCTTTAAATGATTGCATAAAACTTTCATGTTTAATGGGTTATTTCATTTTTTATAGTGATAAAGTTTGTTAACAAGCTGTTTAATTAATACAATTTAATTAAAATTAAAAAATAAATTAGAACAAAATTAATTAATTAAAGCTAAATCCATAAAGTCACATGATGGGAACCCCTAAAAGGTTTATGAAGTGCCTGACGGAACCCTTTATGGTTCCATATAGAACATTTGGGGCCTCATTTATAAAATGCATGTACGATCGGATTTGATTCCATGGATTTCATCCAACATCTAAAGCGAGGAACAAATCAAGATTTATAACGGCAGAACTGACGTGGAAATGTTCTTATGCGTCTCACAACTGCGCACCAATCTTTTGTGCTCATATATAACAATAATAAAAATAATCCATAAAGTTTGTTCCATATCTGTGGGTATGTAGATTTATAAAGCGTGATGCATTTAGGAAGCATTTTTGTGCACATGTCAAATTAGAAAAGAGCAGGATCAGTTTTTTGATGCAAATTGGATTCTGCTCTCTTAATCCATGTAGTGTTTTTTGTTACAATAAACTTAATAACAGTAGTGAAACCTAAAGTATTGACATTATAACACCACATTCTTGATCTGAACTACTGCAGAAATAAATCCAGCTGTTAATTTGGTGTTGTTGTGTGTTTGTTTGTTGTGATCAGGGTTGACGAGGTCGACAGCTTGTTAGCACCTTTCGACTACACTACTCAACCATCATGGCAAAATCCAAAATATTTAGGTAGGCTGGGTTCACATATACAGTGGGAACTTTATGTTGTGTAAAGTTTTAGTTGACTGAACACTGGCTCAAGACTGACACTTGCAGTCACACAAACTTTGCATTATGATCTGCAATTGAAGGTTATTTAACCCTCTCCTCTCATTCTGTTACAAATCCTTCCCTCGCAGGTCAAACTGAGCCGAAGCCATAACATTATACCTTTTTATTTTTGACCAGAAAGCTTATATTATTTAATTTTTAAAATATTTTTTAAATTTTTTAATGCAATTATTTTGGGAGATTGTTTTTTTATTGTTTTTTTTATGTAGCTTTAAATGACTAGATTTTATCAATATATAATATACTTAAGCACATTCCTCACATTAAAAAAATATATAAAAAAATATTTCACATGCATAAACCAGCTCAGATCAGCTCAAAATATTTCACATTAGGTCAGTTGTGGTGTCTTTGCTGACCTCTTGTGGGAAAAAAACTATAACATGATATTTCATGACTCTTGCCACTAGCTCTGTCTATATGGAGTAAATGAGCTGTTCCGCTGGGTCCTAAAGCCAGTTCCTGCGTTATTTGGTTTATCTCTTCGGTGTGCATTCAGATACACATGCAGACATTATTAAATAAAGTTTTAGCATTTGTAGTTTTAATTTTGAGCATTTTCTTTAAGTTTTTCACAGATACTGAAGCGTTCCAGTCATTCCTAAGGTGGTCGAATTGACCCGCGAGGGAAGATTTTGTTTCTTTTTTTATTACAACCACATAAACATAAAACAATTTGTGTGTATTCGTGGTTCAAGTGTGACCTGTGTCTCTGTGAGGTAATAGGAGCCCCCCCCCCCCCCCCCACACACACACACACACACACACACGCACGCGCACACAGAAGCTCTTGAAGCTCCGCCCTCTGTGCCGGGAGCAGCAGCTCATTCGCATTTAAAGGGACGAAAACCAAAATGCCGCTCACTCTCAAAAAGTGAAAATCTTAACATAAAAAAAATATGTTTGGGGTATTTTGAGCGAATACTTCACAAACACACTGTGGGAACATCAGAGACTTATTTTAATCTTTTGAAAAGAGCATTATTGGACCCCTTTAAATGTTTTTTTAAAAATGAGTTTCGGATTCAAATGACCAGAGGGAAGCGAGATGCTGAGAGTATACATATAATGCTGATGTATTACAATACATTACACAACACAATTCAGTGATGTAACAATTAATAATAGTTGATATTAAAGGGATAGTTCTCCCAAATACTCACCCTCATGTTGTACCAACTGCGCAGCGCTTCTGTGTTGTACGTCATTCACATGACCAGCGTTGGCCAATAGTGAGCCTTCGTGTGACGTACAACACAGAAGCGCTGCGCAGTTCCACTACGTGAAATCTCAAGGCCCACAGGGAAGGAAATGAGTAGTTGAATAAAGTCTTTTTTTGTTAGTTTTTTGCGCACAAAAAGTATTCTTGTCGCTTGATAAACTTAAGATTGAGCCACTGTAGTCACTCGGACTATTTTAACGATGTCTTTCATAACATTTGGGCCGGCCAGTTTCGATCCCTTAAGAAGCCTATGGACTAGTGTGGAGGAGTGATCCAGCTCTCAGATTTCATCAAAAATATATTAATTTGTGTTCCGAAGATGAACGAAGGTCTTACGGGGTTGGAGCAACATGAGGGCGAGTAAATACTGACAGAATTTACATTTTTGGGTGAACTATCCCTTTAACACTTATTTTACACATAAATTGGCTCTTGGTAAGTTTTGAAACTGAAGAAGTGCTGATGTGCTGATCTCAAGTGGCTTGAGGATCTATCAGTGCTGATTAGAGAGGTTCTGATGTTTTGTGCATAATAAAACATGCGTTTGCATTGGCAGTGTATACTACGTGTATGTGTGTTTGTTGTGCAGTGAGTGTGATCTCCACAGAGGTGACGTACGTTCTGGGCGGTCTGATATTCGCGTGGATCGTGGAGGAATGTGTGTGGGACTACGCCATCACTGTCACACTGCTGCACGTTGGACTGACCGTAGCCGGTGAGAGCATCTAAACACACATTGAAGACTGTCTTGAGATTAAGCATATTTGGTCAAACAATTTGACAAGATTACCTGAATGCCTTATATTATGGGTTCAAAACCAGCCAAACAGTAAAATGCTGGCAACAACCACAGAAAATAATTGAATTTAGTCTCTCAGTGTAACGATAATCCACTGATGGCGATTCGAGGATGTGTACACACGTGCACAAACACAACAAAAACCAAACTTGATATGAGCATAACTTGATTAATAACTAGTGGTCGACAAATATTCTTGTGTGGCTGATGGTCGATATAAATATATAATTTAAATGTATAATTATATTTATTTTACTTAATAGTTAATAAGTTAGAAATAAATAGTTTGACAATTAATACAAAAATTAATCTTTTTGTAGACCGTTCACAGATAGAAATGACGAGGAGTCCAAAATAAACTGTTGTACAACACAATCAGTGCAGCATGAATGTCCCAGGTCTGCGGGGCGCTTATATCAATCCGGGCCGCCATCACTGGCATTAAAAACATGTGTTAGTTCTCATCATCAATGACTTCGCATTACCGATCTCCCCTTGGCCTGTGGATCACCTTGAACGTAAAAGGCTGTATCGCTTGATACCAACGAGTGATCCGCGCATTGGTGGAGCCACTGAAGGGGCGCAGGGCCTGAACAGAGAGTGAACCCCCGTCCCAGGAGGTAGTAGCAGAGGGTGACGGCCCACCTAATGGCCAAACACTCTTTTTCAATGGTGCTGTATCTAGTCTTTCTGTTTGAGAGCTTTCATCTCAGATACGCTCCTATCCTGCGATCCCCTGGGACTGGACTGACCCCTGTCCGACGCATCTAAACTAAAAAGGGAGATCATAGTTAGGGGAGTGTAAGAGCGGGCCGCCGCATAGGGAGCCTTCACCTCGGTTAGGGCCTGTTGGCACCGCTCCGTCCACTGGAGCGAATCTGGGGCTTTTTAGTGAGATCTGTCAGCGGGCTGGTGAGATCAGAATGATTAGGGATAAACCTCCTATAATATCCCACCAGCCCCAGGAACAGCCTCACCTCCTTTCTGGTCTTTGGACTTGGGCTGGCTGTCCATGTCCCAAGAGATACCATACCTCCACGCGGCCAGTTGCACACTTCCAGGTGTTCGGCGTGAGTCCAGCCGCCCTCACTGATCTCGGAACTGGGAACACTTCCCTTAAATCCTGATGTACTCGTTACATCATAAGAAGAATGGCATCTACGCTAATTTTAGTGTCTTTGTTTATCCCGAGGTTTTCCCGCAGCCTGCCGGATCCAGGCCGTATCCAAATCTGACTGGGAGCTTTGCCTGGACCCGATGACAACGCAGTGCTGAAGTGCCAACTAGCCTCTCCCTATGGAGGATCCCTTTCCCACTCTACAGATAAAACGTTGTGATTCCGGTTCGCGTACCCACCCCGAAGTGATAAAATAAAACAAAATTCTGTATCAAATTACAGTCACTGTAAATCCGGCCTCTAGTTCATAAACGCCAGAGGAGAACTGGCCCCCGACTGAGCCTGGGTTCTCCCCAAGGTTTTTTTTTCTCTCCATCGGGTCACCTGATGGAGTTTTAGGACACCAGTAAGTCACTTGATGGAGTTTTTCGGTTCCTTGCCACTGTTGCCTTTGGCTTGCTCAGTTGGGGATATTCAAAATAATTAACCAAGCATTAATACCATTGATCAGCCCTACCAAACGTGGATGTTTTTTCACTAAGAAACAAACATTGATATGTTATTTGATTGATACTGTGAAGCTGCTTTGATGCAATTAATATTGTGAAAAGCACTATATAAAAATAGTCGACTTGACTTGACTTGACTCACCACGGCACGCAGATGTTCCAGATGCCGCTATCAATCATTACTGTATATAATGATATCATCGAGGTAGGCAGCAGCGTACGCAGAAGGGTCTGAGGATTCTGTCCATGAGAAGTTGAAAGGTGACGGGAACCTTATCGGAAGAGTTATACATTGGCGTTGTGAAGACTGTTTTTCTGTTGGATAATGGCGATAAGGGTAAATACCCTGTTGTTAAAAGAGCAAGCCGAGCCGAACTTAACCGATCAAGCAGCTCGTCAACTTGGCATTGGATAAGCATTTCATTTTAACTCTGCATTCACCCTTTTATAACCAACACAAAACAGACAGAGTCGTCCATTTTGGGTACCAAAATGATCGGGCTCGTCCAGTCACTATGAGATTCTTCTTCTAGCATGGCCTTTAAATCATCCTGTACCACTTAGTGCTTGTGCTAGTGAACGATAGGGACGGCTGCACGCCACTTCCCCGGGATCGCTTCGACATAGTACTGTATGAGGTCCAAGTCTCCGAGATCTTCCTCTGCCAAAACGGCCACTGCTATCTCAGCCGACATCCCCTCATTCCAGCCTTGTAAAAGATTGAGATGATTCATTTGACATGAATCAACCCTGTCCGTTCGTCTTCCCTCATAATTGAGATGCCCAACTCGCAGTGTAACCACAAAAGGTCCCTGCCACTTCGCCAGAACTAGATATTGGGAGTAATACGGAAGTACGGAAGTAATATGCACTTTATCTCCCGGTGTAAAGTGACGCTCTCGCGTACCCATGTTGTATTTTGAATTTTGAATTCAAAGCCAGATTCTCCAAAGAGAGCGTGTGGAGTTCTGCCCGGAGGACCATGACAACTGAGTTTCTCTACGGCTGTTTGAAGGCCCCTCCTCACGAGCCTCTCTAATGAAGTCAAGACCCCCACGGGGCTGACGGTGTGGAACTTTATTTCCTCCATAGATTAAAAAATAAAAAGGTAATTGCGACTTTTTATCTCACAATTCTGACTTTTTATCTCAGAATTGCGTGATATAAAGTCACAATTGTGAGTTATAAAGTCAGAATTGTGAGATATAAAGTGACAGATCTGTACTGAATCCGGTTCACGTACCTAACCCGAAGTGATAAAATTGATTAAAATTCTGTATCAAATGTATAGGCAAGACAAGTAGTTTGTTTAGGCATGATTTGTAGGGAATTACAAACCTGCGCACATATATTCTAACGCACATAACTATAGAATCAGCTCTTAATGCGCATGTGAACGCCATCAGCGTTTATCACAGGTTCAGTTTAAAGTCTGTTTAGAGAGAACGGTGGCGTCTCAGCGGCCCCTAATTTAATACCTAATGATCATTTCAACGGAAGTGAATCAATCAAAACTAATTTTAGCTGGAAAATAATATTATTCAAGAACCGCTATAAAGCCAAAACAATCTCTGTTACCTTAAATTATATGTTTATCTCTGTAAAGCTGCTGTGAAACAATCCACATGGTTAAAAGCGCTGTATAAATGAAGATGACCTGACTACTGTGGCGCCTGAATATATTAGATTAGTGAATACACAGAATTATGTCTTTCTTTTAATCTGTGAACTGGAGGTGCCGTTCTGGAAAATGACATAATGCTTAGTGTTTACCAAGGCAGATACAATGAAGTGTGACCCTGGCCTGTAGCTATTTAACTTCTGTAATACTTTTTCTACACTGTCAGAGTAATCGAGCTTGAAGTAGCAGCTTCTACACACCTCACTAAAGTACACTGACTGAGACACTGAAGGACAGAGACACTGTATTCACATGTGCATAAACCAACCGAATGAAATACATGAACGACGTGAAGTCCACCGTGGGCTGATGGAATCGATTACTGTGGTGTGAAGGTGGTCAGTGACCAGGCAAAAAATATAACGGCATCTACAGACATTTTTCTACTCAATGCTTTATTTGTATGGCATAATTATGTAGGCAGATGTCTTCGAATTATCTTTATTTGAGAGATTTTTCAGCAAACATTGATCTACAGTAGTTGCCAAAGATGACGTCCGGAGGGAATATTTGCTTTTAATCGCCCTACAAGTTTGATTAAACCATCAAAATATATGGAAAATAATTATTAAAAATATTACAAAATTAATTTAGCAAGCTACAGGTTTTATTTTACTATGCAATGAAAAAAAGCTGACGTATATATCAGTAGTCATTAAAACGTAATCAGTTTTTAATATTTGGTTGGCTCTCTGATTTTGCACGCTCAAAATTTCTTTGTATGACAGTCTGACCAAATATTATCTTCTGTACAGTTTGGCATGTTTCATTGCGTTATTATCACAAATAAAACAACCAACTCCAAGCTCAACTAAGCAATATGATTACAAATCTTATACATTTTTCTGGGCCCAACATCACTTTTCTCAACTACTTTCATTTCAAACTACTGTCAATCATTTCATTTCAAACTACTGTCAATCATTTCATTTCAAACTACTGTCAATCATTTCAAACTACTGTCAATCATTTCAAACTACTGTCAATCATTTCAACTTTTGCTCATTTGATCTAAAAATTTCAACCAATGCCACTGAAATTGAATTCAGAGAAAAAAAAGATCAAAACTAACGGCATAAGTGTCCACACCCCTTTATAACTGCATATTACTAATCAACAGCACAAATAAATCTACATCATGATATGCTGATATGGTTTATTTTTGTTTAATTGTTTACATCATAACACCAGCTGTTTTAACAGATGTAGACTTTTTATATTCACTATAAATGTATATTTGAAAGTACATGATGGCTAATTGTACCTGTTTTGTCTGTCATTTTTGTTTCAGTTATGGCAGATTTTCCCTCAACAGAGCACTGGTGGATTGCTCTCGGTAACTTCTGTTTTTAAAGTGATCAGGCCACTCATCTTGTGCGTAATGTAATGATAACTGTCTTCTCTCCTTTAGGCTCTGGGTTATTGATGATGATTTTTGGAGGGCAACTCCTCGCTTACCGACTCTTCAGAAATAATTTTGTACATCCTGCAGATCTTCAGAATTTCTGACACACTGAGAAAAATGTACAGGATCGATATTCTCCGTTTTGCACGGTTTTCACTTTTTTTTACATCATGGTGTAGTTTGAAATGGTTTTGTTATTCCTACTCAATATTTTGCATTATGGATTTGTTTTGAAACTGCTTATGCTGATAAAATAATTCCAGTAAACCATGTTGGTTTGGTGGCCTTTCTAACATTTTGTGGTGAAATCTTTTCTTCACAAAATCCCACAATAATTCAGTGGATTTGATTTTGACTCCTATGCTTGTAATATGCTTGTGTCTGTGCCTAAATGCAAATTTATATTTATATAAGGACTTTTTTTGGGGGGGGGGGGGGGGGGGGGGGGGGTTATTGACATCCACCCCTATTAAAAAAATAGTGTTCGTAAAATTATGACACTCAGGAAGTGACATCATGTGAGGCCTTTCTACATGGTGGGAAGACGAGAAGTAAAAAAAAAAATCGCACTTTTTCTTTTAGTATTTGTTTTTTCTTAGAGCTTTAGAGGTTCTTTTTAATTGTTAGTTCATATTAACTAATGTTCACAAATGGAAAAATTGTAAAATGTGACCCTGTGAAGATATATAAATGTGAAATATTTATATATCATGGACGTATTCAACCAGATTGAACTTATGGTGATTGCAGAGAATCCCCATTGAGGATAATCAATATAATCAAAGAGGCTTGAGTTTATGTTTGGGCCCTTCCTACACTACAAATGACCTCAACTAGAACATCATTATGGAGTAGCACAAAATACACCACTAAAATATGCTTTGAGGTTGCTATAACAATTAATATGCCTAGCCATGCTTTAATATTTACATTACATTATATTACATTAACGTTAACATGCGATGCCTGGCCAAGTCAAAGTATAGCAGTAATATTAAATGTGAGGACAGTGACGTGGCTGATAATGAGCGTCACCAGCGGCGCACCAGCCTCTCACGGAGGAGGAGGCGGAGAGCCGAGAGCCGTGAGGACAGTGACATGACTGATAATGAGCGTCACCAGCGGCGCACCAGCCTCTCATGCAGGAGGAGGCCGAGAGCCGAGAGCCGTGAGGACAGTGACGTGGCTGATAATGAGCGTCACCAGCGCCGCACCAGCCTCTCACGCAGGAGGAGGCCGAGACCCGTGAGGACAGTGACGTGGCTGATAATGGGCGTCATCAGCGCCGCACCAGCCTCTCACGCAGGAGGAGGCCGAGAGCCGTGAGGACAGTGACGTGACTGATAATGAGCGTCACCAGCGCCGCACCAGCCTCTCACGCAGGAGGAGGCCGAGAGCCGTGAGGACAGTGACGTGGCTGATAATGAGCGCCACCAGCGCTGCACCAGCCTCTCACGCAGGAGGAGGCCGAGAGCCGTGAGGACAGAGACGTGGCTGATAATGAGCGTCACCAGCGCCGCACCAGCCTCTCACGGAGGAGGAGGCACACAGTGAAGGACGAGAGAGGACCAGGCCTGGACTATTAGGTTAGGTTATGTTTATGTGTGTACAACAGTCTTCCGTGAGAGGCTGCCGGTTTTACTTACGTTTGTTTTGATGTTAAAGTTTGTAAAACATTCGCCTCCTTCTTCCCTGAATAACAAATCTTGGCTCATTGGTGCACATGTAACCCAGCAAACACAGAACGTTCCCCTAACGTTCCCGTATGGTTCCCATTTGGTTATTTTTTTGGAAACCAAACAAGAACGTTCTGGGAATGTTCCCTGTAGGTTATTTTTAGGTTTAATTTTATAACCTAAAGAGAATGTTCCCATAAAGGTTCCAGAACGTTCCCCTAACCTTAAGGGAACGTTCTATTTACGTTAAGAAAACTTTCCGGGATCACCAATAGGGAACGTTCTTGGGAACGTTCTGGGAACCAAAAACGAACGTTCCCAGAACGTAAAATTGTTATCTGGGAACCCTGGAGGAACCCGCTGTCAGTGATCCCTCGCCGCAGTGGGCACCAATGGCTGTCCAGCGCCAGGCACCGCGGAAGAGTTCACCCAGCTCCCTTCTCTCGTCTCTGTCGCTCCTCATGCTTGTCTCCTTTTCTCTCGCCTCCTCTGTCCTTTTCCCCATGTGCCGCGGCCACCGCGACCCCCACGGCTTCAGAAGCATAAAAGGAGGAGCAACAGCAGTGAAGGACAAGAGAGGACCAAGCTATGGGAATGGTCCTGATGGAGCCACTGTCTGAAGCACGCACGTGTCTAAACACAGCAATCTGATTGGCCGAATGTATGGAGGTGGCAACGTAGCATAGCATCAGCGCCAGATTATAATTGTCTAAAGAAGACACGCAGGCAGAACCAAGGCGTGGCAACACAACATAGTCTCGTTCCCTTATCTGGGAACCAAGTTACATACGTAACCTCAGACGTTCCCCTTCGAAGTGGATTGCTACTGCATCACAGTGTTCATGCCATGGGAACGTCAATGCTAGCGCCGCCCGGCTACAGGAACAGAGCCTGCCCCACAATGCTGTTTGAACTGCACAGACCAGTGTTGAGCGCAGATTAAAGCTGGATCAACCCTGAATGATACCTAGGGTTGAATCTGCATCCAAACTGTAATACCTCATAAATGTGAGAGGACCATCCTGCCACAGCAAATGATCATGTAAGGGTGCACCCCTAGCAAGAGCCATAGCACACTCTTCTTGAGGTTTAATCTAAGTCCCACACTCTTTTATGTGGGTGAGGTAACACTTCTGACTGGGTAATATTAACCGTCTATGTAGTTGAGTACATGAATGCTCTGGAGTCAGCATCCATGCACCTACTGAAGATGTCTAGGAAGGCTAGGCCGAAAGGAAGGTACTAGTATGCTTTGCCCTGGTAAGCAAAACTTGAGTCATTAAACACAGTCAGCCCACTCGAGGACTGACCTGGCATGCTCCTCACCCATACACATCAAACACAGTCCCCGCCTCATGAAGCAGGGCAATCACACATCTACTGTGTAACGTTCAGCCAATTAGGTTGAGATAACAAAAGTTAAAATGGGGTCAGATTTTAGTGTGTGAGGAATTGGGTGTTAAAAGAATGAGACAAAACTGAGGTTAAAGTGGATAAGAATGGTGTATTTACAATCTTCACAAGAGACTTTAAAACAACACAATAAAACCAGGAAGCGTGTGTTGAAGCATCCCAATGTGAGTGTCCACCAGTGTATATACCGTCCAAAAGTAGGGATAATCCAAAAGCTTGAAGTGGTGTCTGGAAAGGTGAGTCCTCAAGTGGTAACTCCACACTCCAGAAAAGAAACGGGTATCTATTGTGCCCCCTTGGTTTGGTTGCCATGCGGCTCTCTTATACGCGTGATTTTTTTTCCCAGACCACTTCAGCGGAAATCCCGCCCTGCAGCCGATTTCATTGGTTTAGGTTACATTGACGGGTAGGTTTAGAGATCAGTGTTTGGTGTAGGCCATCAGTAAAGTGATTGACATGACCAATGAAAACTTTAGAATCGACTGCAGGGCGGGATTTCCGCTGAAGTGGTTTGGGAAAAAAAATCACGCCTCTTATACAAATGTATTTCCTGCTTCCTGTCATGTGACATGAAAGGCCAACCATACATTGTTTAAAGACATACACACTTAAAATGTTAAGAGGAATAAAATGGACTAAGAAACATGTAGACCAAAAACTCTATTATACATAAAATACGTACATAAAATTGTATGACATAGAGCAGTAAAACATGTTCCCTTTCAAGGGAACTCGAGCTGCATTTGAAACGCGGTGGGAACGCTCTGTGTGATTGCGTCGTGAAGCCTCTGTACAATCCGTCCAATGTGAGAGCAGGACGTCATGTGACGTCATAGACCAGGAAACTATAAAGCACCCCTGAAAACAGACCGCAACAGCTTCTGTTGTCTTCAGCAAGCTATCTCTGTACTCTGTCTTTGTCTATTTATTGTTGTCTGTCAAAGCACACTATTCATATCATTATTATGGCAAATCAAGAGTTTAAGCGTTGTGTTGTTCCTTGCCCTCGTTTTCTCACGGGTGGGGACACACATCAGCTTTGTGTGGCTTGTTTGGGAGTGGAGCATGCTCAGTCAGTTCTCGAGGGAGCTGACTGTGAGCATTGTGTGAAGTTGTCTATGAGGACGCTCCGCTCTCGCCGGGCGTTCTTTAATGAGGACAGTTCGGTTTGCGTTCCCCGAGGTTCGGGTCCCGCTGCTGCCAAGGCACAGCGTCGATTATCGACTTGGGGTTCGCATATGGATTTAGTAGCGGGGTTTGAGACGGGCCCGCCCTTTCTCAACCCTTACCTGCTGAATCCGGTGTCTCAGCCCAGGAAGGAGCCCGCGCTGCGGCTTCTCCTTCCCAGGTTGAGGCACCAGTGCTGAGACTATCCAGTTCTGAGGAACTGGATGTCGCAAGTGTTGACATGGGGGATTATGAGTCTTTGCCAGCTCACACCTCCGGTGATGAGGAGCTTTTGGAGGTATTATCTCGTGCTGTAGCTAAATTAAACATCGATTGGCCAGCCGATGAATCTGAGTGTGTTACTAAAAAGAGTTTGTTAGATGAAAGATTTATACAATCTAAAAAAACACCTCGATGTCGGGGACTACCGTTCTTTCCTGATCTCCACACTGAGGTGTCGAGATCGTGGAATAGACCGGCGTCATTTAGAGTATTTAATCCACTGACATCTAACTATAGCAATGTGTTAGGTGCTGCTGATTATGGTTATGTGACGGTGCCGCGGGCTGAAGAGACGCTCGCGAGCTATCTCTCTCCCGAGTCAGCGTCATCATTAAAAGCCCCGACGCTACCTACCAGACCTCTAAAGTCTATATCTTCTCTGGTGGGTAAAGCATACTCGGCAGCAGGTCAGGCTGCATCATGCCTGCACACGATGTCTATCCTGCAGGCATACCAGGCTGATCTGTTGAAAGAAATTGATGATCGTGAGGAAGTGAGTGCAGATGTAATTCGAGAATTACGTTGTGCAACAGACCTTGCGCTCCGGGCCACTACGGAGACGGCCAAATCAGTGGGCCGTTCAATGGCAGCCCTGGTGGCTACGGAGCGCCACCTATGGTTAAACCTGTGAGACATTAAAGATAAGGATAGGTTTGTTTTATTGGACTCTCCGCTTTCACCTTCCAGTTTATTCAGCGACGCTATCAACTGTGTCGTCGATAGGTTTCAAGATGCAAAGAAGCAGTCGGCTGCGTTCCAAAAATTTCTTCCTCGACGATTTGAGAATGTTTCTGAGACTGCCAGACGTAGAACGTTTATTAAGTCCGAGCAGCCTCAGCCGAGTACGAGCTCCTCACAGCGCAGAGTGCGCCAAAAACAAAGCGTCGCCGCCCGGGCTCCTCCACAATCTGGGGAACCTGGGTGGCGGTCACAGTCGAGGCCAGCTAGGGGTAGGCAAGATCTGAGGACTGTCATCTCAAAGAAAGTCTGGACTAAGAAGAAGTCCTGACTCGCAAGGAGTCAGACTTCTGAGGGTGGTCCCCTCCGGGGAGGGATGGTTTCGAGAAATCGTTCCTCTTCTGCGCCCTCTGGGGGGCGATACTCTGAGGGGTATCGCAGTGCTGCCACATCGGTTGTTCCCTGCCGGTTTGCCGTTTCAGGGCACCGAGGTGTCAGTGTCCCCGTACGGTCCTCCATGGAGGGTCGTAGAGCGGTCAGTTCGGTTGTTCCCTGCCGGTTCGCTGTTTCAGGGCGCCGAAGTGTCCGTTCAACCAAATCCCGAGGCCAGTCTCGAGAGATTGTCCCCACAGTCCCCACGGTGGTGGTCCCCGAGCAGGCTCGGGTTATGGAGTAGGAAGTGATGACGCTTCTGCAAAAAGGGGCTATAGAAAGGGTTCCTCCTACCAGCAGAGAGTCAGGGTTTTACAGCCGATACTTTATCGTTCCGAAGAAGGATGGGGGGTTACGTCCTATTCTAGGTCTGCGTCAGCTAAACGGCAGAGTCCAGAAACTCAAGTTCAAGATGCTCACACTCAAACAGATAGTGTCACAGATTCAGTCCGAGGACTGGTTTGTCACAATAGACTTGAAGGACGCCTATTTTCATATATCCATCCATCCTCATCACAGGAGGTTCCTGAGGTTCGCTTTCGGGGGCGAAGCGTACCAGTATCGGGTTCTTCCATTTGGTCTAGGTTTATCACCCCGCACTTTTACGAAATGCGTGGATGCAGTGCTGGCTCCTCTCAGACTCCAGGGCATCCGTGTATTAAATTATATTGACGATTGTTTGATTCTAGCTCAGTCCGAGCAGTTGGCGGTTCGGCATCGAGATGTCGTTCTGTCACACATAAAAAAGTTGGGGTTGCGGCTAAACCCCAAGAAGAGTATGCTCCTCCCAGCACAGAGGACCACTTTTCTAGGGGTGGTGTGGGATTCGACAACTATGCAAGCACGATTGTCTCCAACACGTATTTCTGCAATTCTCACAGCCGTAAAGAATGTGAAACTAGGCCAGTCACTCACTGTGAAACAGTTCCAGAGACTGCTGGGGCTCATGGCAGCTGCGTCCAACGTTATCACTCTTGGCCTTCTGTACATGAGACCCCTGCAGTGGTGGCTCAGAACCAAGGGGTTTTCTCCGAGGGGAAACCCGTTTCGCACGATCAAGGTCAGGCGGCAATGCCTCCTCGCCCAGGGCCCAGTTTTGGGAGTTCCTTGTCAACGCGTCATGCTATCGACGGATGCTTCCCTTACATGCTGGGGGGCGGTCATGAGTGGCCGCTCGGCGACAGGTCTATGGTAAGACCATCAGCAGTCTTGGCATATAAACCGACTAGAGATGATGTCAGTATTTCGGGCTCTCAAGTACATCCTGCCAGACCTAAGAGGCCTTCATGTGCTTGTCCGCACGGACAACACATCTGTGGTTTTTTACATCAACCATCAGGGGAGTCTGAGGTCCCGATTATTTTGTAAATTGGCTCAACAGATCCTCTTATGGGCCCAGGGGAAGTTGCTGTCGCTCAGGGCAGTATACATCCCAGGGTGTCTGACGGTAGGGGCAGATATCCTGTCGAGACAGGGGCTGAGGCCCGGGGAGTGGAGACTTCACCCCGTGGTGGTGGAGCTCCTATGGGAGAACTTCGGTCGAGCCCAGGTCGACCTTTTTGCATCTTACGATACAACCCATTGTCCACTTTGGTTCTCCCTCACGCAGCCAGCTCCTCTAGGACTGGACGCTATGGTGCAGGTGTGGCCGAGGCTACACCTGTACGCGTTTCCCCCGATATCAATGCTCCCGGGAGTTCTGGAAAGGGTTCGCCAGGAAGGGGCTTATCTGTTATTAATAGCCCCGCATTGGCCAACCAGAGTGTGGTTCACGGACCTAGTGTCCCTCCTGGACGGCTCTCCGATGGAGATTCCGGTCAGAAGGGATCAGCTTTCCCAGGCGGGGGGCACGATATTTCACCCTCGCCCAGAGTTGTGGAAGCTGTGGGCTTGGCCCCTGAGGGTGCCCAGCTCATAAGTTCCGGTCTCTCGACTGAGGTCGTGGAGACTATCCTTCAATCCTTCAAGACTATCCTTCAGAGCATTTCTACACCCTAGGCCGGGTTACATTCCTAAGGTCCCTACTAATGTGATGGGTCCTATTGTGCTGCAGGCCTTCTGTCCTCCACCTTTTGATACCCCAGATCAGGAAAGTCTCAATCTGCTATGTCCAGTTCGGGCATTGGATGCTTACGTGCACAGAGCTGCCCTGTGGCGTAGATCAGAGCAGTTGTTTGTCTGCTTTGGTTCAACCAAGAAAGGTTGCCCTGCATCGAGACAAGTGATAAGCAAATTGATAGTTGAGACTATTTCCATTGCTTATAAGATGGTCGGACGGTCCTCACCTATGGACGTCCGCGCCCATTCTACTAGGAGTATGGCTGCCTCTAAGGCTTTAATTTCGGGTGTCTCCCTTCAGGACGTTTGTAATGCGGCAGCCTGGTCCTCACCGCATACATTTGTCAGATTCTATGATCTAGACCTCTCCACTCCTGGGGCTAGGTTGCTTGTTTCTTAGTGTGCGCTTGGACTTCACACAGAACGGGCATTCCTCAGTATGGCGTAGTCAAGTCAAGTCAAGTCAAGTGTATTTATATAGCGCTTTTCACAATATAAATTGCATCAAAGCAGCTTCACAATATCAATCAAATAACATAAAGTTTGTTTCTTAGTGAAAAAACATCCACGTTTGGTAGGGCTGATCAATGGTATTAATGCTTGGTTAATTATTTTGAATATCCCCAACTAGAAGCAAGCTAGTTGGCACTTCAGCACTGCGTTGTCATCGGGTCCAGGCAAAGCTCCTAGTCAGATCTGGATACGGCCTGGATCCGGTAGGCTGCGGGAAAACCTCGGGATAAACAAAGACACTAAAATTAGCGTAGATGCCATTCTTCTTATGATGATGTAACGAGTACATCAGGATTTAAGGAAGTGTTCCCAGTTCCGGCTGACCTAATCTATGCAGCCTAACATTGAATTATAGAAGACTATAATATATCATGTGTATGCTAGGTCAAAGAGATGTGTTTTTAGTCTAGCTTTGAACTGACAGAGTGTGTCTGCTTCCCGGACAATGGTAGGAAGACTGTTCCAAAGTTTTGGTGCTAAATAGGAAAAGGATCTACCGCCAGCAGTCGATTTTGATATTCTAGGTATTATCAACTGGCCCGAATTTTGAGATCGCAATAGACGTGAAGGACTATAATGCGTTAAGAGCTCGCTCAAGTACTGCGGAGCTAAACCATTTAGTGCTTTGTAAGTAATCAACAATATTTTAAAATTTATACGATGTTTAATAGGCAGCCAATGCAGTGTTGACAGAACCGGGCTAATATGGTCATATTTCCTGGTTCTAGTAAGAACTCGAGCTGCAGCGTTTTGGACCAGCTGTAGTTTATTTATTAAGCGTGCAGGGCAACCACCCAGTAGAGCATTACAATAATCTAGTCTTAATGTCATGAAAGCATGAACTAATTGTTCCGCATTTGTTAATGAGAGCATATGTCGTAATTTAGA
This sequence comes from Meda fulgida, assembly GCA_030578275.1. Taxonomy (NCBI): domain Eukaryota; kingdom Metazoa; phylum Chordata; class Actinopteri; order Cypriniformes; family Leuciscidae; genus Meda; species Meda fulgida. Next base: position 32,474,547 of record CM060635.1, on the reverse strand, counting down.
TATATTTTTAAGATGGAAAAATGCGGTTTTACAGATACTAGACACGTGACTTTCAAATGAAAGATTGCTATCAAAAAGCAAACCCAGGTTCCTAACCGACGACGAAGACTTAACAGAGCAGCCATCAAGTGTTAGACAGTATTCTAGGTTATTACTTGTGGAAGTTTTTTGTCCAATAATTAGAATCTCTGTTTTTTCAGAGTTTAGTAGTAGGAAATTACTAGTCATCCAATTTTTTAAATCAGCTATGCATTCCGTTAATTTTGTGAATTGGTAAGTTTCGTTAGGTTTTGAAGAAATATACAGCGGAGTATCATCGGCATAACAATGAAAGCTAATTCTATGTTTCCTAATAATATGTCCTAATGGTAGCATGTATAGAGTGAACAGCAGCGGTCCTAGTACTGAGCCTTGTGGTACGCCATACTGAACTTGTGATCGATAAGACATCTCTTCATTTACTGCTACAAACTGATAACGGTCAGATAAGTATGATTTAAACCATGCTAGTGCAATTCCACTAATGCCAACATAGTTTTCTAGTCTATTTAAAAGAATGTTGTGGTCAATTGTGTCAAATGCAGCACTAAGATCAAGTAACACTAATAGAGAGATACAACCACGATCGGATGATAAAAGTAAATCATTTGTAACTCTAATGAGAGCTGTCTCAGTACTATGGTGCGGTCTAAATCCTGACTGAAAATCCTCGCAGATATCATTTCTTTCAAGAAAGGAACACAGTTGTGAGGATACTGCTTTTTCTAATATCTTTGACAGAAAAGGCAGATTTGAGATCGGCCTGTAATTGACTAATTCTGAAGGATCAAGTTGCGTTTTTTTAAGAAGCGGTTTTATCATAGCCAGCTTAAAAGTTTTTGATACGTATCCTAGAGACAAAGACGAATTAATGATATTAAGAAGAGGATCTATGATCTCTGGAAGCATCTCTTTCAATAGCTTAGTCGGTATAGGGTCTAACATACAAGTTGTCGATTTAGATGAATTAACGATGTGGCGAACAGGACGGCCGAGGGACGTGAGAGAACGGCGCGAGGCCGGTGGTGCGATTGCTAATGAGCAACACCTGTGAGGCACACTGGTCTCGCATCTCTCACGGAGGAGCGGAAGCATAAAGGAGGAGCGACGACGTTGATGATGGAGAGAGGAACAGGCCTGTATTTTAGTTTTTTTTTTTTTTTTTTTTTAACAATCAAAATATAATTTATTTAAATAAAACAAACAAACGAAAATACCGCCAGCAGCCCCTCGCGGACGACTGCTGGCTAAAGTAAAATACAAAAAACAAAATAACTAAAATACAGGCCTGTTCCTCTCTCGATCATCAACGTCGTTGCTCCTCCTTTATGCTTCCGCTCCTCCGTGAGAGATGCGAGACCGGTGTGCCTCACAGGTGTTGCTCATTAGCAATCGCACCACCGGCCTCGCGCCGTTCTCTCACGTCCCTCGGCCGTCCCGTTCGCCACAAACGAGTTTGCAGAATTCTTCCTCTCCTATAGCAACAAATGAATAAAATTTTTCCTCAGGGAGACTACAATGCACTCCCTGATGCGATACTGTAGTAGACGGTTGCATAGTTATAATTTTGTCCCTGATATTATCAATCTTATAAGTGAAGAAGTTCATAAAGTCATTACTGCTGTGTTGCTTGGAAACTTCTGTGCTTGAAGCTTTCTTTTTCGTTAGTTTAGCCACTGTTTCAAATAGATACCTAGGATTATGTTTATTTTCTTCTAATAGGGTTGAAAAATAAGCAGATCTAGCAGCTTTTAAAGCCTCTCTGTAAGCAATCGAGCTCTCTTTCCATGAAATCCGAAATACCTCTAGTTTTGTTTTCTTCCAGTTGCGCTCCATTTTTCTGGGTGCTCTCTTAAGGGCCTGAGTGTGCTCGTTGTACCACGGCGTTGGACTATTTTCTTTAATCTTCTTTAAGCGCAACGGAGCAACTGCGTCTAAAGTGCTGGAAAAGAGAGAGTTAAAAGTTTCTGTCGCAATATCGAGTTCTTCTAAGCTATCCGGGATGCTGAGATGATGAAACTGATTAGGAAGATTATTGATAAAGCAATCTTTAGTGGCAGAAGTTATAGGTCTAACATATTTATAACACGGAGTCGGCTTTGCAGCCTTGGCTAAATGTAGTTTACATGAGACTAGATAATGGTCTGAGATGTCATCGCTCTGCTGCAGAATTTCAACGGCATCAACATCTATTCCATGTGATAATATTAGATCTAGAGTATGATTACGACAATGAGTGGGTCCTGACACGTGTTGTCTAACTCCAATTGAGTTTACAATGTCTTTAAGTGCCAATCCCAATGCATCTTTTTAATTATCTACATGTATATTAAAATCACCAACAATTAGTACTTTATCGTTAGCCAATACTAATTCTGATAGAAAGTCTGCAAATTCTTTGATAAAATCTTTATGGTGCCCTGGTGGCCTGTATACAGTAGCCAGCAGAAATCTCAAATGTGATTTATCGTTTACACTATATATTTTTACATTAAGCACCAACACTTCAAAAGAAGTATATTTAAAAATAGATTTCTTAGTGGTTTCGAAAATATTACTATAAATTACAGCAACACCTCCCCCTTTGCGTTTTAGACGAGGTTCATGTTTATAACAGTAATCTTGTGGGGTTGACTCATTTAAAGTAATGTAATCGTTTGGTTTTAGCCAGGTTTCTGTCAAACACAGCACATCTAGATTATAATCTGAAACCATTTCATTAACTATGAGCGATTTTGAAGTAAGGGATCGAATATTCAGCAACCCAAGCTTTATCATTTGTTCATCTGTATTATATCTGTTTTTTATTTGTTGAACATCAATTAAATTTTTTACCTGACGTTTTTTGGATTTCCAAATTCGGGGAACAGACACAGTCTCTATATGATGATATCTAGGTGAAAGAGGCTCTATGTGATGGGATTTATCTGACCTTGGTGACGCGAGGCCGCTAGCAGACGGTCGGTTTAGCCGGTCTGTCTGCTTCCTGACCTGGGCCCCAGATTGTCATGTTTTAGCTCTAAGACTATGTGCCATATTACTAGAGAGAAGAGCAGCACCATCCCAGGAGGGATGAACACCATCTCTTTTCAACAGGTCAGGCTTGCCCCAAAAACTTTTCCAATTGTCTATGAATTCTATATTATTCAACGGACACCACTTAGACAACCAACCATTGAGTGAGGCCAATCTACTAACTATCTCATCACTCCTGCGAACAGGAAGGGGGCCAGAGAAAATTACAGTGCCTGACATCGTATTTGCGAGTTTACACACCTCTTTAATATTAATTTTGGTGATCTCCGACTGGCGGAGTCGAACATCATTAGTGCCGACATGAATAATGATCTTAGAGAATTTACGATTAGCATTAGCCAGCACTTTTAAATTTGCTTTGATGTCAGGCGCTCTGGCTCCCGGCAAACATGTGACTATGGTGGCTGGTGTCTCTATTTTCACGTTCCGTGTGATCGAATCACCAATTACCAGGGCACAATCAACAGAATTCTTAGTGGGTGTTTCACTGAGTGGGGCAAATCGATTTGTTATGGTAATCGGAACGGAAGAGTGGTTTTTTAATCCGCGACTAGAGCGATCTCTCAAGGTCACCCATCTGCCCTGCTGCGTGGGCTCTACTTCAGCCGGAACCGAATCATGTACCGAGTTCACTATGCTAGGCGCATCCAAAAAAGTATCTAAAGCTCTAGTACTATCCTTACTATCCTCAATTAAAGTTTGGATGCGTGTCTCTAGCTCTGAAATCTTCTCCGTCAGCCTGACTGTCTCCTTGCATTTATCACAAATAAATCCTATATTGCCATCGGAGAAGGCTATACTAAACATATGACATGTGACACAGGTGACAATAACAGGACAAGACATTATTCACCGTTTGTGTTGACTGATTCTTACTTACCTGGGCTTTTATGAACTCAAAGGCGCGGGCGCGCGAGAGAAAATAAATAATAAATAAATGAGCGCGGGTGGCGCGTAAACACTAGCGTGCGGTGCTAACAATAACGGAAGCTAGCGATGTAAGGTTAATCTGAGATGGTGGGTAAACTATATTTAGTAATATAAACAACAAGAAATGATAGTAAATGATGGTTCAAAACAGAAAGAAATACGAAGCTAATACGAGGCGTAGAGCTTACAGCCTCAACGCGAACAAACTCACAGCAGGCAGGAAGGCAGACAGGAGCAATCGATCAGCGTAGTGGGTATGGGGTTCCCACCGCGTTTCAAACGCAGCTCGAGTTCCCTTGAAAGGGAACGTCTCAGGTTACGTATGTAACCCTGGTTCCCTGAGAGGGAACGAGAGCTGCGTTCACCTGCCATACCTCCTGCATGCCCTGATCGAATTGCTTCAGGACTTTCAGAAGCTGTCGCGGTCTGTTTTCAGGGGTGCTTTATAATTTCCTGGTCTATGACGTCACATGACGTCCTGTTCTCTCATTGGACTGATTGTACAGAGGCTTCACGACGCAATCACGCAGAGCGTTCCCACTGTGTTTCAAACGCAGCTCTCGTTCCCTCTCAGGGAACCAGGGTTACATACGTAACCTGAAACGTTTCTTATGTGACAGTGTCACAACTGTACTTTAGTCCTGACATAGTTTTTCTAAAGCCGATTTATTATAGCCCTTGTCCCTTGTCAGACTGTAAGAACATGATCATCGCTATAAGACATGTCACTGTAAGATCTCAGTTGTCATTACGGTGTGTGTCCACTACAGCGGCAAAACTCCTCTCAGTACCGCTGGCAACGGTATAACGCTTTGTGTTTAACGTTTTTTTAACACATGGACAATATAATCATCAGAGATGCACGCGATTACGTTTATAAATAGACTTTTTTCCAAATGCACCAAGTAAAGATATCCTTTCAATTTGATAAACTTCTACCCAGTAATATAATCACAATGAACACACCCAAAATAAAATATTGAACATAACAACTGTCATGATCCTGTCTCCTTCTCTGTCTCCCTCTGCTGGACACACACACACACACACACTCACTACTTTCACTCTTTCACTCATTACTGACAGCTGTTTCCACTTTTCATTACGCTCATTCCTCTCCACCTGTTCCTCATCTCCTCTCATTATCTTGGCTTCTTCTAACCCTCTCTCGCCCTGTCTTGTTGTCAGATTGTTCGATGTCTCAGATGCTTTCTAACCAGAGTTTATCTCAGTCTAGTCTTGTCTTGTCCTGTCTTGTGTGCCCTACGGAATATTTCTACTGGAATTATCCTGTGCTCATCTATACGCCCACAGAGACCTTTCGTGCTAGAGGCTGAATACCTGCTCCGTGCTCGCCATCTGTATCCAGTTCCGTGAGTCACCGAGCCGCTGTTTCTCCAGCCTGCTGTTCGTTCCTACCTGTACCACAGAGGAGATTTGTGTTCATGTGATATTGCCAGTTCTACTGGTGTCCTCTGTTGCTGTTCATTATTGACTTTTTCGTTAGGATTACCTGTGGTCTGACTTTTGTCTCTATTAAAAACTGTGATTGTCACTCTCGCTCTTGAGTCCTCTCTACCGCATCACAGAACAATCTGACCAAGATATGGACTCAGCGAGTGGCAGCGCGTTCCAGTCTGCTTTATTTAACACCAGGGCGCCCTCCTGGGCAAACATGAAGAGGACATCTCCGCCGCCCGACACGCTGTCGAGACGCTGGCCGCTCAGATGTCAGATCTCTCCTGTCAGGTCCACAATATGCGCCACCAGCCTTCCACCTCGCAGGTTTCTCACGACTCGCCGGAGCCCCGGACCAACAATCCCCCCGTCTATTCTGGTGAGCCGACTCAATGCCGCTCTTTTCTTACCCAGTGCGAGGTGGTATTTTCCCTACAGCCCATGACGTATGCGAAGGAGCGGACTAAGGTCGCTTACGTTATCTCCCTTCTCGCTGGCCGGGCTCGGGAATGGGGAGCGGCTAACTGGGAGGCTGAGAAGGATTGCATCTTCAGCTTCTCGCTGTTCAAGGATGAGATGATCCGGGTATTCGACCGATCAGCCCACGGTGTAGAGGCTTCTCGACTGCTTTCTTCTCTCCGGCAGGGAAGGCGCTCCGTGCCTGATTTTTCTATTGAGTTCCGGACTCTCGCCACCTCCTGCGGCTGGAACCATCCTGGGCTGGTCGCTCGTTTTTTGGAGGGCCTCAATCCTGAATTGAAGGACGAAATCCGAATTTGGGACGAATTTGGAGGTTCCCACCCGACTCGACGATCTCATCGACCTGGCGATTCGGGTCGAGAAACGGTTTGATCAACGACGCAGAGCTCGCCGTCTGGAGGTCGCTCTCTTTTCCACGCCTCCTGTCAGTTCCGTTGCTCCAACCATAAGTACGGATCCCGAACCTATGCAGCTTGGAGGTCTTCGGATCTCACCTAAGGAGCGCGAGAGGAGGATTGCTAATCGTCTTTGTATGTATTGCGCAGCCGCCAATCATTTCGTCTCTACGTGCCCAGTAAAAGCCAACGCTCGCCAGTAGGCGGAGGGTTACTGGCGAGCGCCATCACCAAGGTTACCCCTTCAAGCTCTTGCAGAGCTCTACCAGTGCATCTCCAGTGGTCCAGTTCTTCAGTCGCCTGCTCCGCCATGGTCGACTCTGGAGCAGTGGGAAGTTTTGTTGATGAGGAGTGGGCACTTCAGCAAGGTATTCCCCTCACCTACTTAAAGAATTCCACCCCCCTTTTCGCCCTAGACGGTAGTTCCCTACCTAGGGTTCAGAGACAGACTGTTCCATTGACTCTTACCGTTTCTGTTAATCACAGAGAGACTATTTCTTTTTTAGTTTTTCGATCTCCGTTTACTCCTGTGGTGTTAGGCCATCCTTGGCTAAAGCTCCACAATCCTCACATTGATTGGTCCCAGGGTTCTATTTTGTCTTGGAAGCTGTCATGTCATGTTGAATGTTTGGTGTCTGCTATTCCCCCTGTTTCTTCTGTTTCTGTTTTTCAGTAGGAGGCAGGGGATTTGTCCGGAGTACCGGAGGAGTCTCATGATTTGCGGGGGGTATTCAGTCGTTCCCGAGCCACTTCTCTCCCTTCTCACCGCCCGTTCGACTGCAGGATTGATCTTCTCCCAGGAACCACACCCCCACGGGGAAGACTCTACTCTCTTTCGGCTCCTGAACGGGAGGCGTTAGAGAATTATCTGTCTGAATCTCTTAACGCTGGCACTATTGTTCCGTCCTCGTCTCCAGCTGGGTTTTTCTTTGTTAAGAAAAAGGACGGGTCTCTGCGCCCCTGCATAGATTACCGGGGGCTGAATGACATCACTGTCAAGAATCGCTATCCCTTGCCACTGATGTCATCAGCCTTCGAGATCTTGCAGGGAGCAAAGATTTTTTCCAAGCTCGATCTCCGTAACGCTTATCATCTCGTACTTATTAGAGAGGGGGACGAGTGGAAGACTGCTTTCAACACACCCCTCGGGCACTTTGAATATAAGGTTCTTCCGTTCGGATTGGTCAACGCCCCCGCCGTCTTTCAGGCTCTTGTCGATGATGTCCTCCGGGATATGCTCAACATATTCGTGTTTGTCTATCTCGATGACATATTAATTTTTTCACCCTCTCGCCAAATCCATGTGCAACACGTTCGCCGCGTTCTCCAACGCTTACTTGAGAATCGACTCTTTGTCAAGGCCGAGAAGTGGGCTCGGTCATCTCTGCAGAGGGGATCAGTATGGATACGACCAAGGTCCAGGCTGTTATCGACTGGCCAGTTCCTGATTCTCGTGTCTCGTTGCAACGCTTCCTCGGTTTTGCAAATTTTTATCGTCGCTTTGTACGCAATTTTAGCCAAGTGGCCGCGCCGCTTACCGCCTTAACCTCAGCTAAGTCCAGTTTTAAATGGTCAGAATCCGCTCAAGAGGCTTTTGACCGCCTAAAGGTCCTTTTTACCTCTGCGCCCATTCTTCTCATGCCGGACATTACAAGACAGTTCATTGTCGAGGTCGACGCTTCTGAGGTGGGGGTAGGTGCCGTTCTTTCTCAACGGTCAGCCTCGGATAACAAGTTACATCCGTGCGCTTTCTTTTCTCACGACTTTCTCCCGCGGAACGTAATTACGATGTCGGTAATCGCGAACTGCTCGCCATCCGCCTGGCCCTGGGTGAATGGCGACAGTGGTTGGAGGGCTCCTCCGTCCCTTTTATCGTCTGGACTGACCATCGTAATTTGGAATATATCTGCTCCGCTAAAAGACTGAATGCTCGTCAGGCTCGTTGGGCATTGTTTTTCACGCGTTTTGACTTCTCCATCTCGTACCGCCCAGGCTCTAAGAACGTCAAGCCTGACGCGTTGTCTCGTCTCTTTGATTCCTCGCCCGCCGTCACACCCCCGGAGGAGATTATTCCTCCCGTTCGTGTGGTGGGAGCTACGGTCTGGGGAATTGAGAGACAAGTGAAGCGCTCTCTTTCTCGTGTCGCCACTCCGCGTAACTGCCCTAGGGGCTATCTTTTTGTCCCGGTGCCCTCTCGTCTGGCCGTCCTTCAGTGGGGTCATTCTTCCAAATTGTCAGCCCATCCCGGCGTCCGGGGCACAATCGCTTTTATCCGTCAGCGCTTCTGGTGGCCCACCTTAGATCGTGACGTGCGCCGTTTCATCGCCTCCTGCTCTGTCTGTGCCCAGACCAAGGCTGGTAATTCCCCACCTTCTGGTCTGCTGCGTCCGCTACCGGTCCCTACTCGTCCGTGGTCCCATATAGCTCTCGATTTTATCACCGGTCTTCCCCCCTCGGCCGGTAATACCGTCATCCTAACTGTGGTCGACCGTTTTTCTAAATCTGCTCATTTTATTCCCCTCGCCAAGCTCCCCTCTGCCAAGGAAACGGCCCAGATCATGGTAAATCATGTGTTCAAATTACACGGTTTGCCCACCGACGTTGTTTCCGATAGGGGGCCGCAATTTACCTCGCAGTTCTGGAAAGAGTTCTGTCGTCTTATTGGGGCCACCGCCATCCTTTCCTCGGGTTTTCACCCCCAGACTAACGGCCAGGCCGAACGAACCAATCAGATTGTCACCCGCATCCTTCGCAGTCTAGCTTATCGTAGTCCTGCGTCCTGGGCAGAGCAGCTCCCCTGGGCAGAGTATGCTCATAACTCTCTCCCATCCTCTGCCACGGGGCTCTCACCCTTTCATTGTTGTCTTGGTTATCAACCCCGTTATTCCCTTCTCAAGAAACCAATTCTATTTGTCCATCCGTTCAGGCTTTCATCAGTCGTTGCAAGCGCACTTGGAAGAGGGTGAGATCTTCTCTGTGTCGTTCGAGAAGACGCATGAGCATCACTGCTAATAGATCCCGCGTCAAGAGTCCTCGCTATAGTAATGGTCAGAAAGTGTGGCTTTCCACTTCCAATTTACCTCTCCAGTCCGAGTCTCGTAAGCTGACACCCCGTTTCATCGGACCATTCCGTATAGTCAAGATCATTAATCCTGTCGCCGTCAAGCTCCGTTTGCCGCCTAATCTTCGTCGTGTTCACCCTGTATTTCACGTCTCTTGTATTAAGCCCGTTAATCACTCGCCCTCTTGCGCCTCGTTTTCCGCTGTTCGTATTGAGGGCTTTCCCATCTACACTGTCCGCAAGATCTTAGACAGGCGCCGTAGGGGTCTTTGGCATCAATATTTGGTCGATTGGGAGGGGTATGGTCCTGAGGAGAGAAGCTGGGTTTCCCCCCGGGACATCCTGGACCCCTCGCTCATTGATGATGTCCTCCGGTCTCGCCAGAGTTCCTCCTCGGGAGCGCCAGGAGGCGCTCATTGAGGAGGGGGTACTGTCATGATCCTGTCTCCTTCTCTGTCTCCCTCTGCTGGACACACACACACACACACTCACTACTTTCACTCTCATTACTGACAGCTGTTTCCACTTTTCATTACGCTCATTCCTCTCCACCTGTTCCTCATCTCCACTCATTATCTTGGCTTCTTCTAACCCTCTCTCGCCCTGTCTTGTTGTCAGATTGTTCGATGTCTCAGATGCTTTCTAACCAGAGTTTATCTCAGTCTAGTCTTGTCTTGTCCTGTTTTGTGTGCCCTACGGAATATTTCTACTGGAATTATCCTGTGCTCATCTATACGCCCACAGAGACCTTTCGTGCTAGAGCCTGAATACCTGCTCCGTGCTCGCCATCTGTATCCAGTTCCGTGAGTCACCGAGCCGCTGTTTCTCCAGCCTGCTGTTCGTTCCTACCTGTACCACAGAGGAGATTTGTGTTCATGTGATATTGCCAGTTCTACTGGTGTCCTCTGTTGCTGTTCATTATTGACTTTTTCGTTAGGATTACCTGTGGTCTGACTTTTGTCTCTATTAAAAACTGTGATTGTCACTCTCGCTCTTGAGTCCTCTGTACCGCATCACATGCAAAGCCTCTAATTTATAACCAAAATGATTTATGCACTAAATTCAGCATAAACTCCGGCACAATCTGCATATTTTAAACCGACCGTGTTTTTCGCTTGATATTTGTATAAAGTCAAGAACTGCCTCAGCCACTCCCAGCGCTATCTCCAGTCCGCTGTCAATCCCAAAATGTTCACAGTGAGCTGCATTACACGCGGGATTGCAATGGTGACAACAAAGACATCTCTAACATTCCTTTTGGTCATGGTTTGCATGGAAAAACGAAGAGAATTTGACGGTCGTAGGAGAAGTCGCACGGCAGGACTGCGAGTCAAACCTCCTGACACCGCTCCTGGTCTCAATGGTCATGAATCGGCTGTCGTGAGCATGGCAAACTAACGATTAAAGGCTTCAGATTTTAGCGTAGGATCAATAAACTGTGTGCACCCAGCTTAACTACTGACTAAAGACACACACACAAGAACAGACACGCACTCAACAAACATGCAGCTTCTGAAGACGAAGATGCTGGCGAAGTGCATTTATGGCATCTATTTATGGTCTCAGTGACGCGTTATGCTACGTCACCATGTCCATACATTTGACCAATAAGATTGCCGTGTTTAGACACGTCTTTCAGACACCGCCTCACGCAGGAGCTTTCCTATAGCGCCAACTGCATGCCGCACGCTCAGATCACTTTGAAGGGGGATTGTTTACTGACACAATGCAAAAGATTTCAGATTCAAAAGATTCAGGCACTGAATTAGGCTTTTTTCTCTTTTGAATTTGTGGTGAAATGTGACCTGCACAAGTTATAGGGGCTATTTATACGACACCATTTTCAACTTAAAACGTTAAACTTTCTATGCATTTTGGCCGTTAGTACACACGACAACGGCGTTTTGGGCGCCTGAAAACGCAAACTTTTGAAAACGGGTTTCAAAGTGCACGTTTTTGAAAACAGTCTGTGTGTAAACAACAAAAACATGCATCTCTGATAGTCTATAGTGTTTCATCGCCATCTAGTGGCCTGGCAGCAGAATACAGCGTCTTTCGTCGTTTTCATGGATCCGTGTGACCATTGGTGTGGTCTGTGCGCGGAAAACTCGAAGGAAAAAGTTTTTTGTTTTAAGCATACCGTTGTCGTGTAAACGCTCTAATCCTGAACAGCTGCTGTCCTGTAATCCCGTTGGATTAAGTGCATGAAGTATTAGCAGTTCCTCAGGAAAGACGCCACCGCCTCACAATAGTTATGGTGGAAAGCATCATCAAATTGCAAATTGTGTCCATTATTTGGTGAATTTGGTCATCTCAGCACCCGATTGAATCTAAACATGGAGAGATAGCACAGACGATCGGGTCTTTCAGAGGGTTTCTGATCTGCTTAATACATGCAAGCAGCTGTAAACTGACTGATTCAACATAAAGACAATGATAAAGTAAAATAGCAAAGAATTCCTGCTCGCAATGCAGTCTGTGGTCAGGTTTTCTGGCGGCATCCTGTGTCTGAGGATTCTCTCGTGGTGTCAAAAATTCATTAATCATTTAATGGGATTATGCATAGGCGGAGAAGGGGAGGCGTTGGGAAGCAGGCGACGTGCGTGAGGACTGAGCTCGGTGCATGCTGCCGTACGGGGTCACACAGCCCTCTGACCCGGCCCGAGGTCATGGTCACCAAGCTGGTGTGTTACCTGCAGCTCTGGTGAGTACGCCGGCTCTTTATTCTCTGCCAGACCGCTCGGATCATTTGGAAAATGACGTGTTTGTGGCACAAAAAACTATTTAGATCAAATGTCTGTATTAACAGTGTACTAAAGTGTGTTAATATGATGGAATTTCCCGTATTTAATTTTTTACCAGTATTTTGAAATACACATGGCATTGTGTTGTGTTTTAGGGTCTAAGGAAATGTGAACTTAATGTAATGTCCTGACAGATAATTACAGTGTGTCAAATGCTGCTGGATTGTCCTCTTCACTAATGGCACATTTTGTTAATCGTGTTGTAAGTCTCGTTGTATTTGAATCAGCTGGTGTTTTGGTGATTTTCGTGGACGTGTGAAGTCAGTTCTGCTCAAGAATCACATGAGCCACAAATATCACTCACTAACTAACACCACAAACAAACACACACACAGCATTAACCGTCTTCATCTATCTATTGATTTAGCTGTTCAAACTTCAAACCTGACAATTTTGATTATAAAGTGTGTTTGTGTTTGTTTCTTTACTATAAGTGCCGCTTCTGTTGACATAGGACTATACAGTAGTTAAACTGCAAAGAAATTCAGACACATTTTAATACTTAAAATATCTACATATAATTACCAAAACCAAAAAGTGTGATTTTTAAATAACTCCTTCTCTGCCTGAAACTGTAAATACAATTGAATTGGTTTTCAAAATCATTGCAAACATTAATGAATTTGATGATGTTAATGAAATTTGATAACTACATCTACATTTTGTTGAGAAAGTAAATGTGTATCAACAAAAACAGCATGTAAAGAGACGCTGATTGAAAGTGCATGATAAACAGCAGCATGTGTGGAGCAGCTCCAGCACGGACACCTCTGCTATTAACAGATAACATTTCATCCATTCTTCAGCCGGCCTATCCATTTCACCCGCGCTGTTTCTGCGCATGCGCTTTCTGTTTCTTCTTCAGCCGTCTTCCTCGTGATCTGAATCTTTAGTGACGCCACGTGTTGCTCTGAGTTTAGGGAATCTAGGGAACGACTGCATTGAATCAGCACTTTCCACAAAAGGGTTGTTCGTCACAAACTGAATCACAAACACAGAAGTTATTATAAGAAAAATGATCCAAGGACAAATAGTTTTCTTTAAATAAAATATAAATAAAATCTAGAGCTCAGAGCATTGAATGAAGCTGAGCTTTCCGTGATGATGACGACGATGATGATGAAGCTACAATCTGTAGATCTCCTCAACGTGAACCACGACACTGAACAAATGCGCCCAACGCCAGTGATTACAGCTCGTGTCTGGCTCTGTTTCACCATGAGGTTAAGATGTGGACTGCCACACATAAACTGAAGCCTATTAAGAATGATAAAGACTCATCAGAGATGATCAAACCTGATACTCTCTGACCCTGTTGTGGCTTCTGACTGAGAAACGGATGTCGATCAGAAGGGGAACCTCTGTAATGGCTGTAAACTGTCAGAATGGTGTCTTTGTTGTTTGTGTGAAACCGAGAGAGGCTGGAGACGCAGATGTGAGCTGTGAACACTAGAGGGCAGCATCACAACTGAAGAAGAGCTCGACGATGACTCTCAAACCTCAAATTAGCTCTGTGTTTATATGTTTCACACCCTAAGTGATCTATCAGCTGAGAGATTGACTTCCTGAAGATTGTAAACACTGGTGTTTTGGTCAAAATATTGCACTGTGTTAAAGTTGTCCAAGATGTCAACTGAAGAAAACACCAACAACTCTAAAAAAAGACCAAATGCGTTAGCCAAAATAATCCAGATATGTGAAAAGTAGCACGAAAAAGCATGCATGATAAAGGTGAAAAAAGACAACAAAAAAGCAAATACGAGATAAAAACAACATTTGAGTCTCAACATATCAACATCATCAATGACAAACCCCTAAACCTCAGTAGGCCTACTAAACTTTGTCCCTTGTCCCATATCACGTCACATGAATGATTCCTCAGGTCATGTGTTTGTTGAGGACAGTGATCTTCACCTGCTGAAACAATCCCACAATACCCGGCACATTTGTGGCACTCAGGAGCATCACGACGGATGACGTTACAGGTCACATGACGATTTCAGCCTGGTGGATGTAGCATGTCTCACTACATAGTTAGTTTTACTTGCATACTTCCCTGTTAACAAATAAAGGTCCTTCTAAAAAAATTAGCATATTGTGATAAATTTCATTATTTTCCATAATGTAATGATACAACTTAAACTTTCATATATTTTAGATTCATTGCACACCAACTGAAATATTTCAGGTCTTTTATTGTTTTAATATTAATATTTTTGCACAGCTCATGAAAACCCAAAATTCCTGTCTCAAAAAATTAGCATATTTCATCAGGCCAATAAAATAAGTGTTTTTAATACAAAAAAAGTCAACCTTCAAATAATTATGTTCAGTTATGCACTCAATACTTGGTCTGGAATCCTTTTGCAGAAATGACTGCTTCAATGCGGCGTGGCATGGAGGCAATCAGCCTGTGGCACTGCTGAGGTGTTCTGGAGGCCCAGGATGCTTCGAGAGCGGCCTTAAGCTCATCCAGAGTGTTGGGTCTTGCGTCTCTCAACTTTCTCTTCACAATATCCCACAGATTCTCTATGGGGTTCAGGTCAGGAGAGTTGAGCACAGTAATACCATGGTCAGTAAACCATTTACCAGTGGTTTTGGCACTGTGAGCAGGAGCCAGGTCGTGCTGAAAAATGAAATCTTCATCTCCATAAAGCTTTTCAGCAGGTGGAAGCATGAAGTGCTCCAAAATCTCCTGATAGCTAGCTGCATTGACCCTGCCCTTGATAAAACACAGTGGACCAACACCAGCGGCTGACATGGCACCCCAGACCATCACTGACTGTGGGTACTTGACACTGGACTTCAGGCATTTTGGCATTTCCTTCTCCCCAGTCTTCCTCCAGACTCTGGCACCTTGATTTCCGAATGACATGCAACCACTGAGCAACAGTCCAGTGCTGCTTCTCTGTAGCCCAGGTCAGGCGCTTCTGCCGCTGTTTCTGGTTCAAAAGTGTCTTGACCTGGGGAATGCGGCACCTGTAGCCCATTTCCTGCACACGCCTGTGCACGGTGGCTCTGGATGTTTCTACTCCAGACTCAGTCCACTGCTTCCGCAGGTCCCCCAAGGTCTGGAATCGGTCCTTCTCCACAATCTTCCTCAGGGTCTGGTCACCTCTTCTCGTTGTGCAGCGTTTTTTGCCACACTTTTTCCTTCCCACAGACTTCCCACTGAGGTGCCTTGATACAGCACTCTGGGAACAGCCTATTTGTTCAGAAATGTCTTTCTGTGTCTTACCCTCTTGCTTGAGGGTGTCAATGATGGCCTTCTGGACAGCAGTCAGGTCGGCAGTCTTACCCATGATTGCGGTTTTGAGTAATGAAACAGGCTGGGAGTTTTTAAAAGCCTCAGGAATCTTTTGCAGGTGTTTAGAGTTAATTAGTTGATTCAGATGATTAGGTTAATAGCTCGTTTAGAGAACCTTTTCATGATATGCTAATTTATTGAGACAGGAATTTGGGGTTTTCATGAGCTGTATGCCAAAATCATCAGTATTAAAACAATAAAACACCTAAAATATTTCAGTTGTTGTGCAATAAATCTAAAACATTTGAAAGTTTAATTTTTATTATTACATTATGGAATATAATGAACTTTATCACAATATGCTAATTTTTTGAGAAGGACCTGTATATGTTCTAAGAACGTTTTGCTAACGTTCCCATTAAGTTATGAAAATATTATTTCTATTTCCCCTTGTAGTCAATTTTATCCCTTAAAACTCACATTTGATCACCAAAACGACATTAAATGAGAAAAAACTTAAAATATCTTGAATGTAAATAGACACCCTTGCCTCATTTAGTATGCGCAGCTCTATGAATATGCAGATGAGCCCCGCCTCCACTCACTCAGAGATCCACTGGTTGACGATCACACGTTGATCTGATTGGTTACAAGGTCGTTTGTGACGTCAGAAACACCAGCGATTTCAAACCGTGTTTTTGAGACTGTCTTTGGTTCACTGCAGTTTTAAGCAGAAAATACTCAGCAATGCTGTCGACTTATGAACTTACACATGTGTGTCTTAAAGCATATTAAAAACACCACATAGACACATAAACAACACTAAAAGCTGGATTTTCACCACAAGGGGGACCCAATTTTCCAGACTTTATGGAAACGTTACTTTTTCTGAATGTTCTGAAACAAGAAGTAACATTTAAATGTAAGATGGAAATAAACATTTTAGATAAAAAAAGGCTCTATGAACAATGAATAAATAGGCCAGATAATAATATTTTTAGAACATTAAGGCCAGATACTGTTCTATTAACGTTACTGGAAAAAAACTGTTTTTAGCACTTCATTAACGGATGAAAAGTAAGCTCTTTATCAGTACCTACTCTGAAGTCTGAACATACACAATTTTGGACAAAGGAACTTTTTTATTTTTACTTAAACCAGTAACACATAACCCTACGGTGGCACACACAACACTCATTACACTGTAAATATAAGCTGCTTATATTTTTAAGTACAATCAACTTGGATGTTTTAGTCATTTCAACTTACATTACATTAAACGTAAAAAATGAGTTGAATCTTGTATAACTTCTGTAAAAAAGTAGAAAATTGCTTTACTTATTTTGATGAGTTAAAGCAATGTAAAAACATATGTTGTTATAATTTATTGATCATGTAATTTTTTTTACAGTGTATCTGTAGAAATTATATGCTTTTGTTGCAGTTGATGGCAGTTGATGCTTCATTATTAACTAGTCAATATTTACAATAATACTTACAATATTACAATAATATTGTGTCACTAACACACCGTGCATGATTGTCTTCAAAAACCTCTAAAATAATTTAAATTTGTCATTTTACATATAGCCTACAACACAATGATAATACCACATGAGACAATGCAAAATCCATGTTTGTGTTTTCTGCCGTTCTCATGACCATTTTATCTCCAATGTCGTAGTACAGCCTGCTATTATTTTCTAATTTATCTCATTTATAATTATAACAGTAGCCTACTGACAGAACGTTGCTTTATTAGAAGTTATTTTTCACATCAACCTGACTGATAGATATGAGGTGCCATTATTAATGTATGAAACCAATGTAATTAAATTAATACACATCAGCTGAGATGCGAGTTGAGGTAAATCACTGGGGATCAATATGCCCTGTGCAACAGTATTACATGATTTAATCTCTGAGGGACTGACTGAAGTTTACGGTCTAATTAAAGACGTTTAATCGTTTTTTTTTAGAGCAGCACAACACGAGTCTCGACTCCGATGCATTTACTCGTATCTTTATTACTCGTATAAGTTATTAATATTCATGAGTCAAGCCTTCACCACAATTCACCATAATAAACGGTAACAATGTCTGCATTTCAGCCAATCAGGTGGGTAAGCGTGACATAATGTGATTAATATTCATTAGACTAGTCTTCGCCACGCCAGGATTGGTCGTGTAGCCGCCCACGGGGCGGAGCTTCATGACTCTGATTATTCATGTTGTCAGGGGAGAGTCGAGCGGCCGCAGTTCGTCCGAAGTTACACCGAAACTTCCCTAATAATGTGGCACTGAAGATGAGTCGACAGCAGGACGAGCAGGGTGTCGTGTTAACTGCTTACACCAGCAACACTGAAGTCGTGCCGAGAGCAAAGGAAGAGCAAACGGAGTTTCTGGGAGCGAGGTGAGGGATCGCATGAACGCGTCATTTATTACCCAGAGCAATGTGCACTATTTATGGCAACTGTATCCTAGGGCTGTGTCCCAAACCTAGTGAGGTGGGCGTCATATACGTGCGCCATCATGCTGCCTAGCTAGGCATTACACAGCCCTGTGTTCAGCTCTGAAGATGGACAGGTCTTGTGGAGATTTTGTGGAAGTTTAAGCAGCTGCTGTAACCTAATATTGCTGTTGAGTTGTGTCTGGTATTCGTGTGGTCAGATCTACTTCGGCTTTTGAGGGATTGTGTAGTATTTGGGAACTTGTTCTGTATATTGCTTAAAAGGCAGGGTAGGTGATTTGTTCCAGAAATATTGGTTGAAAGTCTCTTCAAATCCTGAAAGCAATCACTAGGTGTGTACAGTATGCATGCATGTATGTATGTATGTATATATCTAAGTGTGTGTATGTATGTATGTATGTTTGCTTGTATGTATGTATATGTATATGTATATGTGTGTGTGTGTGTGTGTGTGTGTGTGTGTGTGTGTATGTATGTATGTGGAAGGCGTAGGACCATAAAATGTTCGTCCAATCATTGGATTCGGTCCGAATGCAATGATACGATGTCCTACCTGCCTGTCAGCATATGTATTTTCATACCTCCACGCACATTAGTGTGTTTCATGCTATGCAGAGTTAGGGCCGTTCATTATTACTGTAATGTTACGTGCTTTGAGACCTGAGGTAGTTTAAAGGCACAAAATATCCAAAAACCACTAACAGTGTTATATATTTTGTTGATTTGTGTACTTACATTATCCCAAATGTTTCCAAGAAGGATTAAATCCAGAGAAATCAAGTTAAAAGCAATTTTAACCAGGACACGGACCGTGTCATTATGTCGCCTATCAATAAGATCATACCATGGAAACAACAAAGATGCTTTAATATTTGATGTGTTTTATTAGACAGGTGAGCAACTGTTTGGATACATTCATCTCGTTTTCGAGTACCATGTTTTACCATGCCTAATATCGACCTAGCTCACTGCAGTGTGCATCAAGCGTCTCATAGTTGCCACAGAGTAGCATTATAACATTATAACCTCTAGCGGTGAAGAATTACAAGTGTGCCTTTTACGCCGTCTCTCATGACGCTTTGCAGACTGTGGCTTTGGAGACGCTTTCAAAGCTAGCTTGCTATCGCTAGCCGCTCTGGAAATTGCCTACCCTACCTTTAAAGCAGCTTGTGTCTCGCTCTGTTCTGTGTGTGCTGCCTTTAAAGATTTATTCATCTTCCACACCCTTAATGTTGACACAATTGTCAGCGTAAAAAACTTTACAGTACTTACACCATCAAGAAAACAACAACCAAATCAATTCTATTTTTACATTAACAATGCAACTATTAGTTTATTGGTTAATATTACTTATTTATATTATGCAGTACAACTGAATTACAAGAATAAGATATATGAAATTTAATGGCTGTCAATAATCTTCTGAAATGCTCCAAAACAGACAGCTTTATCAAAGGCTACACTTATTTTTGAGTGAATATTTTAGTGGTGTGAATACAGACACAACGGGACACTTAAGATCAAGTCTCCGTTTCTAGCTTACTGAATATTACCATGCTTGTTCAGTATAAAACCAAAATATAAAGCTATAATCTGGGAGTTTATTAACTTAAAAAATTGTAACTGATTATTTAATTAGGGTTTACTGTGTTCAGTGACTAAACGTCAGCACGAAGTTCATGTTATTCCAGTGTGTGATGTCATTGATGTACATAACATATTTAAACGGCTTCAATGACCAGCGATCAATTCTTCGTTCTAATTGGCATCAGCCATTGAAAATCCCACACCAGTCGACCAGTTTTAAAGTCGGTATGAAACGGAAGTTGCGATCATCTTTTCTTCTCTATTGTTCTATTGTGTCGTATATCCGAGTGAAACGGCTTCAGGAACAAGAACAAATGTGGGCGGGGCTTGTTTGTGTCTGTGGGGAATTGACTGAAGTTTACGGTCTAATTAAAACGTTTAATCGTTTTTTTTAGAGCAGCACAACACGAGTCTCGACTCCGATGCATTTACTCGTATCTTTATTACTCGTATAAGTTATTAATATTCACGAGTCAAGCCTTCACCATAATTCACCATAATAAACGGTAACAATGTCTGCATTTCAGCCAATCAGGTAGGTAAGCGTGACATAATGTGATTAATATTCATTAGACTAGTCTTCGCCAAGGCAGGATTGGTCATGTCGTGGTTTTCTATTGGTGGATCTCGTGTGATTGACAGGTTGCCTCGTCATCAGAGAAGAGAAGAGATGCTGCAAGAGGAAGTTATTCTTTATAAATTTAAAACGATAATGTTGTGCACCGATAAATCATTTAGAATGATTTGATTTCATGGTGCCTTTAACAGAGACTCTCTGAAGTAAAATCCTCTCTGTGACGTGTGTGTGTGTGTGTGCGCGCTCCTGCTGGAGCTGACGGGTGCTTAAACGGGATGCTGGCTGTTGTGGGTGTGTGTGTGTGTGTGTGTGTGTGTCCTCAGATGTACAGGTGTGTTCCTCGTTCAGCAGCTGCAAGCCCAACTCCCTCGGGGACTCTTCCGGCCGGAGCACAGCGGCCCGACCAGAAGGTTTCTGTGTTCCTCGTGTGTGTGTGTGTGTGTGTGTGTGTGTGTGTGTGTCTGTTTGCTCAGGCATCTGCTTTTTGCTGGTTGCTCGCAGACAGGCCTGTTGTTTAGATTCAGCATGAAAGCATGTTTGAGAAAGAAGTTTCTTTATTTGGATCTAACAGAACACTGTGTGGGAGAATAGTCCACCACAAAGAAAGGTCCGTCATTTTCCAGCTCAAAATAAAAGGATTTTTTAAAAA
The DNA here is from genome assembly GCA_030578275.1 of Meda fulgida. Taxonomy (NCBI): domain Eukaryota; kingdom Metazoa; phylum Chordata; class Actinopteri; order Cypriniformes; family Leuciscidae; genus Meda; species Meda fulgida. The sequence continues at coordinate 32,453,814 of CM060635.1, read as the reverse complement.
CTATTTAAGCACTTTTATCTTAAGAATGCATTATTGTAATTTATTTTCCTATCAAACTTTCATTGCTTGATTTCATTTAATGCATCATTCTGCAGAGCTCACTTATGTTAAAGGTCCTGTATGTATTTTTTGACCATACTAAAGCATAAAAATACCATAATATGTTTGCAGATATTAAGGAAACGTGCCAAGATCTCATACTCATTTCTCTGAAAAACACTTCTACTGCCAGTTATTCTAACTGGTGCGTGTCAGAATATCTATTTTTGTTTTGCTCTGTGTGACTCCGCCCACTGCCAATCTACCCAATAGTATTTCAACACCCCGGGTTGCCAGTTGGTGGAAAACACTGCGTATTTCAGCCATGGAAGCCAGCGGCCAAACTGGGTCAGAGATCGCAGATTCTGCCCGACATAAAAGCCTCGGCATCTATTTAAACATCTCTATGACCAGATGCATGAAAACAGCCGGAGTGTACTTTGGGCTTAAGGCTCGTTTCCTTCCATTGCCAACTGCACTCCTGTTGCTCGTCCTCAATCTGGCAACCCGCTGAGCATCGAGTCTGAGGAGCGGCAGGGGAAACTACTCTCTCCAATATTTTGAGTTTGATTTAACGGGAACCGAATCGCAGAATCCAATAAAAAAAATTTAATTTACGGATGTGTGTGAATAAATCAGACGTAGGGCTGCACACTTAATGAACTGGCGAGTGTGTGTGTGTTAATATTAAAGACTGCTGTTTAAATCTGAAATCTGTCTCCGTTTGCTCTACTACACAAACTCAAACATGTGTGATGCATGTACTTCATCTCCAGAGCTGCTCTGAGAGTCACTCCTGCAGCGTTTCACCACTTCATCTGAGAAAACCGTCGGCAGATTCACACACACACTCTCGGCTCTTCACCGCAACACGCCAAAATGAAAGATCAGAAAACTATCGGCAGATTCACACACACTCTCGGCTCTTCACCGCAACACGCCAAAATGAAAGATCAGAAAACTATCGGCAGATTCACACACACTCTCGGCTCTTCACCGCAACACGCCAAAATTAAAGATCAGAAAACTATCGGCAGATTCACACACACTCTCGGCTCTTCACCGCAACACGCCAAAATTAAAGATCAGAAAACTATCGGCAGATTCACACACACTCTCGGCTCTTCACCGCAACACGCCAAAATTAAAGATCAGAAAACTATCGGCAGATTCACACACACTCTCGGCTCTTCACCACAACACGCCAATATTAAAGATCAGAAAACTATCGGCAGATTCACACACACTCTCGGCTCTTCACCGCAACACGCCAAAATGAAAGATCAGAAAACTATCGGCAGATTCACACACACTCTCGGCTCTTCACCGCAACACGCCAAAATTAAAGATCAGAAAACTATCGGCAGATTCACACACACTCTCGGCTCTTCACCGCAACACGCCAAAATTAAAGATCAGAAAACTATCGGCAGATTCACACACACTCTCGGCTCTTCACCGCAACACGCCAAAATTAAAGATCAGAAAACTATCGGCAGATTCACACACACTCTCGGCTCTTCACCGCAACACGCCAATATTAAAGATCAGAAAACTATCGGCAGATTCACACACACTCTCGGCTCTTCACCACAACACGCCAATATTAAAGATCAGAAAACCGTCGGCAGATTCACACGCACACTCTCGGCTCTTCACCGCAACACGCCAAAATAAAATATCAGAAAACCGTCGGCAGATTCACACACACTCTCGGCTCTTCACCGCAACACGCCAAAATAAAATATCAGAAACCATCGGCAGATTCACACACACTCTCGGCTCTTCACCGCAACACGCCAAAATAAAATATCAGAAACCATCGGCAGATTCACACACACACTCTCGGCTCTTCACCGCAACACGCCAAAATAAAAGATCAGAAAACTATCGGCAGATTCACACACACACACTCTCGGCTCTTCACCGCAACACGCCAAAATAAAAGATCAGAAAACTATCGGCAGATTCACACGCACACTCTCGGCTCTTCACCGCAACACGCCAAAATAAAAGATCAGAAAACTATCGGCAGATTCACACACACACACTCTCGGCTCTTCACCGCAACACGCCAAAATAAAAGATTAGAAAACTATCGGCAGATTCACACACACACTCTCTCGGCTCTTCACCGCAACACGCCAAAATAAAAGATCAGAAAACTATCGGCAGATTCACACACACACTCTCTCGGCTCTTCACCGCAACACGCCAAAATAAAAGATCAGAAAACTATCGGCAGATTCACACGCACTCTCGGCTCTTCACCGCAACACGCCAAAATAAAAGATCAGAAAACTTTCGGCAGATTTACACACACACTCTCGGCCCTTCACCGCAACACGCCAAAATAAAAGTTCTGTTTACCTTGAAGAAATTGTGACACATATTAGTGTTGTACTTATTAAGTAATAATAAGAATACAATTTATGAAAACATTTTTTTAAGAATACCCCACATTGCACACTTTTTTGTCCAAATGTTTTTATTTGTTAATTTAATTAGATAACATTTTAAATGATTTAAAGTGTTATGCATTAATTTGATATTAATTTGATTAATTTGAATACCACTATGTTTGATAATAAATTGGTATTAAATCATAAATAAACAGAGTCCAAAGAAATTAAAACAGAATTTCTGAATAAAACATTTAGTTTAAAAGTCAGTTTCATAAATTCATTCGATAAGATTATTGCAATGCTTTTTCATGATTAAAACGTACATAAACCATTAAAATGGAATCCGTAAAAATGTAGAACACAGAATTTGGAGAAGATAAGCAGCCTGTGGTGTGTGCGGTCAGTGTGTGTACACTCGTAATGTGTCTGAGTTCGGGCATGAAGGTGAACATGGATCATGCTCGTGACGTTGAGTATCTCCGTGAGGCGCACGGAAGGGTGTGTGTTGGTTTTGTGTTGTTGTGTTTGATGGTTTAACCGGTGCTGACATGGTAAACATCGCTTGACTTTCCATCCTGTGTGGCTGTTGCATAATGAATATTTCATTCATAGTGCGCTGCGTGCTTTGTGTGGGATGCCTGTGATGGGCGCTGAATGTACACACACACACACACACACACACACACACACACTCACTGTACAGAATCAACAAGCACTGTCGTAGCCTGGCCTTGATCGCTTTACCATAATTGACACAGACAAAGTGAAAAATACCAAATAAAAGCATACAGTAATATCAAAAGTTCATCAAGTAAATGGAAAAATATAATAAATAATTTAAAAAATAATCAGATAAAAGCGTCCCTAAAAAAAAAAACAGCTTTAAGGGACAATCTCCTTGTTTTGTGTGCACATCAATTCTGCCATTGAGAATTCGCTTTAAATTCTTCCTGCAGGAACAGAAGTAGGCATGAAATAGTTTCCACTCACGCTGAGACCTGTAAACTCTCAGACGGCTATGAGAGATAGTTTAACGCTGAGTTGATCAGCATAACCGTGCTCGGGCATTTGAAGTGCAGATGAAAAACTATAACATCGGATATACACACGTCTTTCCCCGTCTTTCTTGAACGGTGTAAAGGTCAATCTACACGGCCCTAATGCACCAGCGTTATCACCTCCGATCCCGCTTGACTCCTGAGCTTTTGAGCTGTTCCCATGGAGACGCCAGCAGTGAGTCCCGCGGGATCAGGAAGCACAACTCATGGTACACAGCCAAACAGACTTATTCCCGAAGAGGAGTGTGAGTCGCGACACTCCAGCACACTGAACTCATACGAGCCCCAGAGGAACCGTCACCGACTTAGCTCACATTTCTTATTATTATATTTATCACTCATAAGTGTGGGTAAAATAAGGCCTATTACAAATGATCTTTTTCTTTATAAAACACAATGAAAATGTATTGTAATGGTCATTTCTCATTTAATGAGAAACTGTAATTTAATTAGCTTCACAGAGTATTAGTACATGCATACTATAAAATATACAATATGAATACAAAATGACATAACAGATGAACTGTTAAAAATGGATCACCAATGTAATACTAGTTTCATCGTTTTGAATACCATAAACAGTGATTTTTGACACATGCATTTAAATATTATTGATACAAATTCCCTTATAACATACAAAAGCTAAAAATAACAAACTAAAATAGAAAATAATGTCACTTAATGCGTGGATCTGATTTGTGAAAATGGTCCAGGAGTTACACCTGGCCACATAAGCGTCTCCGCAAAATATAAATCTGATCTTCAGTTCCAGCACTATATGCAAGTTCAGTGAAGTTCAAGTCAACGAGAGCAACAGATACATATGAGCAGCACTTTATTTATCATCAGCTAATATCAGATCAGAGACGGTATGATGATGATGATGATGAAGAGTCTCAGCTCTCAGTCTTGTCTGTGTTGCAGTAGCGTTGTCCTTTACCATGCCTATGTCATATACCATTTATATGCATGTCCTTATTATTGTTGTTAGCATTTTTATGTAAAGCACTTTGGTCCAACCTTGGTTGTGTTTTAACAGTGCCATATAAATAAATATAAATACAATATATCCCAGTACAAAACTGCAACTTTATGTATCGTGGATAGTGACAATATTGTGTATAGTTGAGTTTTAGTGTCAGTACTACATTAAACTACTATATATAATGTTGAATATACTGTATAATACAGCAATGGAGGAATATTTGTGTGTCCTGATAATGACAAATGTGTGATGTTACCAGTAAAAAGTGTCCTACATTATTTTAAATATATCTAGTCAGTCACAGAGTGCAAACATGTTCATCTAAAATAATTCAGTATTTTCATCTTCAGAATCATGAATATTGTTATTCTGGCGTCTCTATTGTCCTGTGCTTTGGGTTTCAGCACCGAGTCCAAGCCTGTTCATTTACACACACACTGTAATATCAAAGTCTTCATTTTAATCAACAGTAAAATTTTTGTTAACCTTTTACCATATGTCTTGGAGTATCGCAATAATATCATATCGTGAGTTCAGTCTCGTGATGTGTGTCGAATCGTGCCATGAGGGGATCGTAAACTCGTGCTCGATCGGCCCAAAGTATTTTTGATTAAATGAAATACATTTTCTCATGTGTTAACTCGTTATTTCATCTGACTCCATAAATGAAAGGCTTTTAATGATATCTGTGCATCATTAAATGTTCGCGAATGTTTGACTATTCTTTTTAATGAAAATAATAACAAAGTTATTTGAATAAAATCAAATGTTTACAATTTATTATGTCAGGTAAATGTATCATGCCAATTTCATAATCAGTTCAAAGATAATCAATACAATAACATCGAATGCTCTAGAGTAAAGAGAAAGAGATGCAAACCCGACATCAAGAAAGACACGAGTCTGAGAGTCTGATCTGAGGAGCCTCGATCCCTTGCTGCATTTCATTATATAGACAGAAACTTTCACATGGAAACGTGTAACAATGGACATTTGCATTCGGAGGTTGCACGTTTTGGGGGTAGTGTGCCAGTTACCTCGAAACTCTTAACCTTATTACCTTTTACCTATTACACATCATGCGTAGTGTCCCAGTTACCATACGTACCATCAGAACTGAATACCATAGATATTATATGCTGAATACGAGCAAGAAGCATAAATGAATGTACGGGAAGCCAAAAGGTTAAAAAAGGATTGTATTTTTTCCCGAAATCTAAGCGTTTTTTAAAAAATATATATATATGTATTTTTTTTATTAGAAGCGAGTTTTTCCCCATCTGTCAATTCAATCCAGATTATTTATTTTCAAATGTAAAAAAAAATAAAAAATAAATCAATACTAATAATAAAAAAAACAATAAACAATAATATGAGAAAGTGATAGGGATATTGATGTAGGGATTTTCATGACTCAAGTCATGTTTTTCTGTGTTGTTATTAGTAGTAGTTAAGGTGATTGAGTGCTGTATTTCAGTTTTACTTCTTTGTGTAAAGACCCTGTTATTCTCAGTCCTTTTTTCAGGTCCCTGAATTCACTTTAAACCATATAGCTTCTTGGGTGAGCTTTGGTGATCTCGCATGAAGGGGAAGGAGTGGGGGATGCGGGGAAGAAATGTAGATTAGGACGATTCAGAGGTGAGACTTTTAGTCTGGGATGGTGATGCTACCTTCACAAGAGTTCAAATGCTAATATCCAGCAGTGGTCGTTCCCAACCAGTTCTTCCCATTTTTCCAGTCTTATGGTGCGTTCATGTGCTATGGAAAATGTGATATTTTCCACTTGTGAACTGGTATTTACCAGTGTGTTGCGTTCAAGTGCTTTTGTTGTCGTAATGTGGTAAAGGATGGAGATCCAGACCTGTTATTTAGCTAAAACTATTTTAGATTGCTTAAGTCATCTGCTACAGCAAGAAGATGATTTATCAAAACTCAAACGGTAAATAATATGCTGTATATTTTCCAGATCATGAATCATACAGATTTTTTTAAGGACAAGGGAGTTAATAGAGCTAATTACCGTACCGTTTCGGTTCAATACGAATGTACCGTTCCACCCCTAGCTAACAGCAGCAAAAAACGTTTAGTTGTGTACAATGCTTACCATTCAACACTCTCGCCTTGCGCTCCGCCATTTTGAAAAGGTCAAAGGTTATCTCATCTCGGCAACTCGGGCATCAAAATATTCTACGCGTTGGCCAGTGTAAAATACCACATGAGGGGGTGTTCATGTGCATTTTCCACTTCGGCTTTTGGTATTTACCATAATTACCATAGCACGTGTACGCACCATTACAGAATCATTACACCCCTACAATATTGGTTTAAATTGAAAATAGTCAAGTCCCATCCTACAAATCCCGTTTGTTTCCCTTTGAAATGCATCACATTATGCAAGTTCAGTGTGTTTCTCTTTAAACGGATCTCAGCAGTGTAACATGTTTGCACACGTCACGTCTCCATCAGCCACATTCCTCCGCTACACTCCTGCTCCTCATAGGAACTGCTGATTCTCCTACTCTGACTGGACTCTGTGACCACATCGGCCTGTCCTGCACTCGTACATCGCCACACAATGCTTTAGTGTTTTGTCTGCTATAGACTGCCTCTTTTGTTTGTCTATGCAAAAATGAGAAACAATGTGACTCTTGACCCTTTCGTCCTCTTTCTCTTTCTTTATCTGCTGTTCAGTCGTTTGTATCTGACCTTTAGCATGTAGAGTCCTCTGAGAGAAGAGCTCAGTTCCCCACGACAGAGACCCTTGTTAATAGCTAAACCATGAACGTCAGCTTTATGACCGAGGAAAAGTTGTTGATTTTCCCCCTTTTCATTTGAGATCCGTGTATTTGCAATGAATGGTTTAAGATGCCACTATTAGCTGCTTGTGTGTGACCGACTGCACATGCAAATCACCTCCACCAACGTGACGAAGAAGGGTGATTTGTTAAAGAGTAAATGTTTGAATTTGTTCAGGCTGGCTGGTGTCTTCATATTAAAGACCCCATGAAGTCTGAAGTGTTAGTTGCTATATACTAGTCTGCTCTTAAAAGTTGATTAAGCAGCTTTTAGCAGATTTTCTCAATGGAAATGAAGTCTTTCTTTCACATGCTCAATCAAACACTCGTTCTCCCATCAAATCATGTCCTTCTCTCTGAAACTGACCAGGAACTAGCAGATCATGTTTCATGGCTGTGATGTTATTTAAATAAAATGAGATTTGAGAGTAGAGAAAAGTCGGCACACTGCCACTTCTGTTTCCAATGAGTCAATTTATTGGCCGTTTCGACCCGAAGGTCTTCGTCAGTTGAGTTCAGTCTTAAAGCAGCCGTGACCCAGAAACTGAAGAGCTACTTTCTGCTTGATCACCGTTTTTCAGTGAAGCAAGAGCGACTGCCCCCATCACAACCTCAGTGAACTGAAATCTTTGGATCCTAGCCTGATCCGAGCCAGAAAACTGCTTGCCGACATCAAGTGTCTCGGATGTCCAGCAGCAGTGAGGAGTGCTGAGCTTTGAGCTTTTATTTATACCTTCATCCTGCGAGGGAATGAGCCAGCGTCTGAGAGCGCTCTCTGTGCCCGTCCTGCCCCAGAAACTAGGCAAACAATCAGCCTCACAATAGCATCTTTATTTCCTTGTTTTTGGGACTTCCTCTCCTGATCCCGTTGGCAGGATAAGCAGCGGGAGCTCTTCATTCCTGCTGTGTCATGCATCCAATGAGAAGAAAAGAGTCATATTAAGCACTTCTGTAGCATTTTCACCCTGATGAAGTCCGCTAGTCAAGGTTTCTCGCACCAAAACGTCCATTTCCACTGTCATTTTTCTCAGTGAATTTTGCCTCTAAAAGATTTTACACATTCATAAGTGCAATGTGAAGCACAGTTTTCTTTCCTTTACATAGTGAGTACTGTGCAACTGTCTAACTGTTTGTGCTGTATTTGATTTTCTCTTTTTTTATTCTAAACTGTTTTAATTATTCTTATTACTTTTGATTATTTTAATTTCTTCTATGTAAAGCACTTTGAATTACCATTTTGTATGAAATGTGCTATATAAACTTGCCTTGCCTTACATATGGCGCTTTTCCACTGCATGGTACGGCTCGCTTTGGGGGGTTTTCCACTGAGTTCAGTACCTAGTACCTGGTACTTTTTTCAGTACCACCTCAGTTGAGGTTCCGAGCGAGCCGCACCGATACTAAAATGTGCCGTGTAAACGCTGCAGGTCCCTGATTGGTCAGAGAGAATCGCCACTGCCAGCGGCATTGGATTTGAGACGCGAGACACCAAACCCGCTAGATGTAAATTGTCAGTAACAGCCACCGCAGAATCATTTGTTCGCACAACTTATTTAAAGGACTTTCTTTAAACGACCATCACACGCAACTTGAAAAGCCACTTCGAAGCGGTACTAAACTGCAGTGGAAAAGCGAGCCGAGTCGTACCGCAACAAAACCGGCAATAGTTGTGCAAACTAGGAGAACTCGTCATTTGATTATTGATTAATGACGTCTTCGCTGTGTTTGGAAAACGTTCGGCAGTTACGTCACATTACAGTTGTGAATTAACCATTTCTTTGGACAATCACAAATAAATCGAATAAATAATGTACTGATTAAATGGATAATTAATTAATAACTTCATGCAGAATAAGGCATTAATATGTGCTTTAAAAGTACTAATAAACAGCCAATATCCTAGTAATATGCATTATAATAAGCACCTAGTTAATAGAGAGAATTGGACCCTAAACTAAAGTGTTACCAATGATTTTTAATAGACAGTTGCAGTCTTGCTGTTCGGTTCAGTGGGGGATGAATATCAATCATCAGAAACCACTATTACAATCACAAAGGCTTTTCACAGGCACACTTTCCCTCATTAAAAACACCAAACGGAGAAGTGCTCATGTCGAGTTGTCTGACTGTGAACAGCGCTGGTTTCACACATGGTCTGAACATTAATGATTTGGTTTATTTGACATCTCGGTCTCTTCTCTGTGTTGATGCAGCCGCAAAACCGGCCAGTACAATGTCCAGCGGAGCAAAGGCCCGGGCAAGGCCCCGTACCAGCGCTGCAGCTCGCAGGACTCTCTGGACGAGCAGGTCATGGTGGACTACTTTAAAGAGCTGGAGATCATCCAGCGCAGTGGAGACGCTGAGGCGCAGGAGGACGAGCAGCTGAAGGTGGCCGACGGTGAGAAAACCGCCTTTATGTTCGCGACTGTGCTGCATTCACTCACAAAAATAAATGTTTTATATATTTACGGAAGGAAATTAACAAAATATCTTCATGGAACGGGATCTTTACTTAAAGGACAACTCCGGCGCAAAATGAACCTTTGGTCTAATTACACATTGGTACATAGTCAACCGTTCTCTGAGATTTGTTTTCATGATTATCGAATGTAAAGAGTTTTATCTCTAAAAACTGTTTAGCTTATAACGCTAGTATATAGGGCATAGAGTAATGCAAATAAAAATCGCTGGTTAATACCACTAACAAGGCTCAAAATAGCCCAACACTAACACGGTAGCATAATGAGGGTCCCTACCTGCAAACCGAAGCATTGAGAAAGTTGTAAGTGTACAGACAGTTTATAAGAAGATATTTTATAAAGACAGTCCACTTCGCGTATACAGGCAGGAGCCATCTTTAGAAAACCGTCGACCGGTCGAATCACGAATGCCGAGCCAAGTGCGCTGGACTGTCCTGGAATCTCATACGGTTATTGTATGGTATTAACTAGCGATTTTTATTTGCATTACTCTATGCCCTATATACTAGCGTTATAAGCTAAACAGTTTTTAGAGATAAAACTCTTTACATTCGATAATCATGAAAACAAATCTCAGAGAACGGTTGACTATGTACCAATGTGTAATTAGACCAAAGGTTAATTTTGAGCCAGAGTTGTCCTTTAATATCCTAATGATTTTTGGCATAAAAGAAAAATCGATCATTTAGACCCATACAGTGTATTGTATTGCCACAAATATACCCGTGCGACTTTTTGTGATCCAGGGTCACGTGTGTGTTTTAGCAAGGCGGTCTGTGCAGGTTGCCAGGTTACGTGTCACTAATGCTTTATTTATTTATCCAGTGTAAAACTCGGACACCGCCACACAAATGTGGCTTTTTGTTAATGACTGTCCTACTACAGGATTTAACAGAGTAACAGCTCACTAGCAGTTACAAAAGACACTGTAACTGTCACAGGCAATTCTAGTTGTGTTTTTCATCAATTCATCTCCTAAATCATCCTTTGACCATGTTCTGGCCCGCCATCTAGTGGTGAATTTTTTTGGCCCGATGGCAAACTTACTTACCGACCCCTGCCCTACACGATCCAGCCGAGGAATAGGAGTCTGATCTAGACAAACTAGCGGCCATTTCCTAAAAAAAACCACATTTACGTAATCAGGTTGAAAGGTCACGAATGTTCCGGGTCAGAAATGTAGCGTAGGGCAAAAAATCTAATTTTCTCCTCCAACTTCAAAATCATCCAACATTGTTGTTTTACCTTTATTATTTAGTTTTACATTTTTTTTGTAAAGGGTGTTTGACACGTTTCTTTGTAAACACTTGGTGTGTACTTCCGCCTACGTCCTTTCAACGGGAGTAAGTAATGTGTGTCGCATCGCAGAGCTAGCACAAGACCCGCAGTTGTGGGTAAAAAGTATATGAATGTTTATTTTATTAGAAATATTTATGAAGAAAATTACGATATTACTTCAACTTTAAACGTTAATTAAAAATACTGCCTTAGCAACTAGCTGAAATGAAATAAAACAGGAGGGTAAAAACGATTTTAGAAAGATGGAGCATAATTATTTTATTTTTACACTGAGATTGGTGGTTTTATTAGTAAAATCTGTTGACTTTAGCTATTTATGTTGCATTATATGCCAATGGTTACATTTTTGGCCATATTATTTGTCCTTCAGATATTCCTCTTTAAATATAAGAAGTATCAGATGTTTGAAAAATGACCCACATTTGATTTTCGACCATTGAAAATGGGTAAAGTTCAACAATTTACTCATGGAGCCGCATTAAGATCCCCATTTCTCTGGAAATTAATCACATTGGGCCTTAAAATGAACATACCAAAAGAACAGTTTAAGAACCAAAATCTAAAAGGATATTAAGATATCTTAAACTCTTCTTGAGTTACAGGTATGGAGACTTTAGGGAAGAACATTGAAAACTGTTTTCCTCATGCTACTGTCACCTTTATAATGCAACGAAGATCGCTAAAGTCAACAGATTTCACTAATAGACTTGCCAATCTCTAAAATAATGAAAAATTAATGATCATTTTTACTCTCCAGTGATTTTGCTCCAAATCTCAGGACAAAATCATAATTTTTATGAAAAAATTCTATGAAAGTATATTCGATACATGTTTATTCATGATATTTACTATTTTGTCTTTTATCATTGTCTTTCTTCAGAAAAAATAAAACAAAATAAAAAAATTTGATCTGGGGACGTTTCTTAAATTAGTTTGATTTGAGACGAAATGACTATAATAATATATAATCACCGGCTTAAAGCATCTGTGTCTGTATGTGGATTAGACTCAACAGATTTTTCAAACCATTGGTGAGTCATTCACAATATTATTTTGTGTTGCTAAGCTCCAATGTAAAAGTCTTTATTGCAAAAGATTGTGATGACAAATGGATTTTTTTGTACATTTTCAACATATTTCCTGCTGAGTTCAGCATGCTATGGCAAGCAGGATTAAAACATGACTTGCACTTACACTTCTGCCAGACTGCTGGCACACACCGCACACGTGAGTACTGTCAGCCCTCGAGCACGGTGTCCCTGGATCCTGATCCAAGTGTTGAACTTCATATTAAAGGTCTTACTTTCTCGTTTACCTTTAAAGGGTTATGATACCCCCCTCTTTCAGCTCAAGTCTAGCTCACAATCTTTTTGAAAAATCCACTTAAATGTGCGTGGATGGCTGTGAGAAGAAGGAAGGGAGGGAGGGAGTGTGTGTGTGTGTGTGTGTGTGTGTGTGTGTGTGTGTAGCCATCACTGCCAGTGGCCCATTTTTTTTTTATAGCTGGCAAAGTTAAAGTCTAATGAAATACACTGACACTTTATTAATGTCCTTTCAAAAGTAACTGAATGCCCTGCTAGCCTACAGTAATCGTACATGTATAATTATAATGTAATTATAAAATATATAGTTGTTTATATACACATGACAAATGCATATATTTGGAAAAAAAATAATTTTCCGCTTAAAAAAAAACTTCTGTTTTTTTCAGACACACACACACACACCTCTGAGGGGATAGAAAAGTCCTCAGTACTTGGTACCGCATCACTCGCAAGACGCAACCTGCATTGGTCATCAACAAGGCCCAAGTCCACCATTCTCCAATCCTCGAAGCGCTCTCGATGAGATGTTTGCGGCACACACACATATAGTTTAGATGTGTCGTGGTTGATGTGCCTGTGGTTAAACCCACCGCCCAGAGCCAGAGTCTAGCCCTGGCAGCATCGCGGGGAAACATATTCAACACACTTGGACTTTTGCTCCACGAAAACAAACAATTGTGTCCCATGATTGTCTCTCTCATCCACTACGCGATATCACAGTTTGACATGTCTGTCATTGGAAAACTCAGTCTCATTAATAATTATGAGACACCGATGAGTCATCAACGCACTCACAGTGCACAGCCTGTGGCGTGGACACGATGAAGATTTTAAACCCGGAAGACGGAAAAAGCGGAAAAAAACTCAAATGTAACCATTTTCACTCTACTATTAAATCTAACAGATGCTAACATTGGCTTGAATGGTGTCCAACACACATACCTCTGATAAAATCTCTGAAAATTTGGTTTTGGGTTTCATGACCCTTTAAATAGACGACCGTAAACGTCTTCGAAATCTTGAATAGCATAGAGAGAAGTCATGCATGTTGTGGGCTCTGAGAAAATTAGATCTGTCACTTTACAAATAGAAATAGAGCATTCAAATTGTCTAAATTTTAAATAGAAAATTAAACCATAATGGTTGAACTGGTGACTTTAAACCGCAAGTTTTTTTTAAAAAATTTTCTAAAATTCTTTAAATTTGTCATGATTTATCACATAAAACTGTACCAGCAGGCAGCGAAGTGTTTAATATATTCTACGTTTTTACATTGTTTTTTTTAAACCTAAACACATTGCTCAAGGCAGTGTACTTGTGGCATTGTTTGTTAATATTCCTCCATGTGTAAAGACAATAGGCGTAACTTACAGGAAGAACTCACAATTTAAACCACAGGCCGAGATCTTCATGGACGATCAGCAGCAATTGTTTGGCCCCGAAAGGAACCGCAAACTGTGACTTCCTCAACTCCTGTGAGCGTCTGTATTGTGAAGTTACCGGAAGAGGAAGATATTTCTGTTTCCTGTCAGAGCTAAATTAGCGTCTTCCTCCTCATGACGAAAACAACACATTTTGACACACAAATGTCATTTATCATGTGTGATTCATAAAAGGTGTTAAATCAATGACAAAAATAACAAGAATGGTGGCCTCAGTTCAGCTGAAAGCGAGTGTCAACATGAATCCCAGAACACCTGGCTGTATTTCACCCGGTGTCAGAGATGTCCAGGCCTTAGACTGTAAAACAAGATGGAGGACGTAGAAAAGTGAAGCCGCCAATATGGCGCTGAGATCTTGGGTGGTAGAAATGGTTAGTACAGTTTACTGCAGAACAACTCATTATGCCGATGTGAAATAAACAGCTATGGACATGTAGAAATTAAAGCTTAAGTCCAATCTCCTGAAAATACCAAAAAAAGTCAGTTGGTGCCTCAGTGACTACTTTACTTAGATAAGCTGTCAATCACAGCTGTCAATCATGACGTCACATCCCCGTTTTTATAGCATCAAATAATTAACTAAGATCTTATTTAAAAAAACCGAACACTAAACTTACATCAGCGTGATTAAAAACTACCTAAAATGTTAGAAAACATATTTGAAGTGTAATTTGATTGTTTAGTTTGCCTAACGTCCATTAGACTTCATGGGGGGGGCGGGGTTTATGAGCTATACTGGGACCAGCCACCAGGGGGCGCTCGAGATGCTTTCGCTTCAGTTTCCAGGACTCGTGGCACGCTTGTTCCAGGCTTATCTTCTCTTCTGTCCTATGTTGTCCTGCAGAGGGGGAGCAGGAGGAGGCGTGGCTGATGGAGGCGGGGCTAGCGACGCTGTTCGACGAATCGGCTTCAGGCGGCGAGGACAGCATCGCTCTGCTGTCGACTCTGACCCGAACGCAAGCGGCCGCCGTGGAGAGGCGTGTGGAAACGCTCAAACAGACGCTACGCAAGCGGAACAAAGCACATACTGTCCCAGATGTCCGAGAGATATTTAAACCAGCACCTGATTCACAAAGTAAAGTAAGAAAATGCTACTCATTAGCGCTGTTCCTGCCCCTAATACAGTAGTTCATGTGTGAAGGAATCTGTCTAGAACAAAGATGTATGAACGCATTCCGGTGTAATGTAATTTAGCTTTCTGAACAGCATCTACAGTATGACCGCATTTACAGTCTTGATGATGTTTCTGGTCTATACTAGAACATGTTTTCCTGCTTGAATGTTGATTTTTTTCCCCCCCATATTCTCCATTGTGCAGCTCCTCTCTATTTTCTAGAAAATATTCACATCATTAAAATTGCACCGTAATGTCAGTCTTTACATTGTCATCTTCTTGGCGCAGTCAGAACTGCAGATCGTACCACACAAGTCTTGCACATGAGCATTCAGCACATAGTTATAGGCATCTAAAGATTTATACGCACTCAGTTTCTCTTTATGCTCGGTTTCTCTATCGGAGAGGTGAAGTCAGGCCACTCGACCGGAGGTAGCGTTAGCGTTAAAGCGTTAGCGTCAGATCGTCGGGTCGGCCAATCTGGTTCCGTCCGTTAAAATTAACTTTTGCAAATAACAATCGCGGTCCTGGACAGTGAGTGATCTTGCACATTAAGATAAAATCTGATTTTCTCCAGTCATTATTAAAAAACAAGCTAACAAAACTTGCAAACTAGCGTTAGTGAAGCGGCCAGAGGGATTGTTCTGCCTCCACCTAAGCTCCGCCCACAGAAAAAGTCACCATGTTTGCTAACTGAACAGGGGTTCATTGGTGGAATAAACATATGGCAGGACTTTTACTTTCTGAACCTGGACTTTACACCTCTAACCAGCTTCGCGTGTGTTTGGGAAATGTCCCGCCCCTTACCATAACCACCAGTTTCAACATACTACTCACCAACTCTACCAGTCCCCGCCCCATTATTCTGCGTATTAATTATTATGATGAGGAATATTGTGACGTGTATATACACAAGAAGCTCAAGACTACAATGGAGGTGTTTCAGGAGTTCAGAAACACTGCCACTGATGTAGAGAACAACTCTTTTTCATGCTCAAACAGCAACATTAAAGAAAAATTGAACTGGCACTAGTGTAAATGATGAAGTTTCTGTTAGATGCATAAACCAGTTGCCAACCAATGATTGGCTTGACTGGAGTAAATGTAAGAAGAGACACTGTCCTGTGGTTATTAAAGAACAGTCTGCCTGTTTATTCTTCTCCCAAATGGTTTATTCAAAGCATTGACATGTGATAAAGCTTTAGGAGGAAGTTCATGCAGGACGTCCAACTAGTGACCGGAGCTTTCTGACATTTTTTACAGGCTGTTAACAGTGTCACCAATTACACAGTACTTCCCTATTAATAAGCATTTCAGCACAGTGTAATGAATAACTCAGAAAATTCCAGTTTGAAGGATCTGTGATGAATAACCGACGTCATTTGTTTTGCCATTTTGAGTAGTGTATTTAGGAAAGGCATAAGCGGTGATTTATGTTTCTGCTGGACGCTGCACTAAATAATCGATTTAAAAAGTAATGGAAACAGCACATGAACGCTTCTTTTACATTTACTTAAAGCTGCGTAACCTTTTGGGGTTAAAAATTATCCAAAATAATTTGAGCAAGTGCAAAACCAGCCAGTGTTCAAAACTCTCTGCACAGTCACATCTGTACACAAAGTCACATAAAGTCACATCTGTACACATAATGTCACATAAAGTCACATCTGTACACAGTCACATAAAGTCACATCTGTACACAGTCACATAAAGTCACATCTGTACACATAATGTCACATAAAGTCACATCTGTACACATAATGTCACATAAAGTCACATCTGTACACAATAATGTCACATAAAGTCACATCTGTACACAGTCACATAAAGTCACATCTGTACACATAGTCACATAAAGTCACATCTGTACACAGTCACATAAAGTCACATCTGTACACATAAAGTCACATAAAGTCACATCTGTACACATAAAGTCACATAAAGTCACATCTTTGCACATAGTCACATCTGTACACATAAAGTCACATCTGTACACAGTCACATAGTCACATCTGTACACATAGTCACATAAAGTCAAAGTCACATCTGTACCTAATGTCACATCTGTACACAAAGTCACATAAAGTCACATTTGTACACAGTCACATAGTCACATCTGTACACAGTCACATAAAGTCACATCTATACACATAAAGTCACATAAAGTCACATCTGTACACAATGTCACATAAAGTCACATTTGTACACATAAAGTCACAGTCACATCTGTACACAGTCACATGAAGTCACATCTGTGCACATAAAGTCACATCTGTACACAAAGTCACATAAAGTCACTTCTGTACACATAAAGTCACATAAAGTCACATCTGTACACATAGTCACATAAAGTCACATCTGTACACATAGTCACAGTCACATCTGTACACATAATGTCACATAAAGTCACATCTGTACAGTCACATAGTCACATAAAGTCACATTTGTACACAGTCACATAAAGTCACATTTGTACATAGTCACATCTGTACACATAGTCACATAGTCACATCTGTACACATAAAGTCACTTCTGTACACATAAAGTCACATCTGTACACATAGTCACATAAAGTCACATTTGTACAGTCACATAAAGTCACATCTGTACACATAGTCACATAAAGTCACATTTGTACACAGTCACATAAAGTCACATCTGTACACATAGTCACATAGTCACATCTGTACACATAAAGTCACATCTGTACACATAAAGTCACATCTGTACACATAGTCACATAAAGTCACATTTGTACAGTCACATAAAGTCACATCTGTACACATAAAGTCACATAAAGTCACATCTGTACACAGTCACATGAAGTCACATCTGTACACATAAAGTCACATAAAGTCACATCTGTGCACATAAAGTCACATAAAGTCACATCTGTGCACATAAAGTCACATAAAGTGACATCTGTACACATAAAGTCACATCTGTGCACATAAAGTCACATCTGTACACATAAAGTCACATAAAGTCACATCTGTACACATAGTCACATGAAGTCACATCTGTACACATAGTCACATCTGTGCACATAAAGTCACATGAAGTCACATCTGTACACATAAAGTCACATCTGTGCACATAAAGTCACATAAAGTCACATCTGTACACAGTCACATATGTACACATAGTCACATCTGTACACATAGTCACATAAAGTCACATCTGTACACATAAAGTCACATAAAGTCACATCTGTACACAGTCACATATGTACACATAGTCACATCTGTACACATAGTCACATAAAGTCACATCTGTACACATAGTCACATAAAGTCACATCTTGTACACATAGTCACATGAAGTCACATCTGTACACATAAAGTCACATCTGTGCACATAAAGTCACATGAAGTCACATCTGTACACATAAAGTCACATCTGTGCACATTAAGTCACATAAAGTCACATCTGTACACATAAAGTCACATAAAGTCACATCTGTACACAGTCACATAGTCACATCTGTACACATAAAGTCACATAAAGTCACATCTGTACACATAGTCACATAAAGTCACATCTGTACACATAGTCACATAAAGTCACATCTGTACACACAGTCACATAAAGTCACATCTGTACACAGTCACATAAAGTCACATCTGTACACATAGTCACATAAAGTCACATCTGTACACATAGTCACATAAAGTCACATCTGTACACATAGTCACATCACATAGTCACATCTGTACACATAGTCACATAAAGTCACATCTGTACACAGTCACATAAAGTCACATCTGTACACATAGTCACATAAAGTCACATCTGTACACACATAGTCACATAAAGTCACATCTGTACACACATAGTCACATCACATAGTCACATCTGTACACATAGTCACATAAAGTCACATCTGTACACACATAGTCACATAAAGTCACATCTGTACACATAGTCACATAAAGTCACATCTGTACACAGTCACATCTGTACACATAGTCACATAGTCACATCTGTACACAGTCACATCTGTACACAGTCACATCTGTACACAGTCACATCTGTACACACATAGTCACATAAAGTCACATCTGTACACATAAAGTCACAGTCACATTTGTACACATAGTCACATAAAGTCACATCTGTACACACATAGTCACATAAAGTCACATCTGTACACATAAAGTCACATAGTCACATCTGTACACATAAAGTCACATAAAGTCACATCTGTACACACATAGTCGTATAAAGTCACATCTGTACACATAGTCACATAAAGTCACATCTGTACACACATAGTCACATAAAGTCACATCTGTACACATAGTCACATCTGTACATAGTCACATCTGTACACATCTGTACACAGTCACATCTGTACACAGTCACATCTGTACACAGTCACATAAAGTCACATCTGTACACACATAGTCACATAAAGTCACATCTGTACACATAGTCACATCTGTACACATAGTCACATCTGTACACACATAGTCACATAAAGTCACATCTGTACACATAGTCACATCTGTACACAGTCACATCTGTACACAGTCACATCTGTACACAGTCACATCTGTACACATAGTCACATCTGTACACATCTGTACACAGTCACATCTGTACACAGTCACATAAAGTCACATCTGTACACAGTCACATCTGTAAAGTCACATAAAGTCACATCTGTACACATAGTCACAAAGTCACATATGTACACAGTCACGTAAAGTCACATTTGTACACATAAAGTCACATAGTCACATCTGTACACATAAAGTAACATAAAGTCACATCTGTACACAGTCACATCTGTACACAAAGTCACATAAAGTCACATCTGTACACATAGTCACATAAAGACACATATGTACACACATAGTCACATAGTCACATCTGTACACACAGTCACATAGTCACATCTGTACACACATCTGTACACACATAGTCACATAGTCACATCTGTACACACAGTCACATAGTCACATCTGTACACATAAAGTCACATAAAGTCACATCTGTACACATAGTCACATGAAGTCACATCTGTACACATAAAGTTACATAAAGTCACATCTGTACACAGTCACATGAAGTCACATCTGTACACATAAAGTTACATAAAGTCACATCTGTACACAGTCACATAGTCACATCTGTACACAGTCACATCTGTGCACATAAAGTCACATAAAGTCACATCTGTACACATAAAGTTACATAAAGTCACATCTGTACACAGTCACATAAAGTCACATCTGTACACATAGTCACATAAAGTCACATCTGTACACAGTCACAAAGTCACATCTGTACACATAGTCACATAAAGTCACATCTGTACACATAGTCACATAAAGTCACATCTGTACACATAAAGTCACATCTGTACATAAAGTCACATCTGTACACAGTCACATCTGTACACAGTCACAAAGTCACATCTGTACACATAGTCACAGTCACATTTGTACACAGTCACATAGTCACATCTGTACACATAGTCACATAAAGTCACATCTGTACACACATAGTCACATAAAGTCACATCTGTACACATAGTCACATCTGTACACATAGTCACATCTGTACACATAGTCACATCTGTACACATAGTCACATAAAGTCACATCTGTACACACATAGTCACATAAAGTCACATCTGTACACAGTCACATCTGTACACAGTCACATCTGTACACATAGTCACATAAAGTCACATCTGTACACACATAGTCACATAAAGTCACATCTGTACACATAGTCACATCTGTACACATAGTCACATCTGTACACATAGTCATATAAAGTCACATCTGTACACAGTTACATAAAGTCACATATGTACACAGTTACATAAAGTCACATCTGTACACATAGTCACATCTGTACACAGTCACATAATGTCACATCTGTACACATAGTCACATTTGTACACATAAAGTCACATAAAGTCAAATCTGTACACATAAAGTCACAAAGTCACATCTGTACACAGTCACATAAAGTCACATCTGTACAGTCACATAGTCACATCTGTACACATAAAGTCACATAAAGTCACATCTGTACAGTCACAGTCACATCTGTACACACATAGTCACATAAAGTCACATCTGTACACATAGTCACATCTGTACACAGTCACATCTGTACACATAGTCATATAAAGTCACATCTGTACACAGTTACATAAAGTCACATCTGTACACAGTTACATAGTCACATCTGTACACATAGTCACATCTGTACACAGTCACATAATGTCACATCTGTACACATAGTCACATTTGTACACATAGTCACATAAAGTCACATCTGTACACATAGTCACATCTGTACACATAAAGTCACATAAAGTCAAATCTGTACACATAAAGTCACATAAAGTCACATCTGTACACAGTCACATAAAGTCACATCTGTACAGTCACATAGTCACATCTGTACACATAAAGTCACATAAAGTCACATCTGTACAGTCACAGTCACATCTGTACACATAAAGTCACATAAAGTCACATAGTCACATCTGTACAGTCACATAAAGTCACATCTGTACAGTCACATAGTCACATCTGTACACATAGTCACATAAAGTCACATCTGTACACATAGTCACATCTGTACACAGTCACATCTGTACACATAGTCACATCTGTACACATCTGTACACAGTCACATCTGTACACAGTCACATAAAGTCACATCTGTACACAGTCACATCTGTAAACAGTCACATAAAGTCACATCTGTACACATAGTCACAAAGTCACATATGTACACAGTCACATAAAGTCACATTTGTACACATAAAGTCACATAGTCACATCTGTACACATAAAGTAACATAAAGTCACATCTGTACACATAGTCACATCTGTACACAAAGTCACATAAAGTCACATCTGTACACATAGTCACATAAAGACACATCTGTACACACATAGTCACATAGTCACATCTGTACACACAGTCACATAGTCACATCTGTACACACAGTCACATAGTCACATCTGTACACATAAAGTCACATAAAGTCACATCTGTACACATAGTCACATGAAGTCACATCTGTACACATAAAGTTACATAAAGTCACATCTGTACACAGTCACATGAAGTCACATCTGTACACATAAAGTTACATAAAGTCACATCTGTACACAGTCACATAGTCACATCTGTACACATAGTCACATCTGTGCACATAAAGTCACATAAAGTCACATCTGTACACAGTCACATAAAGTCACATCTGTACACAGTCACATAAAGTCACATCTGTACACATAGTCACATAAAGTCACATCTGTACACAGTCACAAAGTCACATCTGTACACATAGTCACATAAAGTCACATCTGTACACATAGTCACATAAAGTCACATCTGTACACATAAAGTCACATAAAGTCACATCTGTACATAAAGTCACATCTGTACACAGTCACATCTGTACACAGTCACAAAGTCACATCTGTACACATAGTCACAGTCACATTTGTACACAGTCACATAGTCACATCTGTACACATAGTCACATAAAGTCACATCTGTACACAGTCACATAGTCACATCTGTACACACATAGTCACATAAAGTCACATCTGTACACATCATAGTCACATCTGTACACATAGTCACATCTGTACACATAGTCACATCTGTACACATAGTCACATCTGTACACACATAGTCACATAAAGTCACATCTGTACACAGTCACATCTGTACACAGTCACATCTGTACACATAGTCACATAAAGTCACATCTGTACACACATAGTCACATAAAGTCACATCTGTACACATAGTCACATCTGTACACATAGTCATATAAAGTCACATCTGTACACAGTTACATAAAGTCACATCTGTACACAGTTACATAAAGTCACATCTGTACACAGTTACATAAAGTCACATCTGTACACATAGTCACATCTGTACACAGTCACATAATGTCACATCTGTACACATAGTCACATTTGTACACATAGTCACATAAAGTCACATCTGTACACATAGTCACATCTGTACACATAAAGTCACATAAAGTCAAATCTGTACACATAAAGTCACAAAGTCACATCTGTACACAGTCACATAAAGTCACATCTGTACAGTCACATAGTCACATCTGTACACATAAAGTCACATAAAGTCACATCTGTACAGTCACAGTCACATCTGTACACATAAAGTCACATAAAGTCACATAAAGTCACATCTGTACAGTCACATAGTCACATCTGTACACATAGTCACATAAAGTCACATCTGTACACACATAGTCACATCTGTACACACATAGTCACAAAGTCACATCTGTACACATAGTCACATAAAGACACATCTGTACACATAGTCACATCTGTACACATAAAGTCACAAAGTCACATCTGTACACATAGTCACATCTGTACACATAGTCACATAAAGTCACATCTGTCTACATAGTCACATAAAGTCACATCTGTACACATAGTCAGTCACATCTGTACACATAAAGTCACATAAAGTCACATCTGTACACAGTCACATCTGTATACATAGTCACATAAAGTCACATCTGTACACATAATGTCACATAAAGTCACATCTGTACACATAATGTCACATAAAGTCGCATCTGTACACAAAGTCACATAAAGTCACATCTGTACACAAAGTCACATAAAGTCACATCTGTACACAAAGTCACATAAAGTCACATCTGTACACAGTCACATCTGTATACATAGTCACATAAAGTCACATCTGTACACATAATGTCACATAAAGTCACATCTGTACACATAATGTCACATAAAGTCGCATCTGTACACAGTCACATAAAGTCACATCTGTACACATAAAGTCACATAGTCACATCTGTACACAAAGTCACATAAAGTCACATCTGTACACATCATAAAGTCACAGTCACATCTGTACACATCATAGTCACATAAAGTCACATCTGTACACATCATAGTCACATAAAGTCACATCTGTACACATCATAAAGCCACAAAGTCACATCTGTACACATAAAGTCACATAAAGTCACATCTGTACACATAAAGTCACATAAAGTCACATCTGTACACATAGTCACATCTGTACACATAAAGTCACATAAAGTCACATCTGTAGACACAGTCACATCTGTACACATAAAGTCATATAAAGTCACATCTGTACACATAAAGTCACATAAAGTCACATCTGTACACATAGTCACATAAAGTCACATCTGTACACATAGTCACAGTCACATCTGTACACATAAAGTCACATAAAGTCACATCTGTAGACACAGTCACATCTGTACACATAAAGTCATATAAAGTCACATCTGTACACATAAAGTCACATAGTCACATCCGTACACATAATGTCACATAAAGTCACATCTGTACACAGTCACATAGTCACATCTGTACACATAATGTCACATAAAGTCACATCTGTACACATAAAGTCACATAAAGTCACATCTGTACACAAAGTCACATAGTCACATCTGTACACATAGTCACATAAAGTCACATCTGTACACATAAAGTCACATAAAGTCACATCTGTACACAGTCACATAGTCACATCTGTACACATAAAGTCACATAAAGTCACATCTGTACACATAGTCACATAAAGTCACATCTGTACACAAAGTCACATAAAGTCACATCTGTACACATAGTCACATAAAGTCACATCTGTACACATCATAAAGCCACAAAGTCACATCTGTACACATAAAGTCACATAAAGTCACATCTGTACACAGTCACATATGTACACATAGTCACATCTGTACACATAGTCACATAAAGTCACATCTGTACACATAGTCACATAAAGTCACATCTTGTACACATAGTCACATGAAGTCACATCTGTACACATAAAGTCACATCTGTGCACATAAAGTCACATGAAGTCACATCTGTACACATAAAGTCACATCTGTGCACATTAAGTCACATAAAGTCACATCTGTACACATAAAGTCACATAAAGTCACATCTGTACACAGTCACATAGTCACATCTGTACACATAAAGTCACATAAAGTCACATCTGTACACATAGTCACATAAAGTCACATCTGTACACATAGTCACATAAAGTCACATCTGTACACACAGTCACATAAAGTCACATCTGTACACAGTCACATAAAGTCACATCTGTACACATAGTCACATAAAGTCACATCTGTACACATAGTCACATAAAGTCACATCTGTACACATAGTCACATCACATAGTCACATCTGTACACATAGTCACATCACATAGTCACATCTGTACACAGTCACATAAAGTCACATCTGTACACATACTCACATAAAGTCACATCTGTACACACATAGTCACATAAAGTCACATCTGTACACACATAGTCACATCACATAGTCACATCTGTACACATAGTCACATAAAGTCACATCTGTACACACATAGTCACATAAAGTCACATCTGTACACATAGTCACATAAAGTCACATCTGTACACAGTCACATCTGTACACATAGTCACATAGTCACATCTGTACACAGTCACATCTGTACACAGTCACATCTGTACACAGTCACATCTGTACACATAGTCACATAAAGTCACATCTGTACACATAAAGTCACAGTCACATTTGTACACATAGTCACATAAAGTCACATCTGTACACACATAGTCACATAAAGTCACATCTGTACACATAAAGTCACATAAAGTCACATCTGTACACATAAAGTCACATAAAGTCACATCTGTACACACAGTCACATAAAGTCACATCTGTACACAGTCACATAAAGTCACATCTGTACACAGTCACATAAAGTCACATCTGTACACATAGTCACATAAAGTCACATCTGTACACATAGTCACATAAAGTCACATCTGTACACATAGTCACATAAAGTCACATCTGTACACATAGTCACATCACATAGTCACATCTGTACACATAGTCACATCACATAGTCACATCTGTACACAGTCACATAAAGTCACATCTGTACACATACTCACATAAAGTCACATCTGTACACACAGTCACATAAAGTCACATCTGTACACACATAGTCACATCACATAGTCACATCTGTACACATAGTCACATAAAGTCACATCTGTACACACATAGTCACATAAAGTCACATCTGTACACATAGTCACATAAAGTCACATCTGTACACAGTCACATCTGTACACATAGTCACATAGTCACATCTGTACACAGTCACATCTGTACACAGTCACATCTGTACACAGTCACATCTGTACACACATAGTCACATAAAGTCACATCTGTACACATAAAGTCACAGTCACATTTGTACACATAGTCACATAAAGTCACATCTGTACACACATAGTCACATAAAGTCACATCTGTACACATAAAGTCACATAAAGTCACATCTGTACACAGTCACATCTGTATACATAGTCACATAAAGTCACATCTGTACACATAATGTCACATAAAGTCACATCTGTACACATAATGTCACATAAAGTCGCATCTGTACACAAAGTCACATAAAGTCACATCTGTACACAAAGTCACATAAAGTCACATCTGTACACAAAGTCACATAAAGTCACATCTGTACACAGTCACATCTGTATACATAGTCACATAAAGTCACATCTGTACACATAATGTCACATAAAGTCACATCTGTACACATAATGTCACATAAAGTCGCATCTGTACACAGTCACATAAAGTCACATCTGTACACATAAAGTCACATAAAGTCACATCTGTACACAAAGTCACATAAAGTCACATCTGTACACATCATAAAGTCACAGTCACATCTGTACACATCATAGTCACATAAAGTCACATCTGTACACATCATAGTCACATAAAGTCACATCTGTACACATCATAAAGCCACAAAGTCACATCTGTACACATAAAGTCACATAAAGTCACATCTGTACACATAAAGTCACATAAAGTCACATCTGTACACATAGTCACATCTGTACACATAAAGTCACATAAAGTCACATCTGTAGACACAGTCACATCTGTACACATAAAGTCATATAAAGTCACATCTGTACACATAGTCACATAAAGTCACATCTGTACACATAGTCACATAAAGTCACATCTGTACACATAGTCACAGTCACATCTGTACACATAAAGTCACATAAAGTCACATCTGTAGACACAGTCACATCTGTACACATAAAGTCATATAAAGTCACATCTGTACACATAGTCACATAGTCACATCCGTACACATAATGTCACATAAAGTCACATCTGTACACAGTCACATAGTCACATCTGTACACATAATGTCACATAAAGTCACATCTGTACACAAAGTCACATAAAGTCACATCTGTACACATAAAGTCACATAAAGTCACATCTGTACACAAAGTCACATAGTCACATCTGTACACATAGTCACATAAAGTCACATCTGTACACATAAAGTCACATAAAGTCACATCTGTACACAGTCACATAAAGTCACATCTGTACACATCATAGTCACATAAAGTCACATCTGTACACATCATAGTCACATAAAGTCACATCTGTACACATCATAAAGCCACAAAGTCACATCTGTACACATAAAGTCACATAAAGTCACATCTGTACACATAAAGTCACATAAAGTCACATCTGTACACATAAAGTCACATAAAGTCACATCTGCACACATAGTCACATCTGTACACATAAAGTCACATAAAGTCACATCTGTACACACAGTCACATCTGTACACATAAAGTCATATAAAGTCACATCTATACACATAAAGTCACATAAAGTCACATCTGTACACATAAAGTCACATAGTCACATCTGTACACATAATGTCACATAAAGTCACATCTGTACACAAAGTCACATAGTCACATCTATACACATAGTCACATAAAGTCACAGTCACATCTGTACACATAAAGTCACATAAAGTCACATCTGTACACATAATGTCACATAAAGTCACATCTGTACACAGTCACATAAAGTTACATCTGTACACATAGTCACATAAAGTCACAGTCACATCTGTACACATAAAGTCACATAAAGTCACATCTGTACACATAGTCACATCTGTACACAGTCACATAAAGTCACATCTGTACACACAGTCACATAAAGTCACATCTGTACACACAGTCACATAAAGTCACATCTCTACACATAGTCACATAAAGTCACATCTCTACACATAGTCACATAAAGTCACATCTGTACAGTCACATAAAGTCACATCATAAAGTCACATAAAGTCACATCTGTACACAAAGTCACATAAAGTCACATCTGTACACATAAAGTCACGTCTGTACACATAAAGAAGAGTCTCGGCTAGTAGGCTATGAGTGTGAGGATGATGGAGGTGGAGATTTATAGTCTTTTCTCACAGCACTTGATATATCTAAACTTGTACAATTTGATGGCGGATCCAGAAAGGTTCAAATGACAACCACAAGTGACACCTGGAGACTCACCCGTTGTGAAATACAAAAGACTTCGGAGTGGCTAGAGGAAAAAGAGACTGCAACCGGCCCATGCGACAACAAGGTTAATATCTGAAGGGCATTAAATGTGGTCACGCAATGCTGATGTTGTTAACATTAACAATTTGAGAACACAGTATAATTTGCACGGTTCGACGTGATGTGATAAGCGATCGTTAGATTTAACCAGTGCGATTTACTGCTATACTTTTTTCCCCTTAGTTGGTCAGAACAAAAGAGGATGTTACTTGTTCAGAGGACGTTTTCCGGTGAAAATTCTTATGTTGGTTCATACTTCCAAACAGTATAATCTGTGATTGCGAACGCCAGTATCCACACCAACAGCACATTCTCCGAAAACACTGTTCATCCGCGCTGTGCCTTTGCCAAGGCACAACCCACGTGAAGCTGATAATCCCACGAATAACTGCAATTGCAGATTTCAAACAGAGATGGCGACAAAGAGGAAACACTGCGGACTGCAGCTTTAACTAAGCAATGCCACAGGTACTTTCACTGAAGCAGAAGTGCCACTGGAAATGAACCAAACAAACAAAAACGTAGACCGTAGATACGGTGAAGACAAACTAGTGAAAAAATGCAGCAAATTTAAAAATAAAATGATCAGCGTAGCAATCAGAGTGAATGTGAGAAAGGAGCTACATGAACACAGAGCATGTTCTCCAGCTCGCTGAGAAGATCCACACGAGAACAAGCGTCTGAAGAGAGCAGAGGTGGGGGACTCGGGAGTCGAGTGCTGACTCCGGTTGCAAATTTAAGGATTTGTGACTTGCTTGAAAAACAAAAACAATGCCTCGAGACTCAACTTGGATTTAAACTGCATGATTCGACATTGAATTTCTAAGAAATGTAATTTAACAAAAACTGCGACATCAATTGATAACGAAAATGCAAGAGTCTGTGTGACTGTACGATGAAGCACTTCTATGACAACAGATGAGAAGCAGGAACAGAGGGAACACAAGCACTCGGAAAACAAGAAAACAAACATATCCTAACAATATGACATTTACTATTAAACTAATACAACGAATGTTTATGCGTCATACCTGTGCATTGACCGTCAACTGTTTTACCTTCATCTCTTATAATTGTTGTTATAATAATTGCTATAATAGATCAATATTTATTAGCCGCTGAATTGACTTGATCGGTGTCACTGACTGCTTTAGTCTCCTCAAAATGCAGAATCTGCAAGATTTCCAGATGTCAGGGGTCTTGCACTTTTGCATCCCTGTGTTTATTGCACATATATTGATGAACAAGTTTGTTTTTAACATAGCACCACGCATGCTAACAGTTTGCTCCATTCTCATTCTCATTAGGATGAGGCAGAGTCCACAGACAGAAGTGGGAGCAGTAAACTGGAAGGGGAAGGAATGGGTATGTGTCATGAGTTCAAGCTTGTGTTTCATGGCATTACTCAAAATGCCTTTAACATTTAACTTCAAGGCAGAGTGAGTCAAAATAAAGACAGCAACACACACACACACACACGAACGCACGCACACACACAAACAGAAAAATGCTGGAATATCCATTCCTTTTGTTCTTTAAAGAAATGTAACAAACATGAAACATTTTGCTTTATATAAAACGTAACCTTGTGTCTAATCATACACTCCTGTACAGAGATGGATGCAGAATATAAAGGATTTTTTCTTCTGAATGTAATGTGCAATAGACCAGTGGAAATAAATACGACAGAGGGGTTGTAAAGTCATTTCTCATAAGCGTATGAGAATTTTGAAAGTAATTTTTAGTTCTGGGCTATCTTGTTTTACAGTGTGCATACTTTACCCTGGTTCAGTCCTGGTTTTCAGGTTGAGAGATTTCACACTCTACATTTGTAAACATTGGGTTAATATACTTATGTAAATGTTAATAACATGAGTTAAGGACACAACTTGTTTCAGATCTATGGAAAATGTTGCGCGTTTAAGTCTGCTTGAGTCTTAGATCAACTGAAACATTCAACAACAAATAGACGAAATTATAAACTTCTAGAAAAACATTTGTTTTCCATCACTGAAGGCGTTTCCCATCGCTGCAGAAACTAATCAGAGCATGTGAACTTAAAATAGTGCATGAGACTCTATTTAGTTAATGATTGGTTGTTGTCTGTTGCTAAACAACTCTCTGTGACGTTCTAGCTCTGCTTTGCTCATAATGCAGGGTTAAACGCAGCACTCTTTCACAAGTACAGGTGTGAAACGTTGCTTTTAAAAGCGTCTTTAACCCATCAGGACATCGTCATCGAGGCGTGCAGTTGTAGTCTGTGTGTTTGTGAGCAGAGGGGACTGTGTTAAAACAACGACTGCCAAATAATGACATGTTTGATTGCTGGACTTTGACTAGCCTGATTTAGTTTAATCAGCACAGAGTGACGTGACGAACCTCAAGGACACCCGTGTGTTTTGCCCATAAATGTTTGTCAGCTTCACACAGCATGAACTGTTATTGTGTGTTTATGGTTTGGTTAGGTAACGGGGCGGGGCCCGATGCTGACGCCGAGACGGACATTAACCTGGAGGTGTCGTTCTCCGAGCAAGCGCTTATCTACAAAGAAGGGTCAAAGGTTACCCAGCCCCAGAGCGAGGCCGACGACAGGTTACCCGTGAGTCAAGCGCAGTGTGTGTGTGTGTACTGGACATGTGCAACTCACTCTGACTGGTTGCTTGAGGATAAAGTTAATATATTATATTTTTAGGTTGGAAAAATGTCAAATGAAAGAGTAAAAGCCACTCATGTGCATCTGTGCTCTTATTGAGTGGAAGTGCCCTCTGCTGGTCAGGCTGTGGAGCTGCATCCTGCTCTCTTCCCTTTTACTATTACTGGAATATTTAGTTCTACGGTCTGAACACTAACACTAGTATTAAAGGAATTTCAGAATTAAAATTCCCTGATACTTTACTCACCCCCACGTCATACAAGATATATTAATGTCTGTCTTTCTTCAGTGGAAAAGAAGTGAA
Organism: Meda fulgida; assembly: GCA_030578275.1. Classification (NCBI taxonomy): domain Eukaryota; kingdom Metazoa; phylum Chordata; class Actinopteri; order Cypriniformes; family Leuciscidae; genus Meda; species Meda fulgida. The sequence continues at coordinate 32,422,377 of CM060635.1, read as the reverse complement.
GGTTTTTGAGGAAAACATTCCAGGATTTTTCTCCATATAATGACTACAACTTCGACACGATCCAGCTGAGGAACATGAGTCTTATCTAGACAAACCATCGGCCATTTTATAAAAACAAAAAACATTTATATACTTTTTAACCACAACTGCGGGTCTTGCACTAGCTCTGCGATGCGACACACATTACGTAATCCCGTTGAAAGGTCACGCGTGTTCCGGGTCAGAAATGTAGCGTAGGGCGGAAAACTCAATCTCATTTTCTCCTCCAACTTCAAAATTGTCCGACATCCTTATTTTACCTTTTATTTTTTCCCCTTTTTTTTTTTGTAAATAGCGTTTGACTTAGTCAACGTTGTCTTTGTAAACACTAGGTCTGTACTTCCGCCTGCATCACGCGTGACCTTTCAACCGGATTACGTAATGTGTGTCGCATCGCAGAGCGTTTGTGATTAAAAAGTATATAAATGTTTATTTTTTTAGAATATGATGATAGTTTGTCTAGATAAGACTCTTGTTCCTCGGCTGGGATCGTGTCGAGACTTTGAAGCTGCACTGAAACTCACATTTGGACCCCATTGAAGTCGCTATATGGAGGAAAATACTGGAACGTTTCCCTCAAAAACCTTCATTTCTTTTCAACTGAAGAAAGAAAGATATAAACATCACGTGGGGGTGAGTAAAGTATCAGGAAATTTTCATTCTGAAGTGAATTACTCCTTTAAGTCTTAAGGTCCTTTCACACTGGACGCGATTTTGACGCACGAATAATTCGCGCGATGGTTGTATTTTTTGATCAGCTGTTTGTGTAATGAGTGCTTCCACACCGAACGCGAATGTGCTGCGGCGAAAAAACGACTTTTATTTTTTTCGCTTCGATGTCGATTTTTTTTGTACTTTTGCGGCGACAGAAACGGCTTCAGCCAATCACATACAAGGAAACAAAGGTGAAGCTGTTGACGCTTTGGCCGCTCTGACGGAGCAGCATTATGAGAGAACAGAAGTGTCACAACATGAAATGTAAACTAAAAACAAGCAATACATTGAAACTAGAAACCTTTTATAATGACAGCATTTTTATATTGCCTATTCCGCATCTCAACGCACGCATGACATGACGTTGTTTGCTTATAGGGACCAGTTACAAAAGAACGAGGCATGGGATAAAATAGCTGGGATAGTTGGTGTCTCTCCGGTGAGTTGAAGAAGTGCTGATGATTTATAATATTTTTGACTAGGAGGGAAATAATTGATTTGGAATATTTTCAACATTCATGATTGTGTGTTTCAAATTATTTTTGCATGCCACACACCAGAGCATGTGCGTAAAGTGGAGCGGGGTGACGCAAAATATACGTTAAAAAACTTAAAAATAGGCTACGTTTCATATATATATGTTTAAATAATATAATGTTTTTTTTTTTTTTTATTTCATCTATGTTGATTAGCTATATGAAAAGGGAACCGCATGAGATGAGTAAGAGGATCATAAGATGCCCAATATATCGAAAACATTTGGAATGGGGTCAGACATAATTTTGGCCACTAATTAAGTTGTGTTTTGTAGAAAGCCTTTCTTTAAAGTGAATTTCGTCTTGTATAAATTGTATCTTTAATCCATGTTTCATCAACAAATAATTGTCTAGATTAATAAATAAGAAGCAAATATAGACAATATAGGCTAATCGAGGCGCCTGCGCGTGAACTGCAGCGCGTCTCATACCGAGAACTGACAGAAAACACTAGTTTATTAATAAACAATTCAAATGTTTAATGCATAATCCTTACTTTGGCCGGTTCTTTGTGGTGAAGTTTTAGCTTCTTTACAAGATTAGCACAGGCGTACTCCCCTTCAGACTCTCTGTTCTTTAAGATTGGGTGCACACAAAACCTTCTTTTCTGTCTTTTAAAGAAAATGAAAAGCTTGTCTTCACTGGATGATGATGATGATGAAGTCCATGTTTCTCAGCTGTCGGCGCGAAAGTTTTGGAATGTAGAAGCTCTGAACGTCGCAAATTCGCGTCGCGGCTGATGTGAATGGTTTTGACGCGAACTATTCGCTTTTCCGTTTCGCTTTTTCGTTACGCGTCCGGTGTGAAAGGGCCTTTAAAGATGTCATCCTGCAGTGTTTGCTCAAGACATGAATGATTCCTCAAATCATGTGTCGTCTTGTATGGATGATCATCCCGCTAAACGAGGGGCCGAGGCATGATTCTATCATCCCTTCATTCACCCGTTCTCTTGGTCCTCTTTCGGCCTGCCGCAGGACTTCAGAGTGTCTCAGGATAAGACAGGACAGACTAAAGTAGGCGATCTCTCCGCTGAGGACATGAAGAAAGTGCGCAGACTGGTCCTTATTGAGATGAGCGCTCTGTTCGACACGTGTGGAATCGAGGTGAAGGCCCATAAAGCTCTCAAGGTCAAAGTGAGAGGTCAGTGCCTCTGATATGTGTGTAGGAAACATAAAAAAAAGTTACAAAGAGATTACGGTCTGATTAACCACCGTCTAACTGCTATATGGCCAAACTAGTTCTGAAGACACAGTCGTAGAGTGGCTATGTTTATGCAGCTGAATAAGACATCTCGTTGTGTCATCCGTAGAGTCGGGCTTGTTTGGTGTTCCTCTCTCTACGCTCCTGGATCAGGACCAGCGGAGGATCCCGGGAACCAAAGTGCCTCTCGTACTGCAGCAAGTAAGAGAGCAGGGCCGCTCATAACTCGCAGACCACCACAACTCTCCCGACGTCCCTTCACATAAAAAACATGCGTAACACTTTAGTCGGGGGACCAATTCTCACTAGTAACTAGTATTAGCATGCATATTCATTTCAATTTCACAACACTTTATTTGTCCCCAAGGGGCAATTAATGAGGCCACGTAAACAATGTACATAAAAATAACATACATTAAATTAAATAATAACACGGAATGCAAGGATTACATATTAATTATAGTCCACTACAGGTGGATACCTAAAAAACAACTAGTCCATACCATATATAAGAATGAATAAATACGTAAATATACATGTATATAACTGTGTAAAACATTTTTTTTTTTTACAAATAATAATAATAATGGCTGTTTATTAGTACTTATAAAGCGTGGGCTTTATACATACTAATAAACAGCCAATATCCTAGTAATATTAATATTAATGCCTTATTCTACATGACCATATTCTACATCCCTTAATCCAGCCAATACCTAAGCTTAACAACAACCTTACTAGCTATTAATAAGCAGTAATTAGGAGTTTATTGAGGCAAAAGTGAGAATTGGACCCCAAACTAAAGTGTGACCGAAACGTACACATTGTTTGCGTACTGCATTATTTTTATAAACCGGCCAGGGTGCCATAGAGAGCTGAGGGTGGACATGTAGAAAACCCTGGCTAACACAAGCCTGTGCACTGAAACATTCGTGAGAAGTTCAGGATCCTGTATGTCCAGGGCTAATAGACACTGTCATGTGATGAGAACTGTGTTTGTGTTACGTATGCTACGGTGGTCTGGGGTCAGGACCCTTTTTTAAAAAGTAAATCAAAACTTTTATTCATCAACGATGCATTCAATTGTAACAGTAAAGACATTTATAATGTTACAAAAAAAAATCAATTTCAAATACATGCTGTTGTTTTGAACTTTCTATTCATCAAAGAATCTTGAAAAATAAAATGTCACAGTTTCCACAGAAATATGAAGCAGCACAACTGTTTTCATCACTGGTGACGACAGCACATTAGAGTGATCTCTGAAGGATCATGTGACACTGAAGACTGGAGTAATGATGCTGAAACTCAGCTTTGATCACAGGAATAAATTACACTTTACTAGTGTTACGACCGCTAGGGGTCAGCCGCAACAGAAAAAGGACGAGAGTCACACTACCAGAGAGATAAAGAGTAATATGAATTTTATTGACCATAAGGGATTATCGTCAGGGGTAGACAAGGCCAAAATAACAAACAAAACAATTTACTTTTTTTGGAATCTAAATAACCTTTAACAAAAGAAAGAAGAAATGAAAATACAGTTTAACTTACCTAACTCCCTTACACATAAACAAAGTGAAAAATAGATATAAATAAATTGGCGTCAAACCCCCTACATCCCTTGATATGGTAATAATTACAAGAATGTTTACACACATTTAAAATAGTATCAGGTTGACAAGTTAGAATCAGAATCCAAAGAGGTAGTCAATCAGGCAATAATCAGATAGAAGAAAACCCGAAATAGTATTACATTCAACAAACACTTACTCAATTTCACTAAACACTAATAATCTCTCTGGCACGACACTCTTACTCAATCAAACAATGGTGACACAAACAGAGCTAACGAGAAGTACCTAAACGGTACAACCACAAAACACAGAAGCACAAAGTCAGCGAGGCTCAAAGGCCTTGATAGAGTGTCAGAGGCGGTCCTTATATCCAGGTCAGGTGCATAGCTGGTCCAATCACAGTCTTCCACAGATTAACGGAGGTAACGCCCATCTGAAACAAGCTTATTAACATACAGAGAGAAAAAGAGAGCAAGACAAACCCACACACAAGGACCGTTGATACCAACACAATAAATCTCTCAAAATCCTAACAACTAGATATTCACGTAGAAACCAGCTGTGTTTAAAATGGAATAATATTTCACAAATGTTACTGTATGTTTAATCGAATAAATCAAGCCTTTTGAGCAGAAGAGACGATTCGAATTGGAGACGAAACCCCAAACTTGTGAACGCTCGTGCACGTACTGTATGTGATGAGCTGATTTTAATAGCACTGAATGTGTGTGAGCTTTAATCGGGTGTTTTCCAGCTGGTCTCTCACATCGAGGAGCAGGGTTTGGACACGGAGGGAGTCCTCCGGATACCTGGAGCCGCTACCAGAGTCAAGGTAAGCGTTGCTTCGGTGTTAGTTCTGTAGTCGTTGCATGGTTGTAACCCGTTCGCTGGCGTGTGTTTCCCAGGCAGTCTGTCAGGAACTGGAACACAAGTTTTATGAAGGCATGTTTCCATGGGAGAGCCTGAAACAGCATGATGCGGCGAGTCTCCTGAAGCTGTTGATCCGGGAGCTGCCGTACCCCCTGCTGACCGTCGAATACTTCAACGGCTTCATCTCTGTGCTGAGTGAGTGAGCGGCCACGGCTCAGTGTGCAGTCTGAAGGCCTTAAGCTCACAGGACACGGTTTTTGCAGTGAGAGGCGCCTCTTTTAAATTGTTTTCTATTGGCAGTGAGTGTTTTGGGCACTGTTTATGCACCCCAGCGCCTCGTGTTTTTGTAGGAGCGCTCTGAGCGCCTGAAGTTGAAAAAAAAACAACTCTGAGTAGAAAAGTGCCATAAATGAATGGAAAAGTTGTGGTGACGAAAGTTTACAGTTGCTTTGAACATCAGGAGACTGCAATGATGGAGGAGAAACTTGGGTTACCCACAGCTGTATGACTTCACAAACCGCAACTACCACAATGTTACCAAAAACTTGTTACTTGATTAGACTGACAGCCAGGACAGCTGTTTCGGTGGTTGCCTAGCAACATAAAGAAAAAATGTGGTGCACTGCTCTTTTCTAAAAGGAAAAAAAGTCAACAAAAAGGCAGTGCTCGCGTTTTCAAACCTAAAAAACGCGTCAAAGTCCCCCATATACTTCAGATGAACTTGATAAACAAACTGGCGGGACATCAAAACCAGGCCAAAATAAAGCTTGCTGGAAACAGCTTGCCAAAGTGAACGTGCTGTAAATTTCACTCCGGCTGGTAAACACCTTCAAACTCCCATTGGTCTGTGGCGATGATGATGATGTAATAGGTGGGCGTGGCTCTGAGGCTCCGCCCCTTTGAGGTGTAAATCTTCTCCGCTTCATTTCTTCTGTTCAGACGCGAGTAAAAAACATGAACACACTGGAGAAGCGCTTTATAGTAGAAACCGAAGCTGTAATTCTAACTGAAAGCGACACTGACACTGTTGTTCATGTTTAATACAGTAAAACTGCTGCTTTACAGCGATCTATAGTATAAAGTGCTGTATAAATAAACATGACGTGACGAGTGCTGAATCACAGAGCTGGTGCAGAAAATGATCAGATGCTTTCTGAACTGCTGTTTTCTCACCGCTGCCTTTTTTATTCTGTGTTTATTAAGTCTTCTTTTTGCGCTTTTTACGTCGTTAAACGTACCATTTTTGCCAGTATTGTTATGATGATACAGCCTGGATAACGTGCACAATTGTGTTACGATTCAAAAACTTTATTGTTCATCAGACGAAACAAAAGCATTTCATTTTCACATGCGTTTAAGCCAAGGCGGCAAGAAAGACAAGATTGCGTATAAAAAATATACATTAAAAAGCAATATTCGAATAGTAACTTCAGTCAAGTCAAGTGTATTTATATAGCGCTTTTCACAATATAAATTGCATCAAAGCAGCTTCACAGTATCAATCAAATAACATAATGTTTGTTTCTTAGTGAAAAAACATCCACGTTTGGTAGGGCTGATCAATGGTATTAATGGTTGGTTAATTATTTTGAATATCCCCAACTGAGCAAGCCAAAGGCAACATCAGCATTCGAATAGTATTGATTTTTTTAATATTTGAATTATATCCGAATTTCGGAATTCGTTCCAACAGCCCTAATATATATATATATATATATAATATATATCTGCTCTGGAGAACAAAAAAACTTGTTCTTGTTATTGAGAGGAAAGCGCTGCACATATGTACATATTCATAAATGTGGGCGGCATCAGCATGTTCAATAACAGTATATCGCTGAAAAGGTACTTTAACCTGTAAGTGTAAAGAACTTTGCTGTCAGTATATCAGGCCTTTAAAGTGTGTGTGATCTGTGCTGTGTGTGTAACTGATTGTGTCTGTTGTGAGCAGAGCTGCCCACTAAGAAACAGCAGCTACAGGCGCTGAATCTGCTGGTGCTCCTGCTGCCAGAGCCCAACAGAGACACTCTCAAGGTACGAGCGCACACTCACCCGGACAGCAGTCCGGCCGACAGTCCTGCTGTCCGCGTCACCTCAGTCCACATGCACTTCTCCTCAGCGGACTGAACCTGATCGGACTGTGTGTTTCAGGCTCTGATGGAGTTCTTCCAACGGGTGATCGACCGCAAGGACAGGAACAAGATGACCCTGAACAACGTTGCGGTGGTGATGGCGCCCAACATCTTCATGTGCAAGGGCTTCCGCAGTAAGATCAGTGAACAGCAGGAGTTTGCCATGGCCACCGGCACCGCCAACATCGTCCGGCTGCTCATCCGCTACCAGAACCTGCTCTGGACGGTGCGTCACAGCTCACAGATGTGCCCCGCAGACAGCGCTTCAAAAGATCTGAAAACCAAGATACATTTACTTGACAAGCAAAATGACTTGGAAAATGCAATATCTTGAGTCGTTTAGCTTGTCAGTGGCACAAGCCAAGTCAGCTTTACTACAGAATGATTCAAAGCAGCTTTACAGAGATAACAGGGAAATAATGCAACAATGTTTGTTTCTGCTGTACAGTACATCTAAATAGCGTCACAGTTCAGGGATGGTTCATTTGTGTTGTAAAAATGTTTTTTATATACGTATATATTTATATATATATATATAGCCCGCTCTGGAGTAAACCGTGATGTCATCGTCCAGCTCAGTTCAGTTCTCATATAACGGTGTGAATGCAGATCGATAATACTGTTGAATATTACATGTCCCCAACTAAACAAGCCAAAGGCGAGAAGAGCGAGTTCTTAGCGCTTGTTCACTGTTTGTTATGTCCAGCTAACAGAAGTTTGAAGATCACAACAAGTCTTTTTTGTGTCTCAGATTCCCAAGTTCATCCTGAATCAGGTGCGCAAGCACAACACGGAGAACCAGAGGAAGATGAACAGAGACAGAGCGGTTAAAAAGCTCCTGAAGAAGATGGCCTACGACCGCGAGAGAGCCTCTGACAAACAGGAGAGAAACAGTGAGGTAAATCACACAAACACTGCAGACCGTTACGCTCAACCGAAGTACAGCGAGACTTCTGCAGGTGTGTGTGTGTGTGTGTGTGTGTGTGTGTGTGTGTGTGTGTGTGTGTGTGTGTGTGTGTGTGTGTGTGTGTGTGTGTGTGTGTGTGTGTGTGTGTGTGTGTGTGTGTGTGTGTGTGTGTGTGTGTGTGTGTGTGTGTGTGTGTCAGTGTTTCCCACCCAGCTGAATGAATCAGAGTCTGAGAATGTGAGCGACTGAAACGCACAGCTCCACTCTGACCCCCAGTGGACACACAGCACAACTGCATGCTGGGACTGTCTGCTTCTTATTGCTGTCTACTTATAAGCTCTCAAAGGTTTTGTTTCTATACACCGAATAGATCCTGCAGATACAGACACATCATTTGATCTACACACACAAAACTACTGTATCATAATTGATATGCATATTTCTAAGGCCTCTAAATGATGAACATGATCAAGACTTTGCATCTCCTCAGTCCTTCTGTCTCTGGTTGATAGCTTCGACTGTTTTATCCAGGAAAAGTGTTTCAGTGTAACTGTACAAACGTCCTCCTTCAGCTCGAGCTTCACGTGTCTTTCTGTGTCGAATCTGACCTGATTTATCAAGGAAACGCAACAATAACTTTCATATTGTTCGTAATATTTCACCTGAACTGAAGCGACTGAAGTTTACTCCATTATCCAGACATTATGTATAGAAAAATATGATCATCAGGCTTTTGAGGAAAGTTTATTTGTTCATCTGTCAATCATTTAGGGTTCGTACGGGTGCTTGAAATCCTTGAAAATGCTTGAATTTTGATGTTGTGTTTTCAAGGTTTGAAAAGTGCTTACATTTTGGATAAAGTGCTTGAAATTGTAACGGTTTCTTTCACAACAAATACCTATCTGACTGAATATTTCGTTTATTAAATGAAGAAATGCAGTTTTGGGCGCCCCCCGAAAATACTTTCGGGCGCCCCCCCCGCAGCATTGCTCTGGTTTCAACTTGATCCTATCGAGTCCGCATCTTAGGTCATCACAAACGTGCACGACGCATGATAGAAAACAGAACGCGGGTCAATATATTGTGTTTTTTATTAATTTGGTGCTTTTATGCGCAGCTGAGTGAACAGCACAGGTTTACTGTGTCGCATTTGGCTTTCTGCTGATTGCAAACGTAGGAGACAGTGGATTTCCATTAATTAAGTCCATTAATTATTAGTGGATTTCCATTAAGTCCACGTGCTATGTGTGTGTGAATACACAGCAGACTCTCTCGCTCGTATCCAAGGTAAATCATCAACACTATCATCCCTTACATGTGTCTTAATGAACCAAATGCATCATAATCTGCTAAAACGCATGCGCAGGTCACTTTACTAAGTGCCCACCCGATCCGTGATGCTTTCACGTGAACACGCGAGTGCAGCCGAACTCAGAGCCCCTCCTCCAGGTCGTCCCGGGTTCGGTACCTCAGTGCGCACCCGGGTCCGCATGACTGCGTTCACATTAGCTGTTTTTCATGCGAACCCTGGCCCGTTCCGAACTAAACTTCCAGTGTGAAGTCCCTAGACTTTTCAAGTCAGCCAACTGAAGTAGCCTACTGTTCACGTTAGCGCCTATTCATTTACGCTAGTAACTGCTAGCTAGGAATTCGCAGGCTAAGTGACTGAGGGTGCTTCCACACTGGCAGTTTAGTTGGGTAATTCACTAACGTTAGCCCAGTGCATAATCGTGTCAGATGGAGTGTCATACAAGTAGCCTACTGTAAGGTGGAGGATGGCCTTATACATTTATCTACTGCAGTAGAGAATAGTGTAAATATTGCACATGTCTTGACAATGAAATACTTTTTTTTCTTTCAATTAATATAGGCTATTTATCAGGCCTGTGCACTGTCAGAGTCTTCTGGCTTAAAATGGAATTACAGGTCTCAGATTTTGTTCAAACCTTGTCTATATCAAGAATGTGTCCCAAAACCAAGGCCTGTAAAATATTTCTTTTTATGCCACATTATCTTGGAAGCAATATTTGGACATTAAGTTAATGAAAAGTATTATTCATAGGCGGCCCAAACTTTGTAGGGTGGAAGACAAACATGTCAATATGACTGAACCATTACAAGTTTGTACAGCATGCCCTAGATTTGGAAAAAAGTGTGAAAAGACTGACATTAACGGGAGCATGAATTTAGAGCAAAATCTAAGAGGGTTAGACCGTTTTCCTGGATTGGGTCTGATTTGACACAGAATGACCCAGCTACATGCCATTTGGCTCAAATCTCCCACTCAGCTACTAGACAGTGATACATTTTGAAAAATAAAACCTGTGTTTTGCTTCAATATCTGATTCTCCTGCTATTACGAAACACAATTTTGGCTGTTTATAGCATTATCTCTTTTAATGTGAAAAACCCCACTAAATAATAATTTTGACTATGTAGTGGTATGTAATTTACGGTGGTGAAGCTGCTGGAAAAAGCTTTAAAATGGACCTTGAAAGTGCTTGAAAAGTGCTTGAATTTGACCTAGAAAATGGTGTACGAACCTCATTGAATTGCATAGTTTAATGATCAAAGCTCTGTAGTTTTAAAACATAATGCAAAGCATTTAAATATCATCTTACTAAGACATATTATTGGCAGATGTTGATATTTATATTCATTTTATTGAAGTATCTGCTATACTGTAATAAACATCTCATTGATTGAGATCAGAATTGACTCTTTTTGTCCATTTAAACATTAGCATCTGCAGCAAAGTGCATATATTTGCTCAGTTTCAGTCTGAATTAAACTGAGCTGTTTCTTGCCCGCCATATTCTCTCTATATCAGACTGTATGAGCCATAAAAGCCTGATAGATCAAATATGATACTTAACTATAATTTATTTTTATTTTAGATATTGTTTTAAATAAGTGTTTATTTCACATGTCAGGCTCTCAATGTCCAGGTTGTGACTGGGGAATCTGCAGGTGTTTGCACACGTTTCCCAGGACAGAGTGTTTTACTGGAGTACATGTTTGGCTGTAGTGTAGATGTGTGTGTGTTCAGGCTGAAGGCTTCATACGGGTTCAGGCCCCGCAGTTCTCCATGGTGTCCATGGCCGTCCAGCTGACGGAGGACTTGAAGGCCTCGGATGTCCTGGCTCGCTTCCTCAGTCAAGAGAGGTGAGCTAGCACGGCACCAGTGTGCTTTAAGCAGCTTCAGGCACACTTGTGCTCCTGAGACTGACTGTGAGTTGTGTTACAGGTCTCTGTCTGTGAGAAGAGAAGATCTGTGTCTCTACGAGATGGGAGGAAACATCAGTGAGTATCATGAGCCTCACATTCATGACGACACATACTGCTGAAGGCAATTCATAAAGTGCAGCTAACCATACAACTGCGTAGTTAAATAGACTTATCAACACATACTTCCTAGATCATATTGGCGATCTGTGCAGCTCATGGTAAGATTAATACATTTCAGTTTTATTTCACAGACGTTTTTGTGCTTTAAACAGTTTTGGCCACTTGGTGTCCCATGTAAAACCAGGGGCCGGGTTAACAAAACATTCTTAAGAATAAAATATTTCTTACTGCTGTTTTCCAACTTGAAGTTACAAATCTTTGTAGTCCCCAAAACTTTTCTCAATAGACAAAACTTAAAGTCCCCTTGTAGTCAATAATTGTATCCCTTAAAACTCATCTTTGATCACCAAAATTGCATATTTAAAAAAATTTTCCTAGAAAAAAAATTCTTCACGCCTTAAAATATCTTGACTGTAACTCGACACCCTTGCCTCATTTAGATACGCAGCTCTATGAATATGCAGATGAGACCCGCCTCCACTCACTCAGAGATCCACTGGTTGACGAGGACACGTTGATCTGATTGGTTACAAGGTCGTTTGTGACGTCAGAAACACCAGCGATTTCAAACCGTGTTTTTGAGACTGTCTTTGGTTCACTGCAGTTTTAAGCAGAAAATACTCAGCAATGCTGTCGACTTTTTAAAGCATATTAAAAACACCACATAGACACAGAAACAACACTAAAAGCTGGTTTTTCACCACAGGGGGACTTTAAGAAGAATTGTTCTTAAAAATCATCATAAATAACCTCTTAAAGTTAGGATAACCTCCAGCTTGGCTTCAGTTCTCAAAGGTCAAAAATTAGTTTCAAATATTAAACATTACAATCTAGGAACATATAATGCTTATTACTATTACCAGGATAACCCCATACATGCATACATAATGTAAACAATGATCATCATAAATATGCACGATGGGACTTTTTGCTGAATTCAAAATTCAGTAACAAGTCAACTAAAAACAAGTTTGGGAGCTTGTTTTTATCTGTGGCATCATTCAGCTCATTAGAGCGGCGATACACAGGACACGTTCACTAGAGCGCAGATGCAACAGACCGCTTCATCTTCTGAAGGCTGTGCTTTTCATTCAGGTGATCGTCTGCAGTCCGACAATATCCTCGGCACAGTCTTAGAGTTTATCTTGATTGGTTCATTCTTAGAGTTTAAACATTCCTTAACCGGGATGCTGAAGAGAAGCCCGGGCACAAGAAGTGCTCGAGTACGCGCATCTGACCCGTGTGTGTGTGTGTGTGTGTGTGTGTGTGTTTGTCTAGAGGAGAGATGTCTGGATGAAGAGACGTACATCAAAGCTCTCCTTGAGCTCAACCCCAGTGCAGAGTGGGTCATTAAATCCGTCCAGCACTGACCCACAACTAAACATGCCAATCTTCACACCCATCACGCCACGTGCCTCAAGACCACCACAGGTGTGTGTATGGAGGGAAACAGCCGTTCTTCATTACAGCACTGGGATTCAGAGCCTAACATGAACAATCTGAATGCATGTCCTCTCTCTTGTGACAGAATCCTAAACCATAACCTACACAAACATGGTTTTCATTAGATGCTCGAGTGGCAGTTGTACATACATCATTTGTACTAGAAGCCAAAATATTTTCAGGTTTATATGATTTCATCGCTTTTGAAGGACAGATTGTTTGATTAATACTAGAACCAGAGGAATTTTCCATGTTTTCTCAAAAACCTCTCAAAAAATGTCCGGGTCATATTTCACATCAGAAGAAGAGCGAAAAAAGAAATGATTAATTATTCAGATGATTTGCATTGTTTTCGTACTATTATCCTCATGATTAAACACATTACCCTCCAATGTCTCATTACTGTATGCTTGATGCATCTTGAACTTTTTCTTTTGTAATTCTATTTATTCTCATTAGATTAGATTCTCACCACTACTGATGGACTGAAATAAATAAATATATATATATATATACTATATATTGTGTCTTTGTAATTTAGAAAATACAATTGAACTCTTTTGGGGTGAAATATGACCTGGACATGATCTTCATAAATTTTGTGAGATGCACCTAGCCACAAATCTCATTCATATTTAATTGATATATATCTCACATGAATAACAGTCTCAGATCATTTAAGGACTGAGGTACAACTACATTTCATACATTTCTTCCTTAAACATTTGATTATATGTGAGTGATCTCTTGTAGTATTGTAGCAATCTACATTAAATCAGTCACATGACCATCTCCGCAGTCTTATGTTAGCTCTCACTGCCAATAAAATGTGTCTGTGTTACTTGTTCAGTCACTCCCAGGGATCTTGGATGTGCTTTTATTCATGTTTTGCAATGTTGTAGAAAATAATGTTGCTACAAGTCAAAGGATATTGTAGATCTTTAAAGGATTCATGACCGAAAGCGGCAGAAATCAAGTTTCTCAGCTGAACAGACATCAAAAAGTACTTCAACGGAGGGAAACACTTGGCACTTAAACTGACCTTCTCTGTTATTTACAATGATGCAGATGTCATTTAAATGAGTAGTTTTGAGCTGTGATTGTTTTTTTTAAACTTCTACATCAATTGCTGATGTTATGCTTTTACTGTGAACATGGCCGAAAATGACTGTTGCTGTATGTTTTAATGCTTCTAAAATAACCACTAAATGTTTTTTTGTAAATAAATGTGTAATTCCTCAACTTTTTCCGCTGTATTTTATTCTCTGGTCTAGTCAGTGAAGGTGTGTAGCGTAGAGAAGGAGAATCGTAACATGTTTTGGTCTTAATACATTTAGTGTTCCCGAATGGCCTTCTGGGATTGGTTAACCCGTGGGTCTACTGATACGGCTGACGGGTATGGGCGGGCGTGAAGGACTGCAGTTGCAGCTGTTAGGGTGGTTTTCTACAGTGGTTAAGGCTGCAGGACTGCCTAAAGAAACCTCATCAGCAAGATGGTAGAAAACTGTACATTTCTCGTCTATTACGACGGAAATAAGCAGTTACAATAGCCACCCAGCAAGTAATTTTGCATTTAAAAGAAATCTAATAGCCGTCTAAACGCAGCCCAGACGTCTAGGCTAAAACAAGGCACAATTTGGGCTGTCAGTGAAAATTTAATAGACATCTATAAACTATAGCCCAAGAATAGACTAGTCATCAATTGGATAGCAAAGAAATGAAACCAAACACCTTGTAATCACTGTTTACTTTGCTTACATGATAGAATGTCATACATCTCGCATGTTATCTAGTCAAAACCGACATGTAACCAAATTCAAGGTTATTTTGGCTAGAAGTGGTCGGGTCTATAGTTAACCGAGACGGTGCGATGGCGGCTATTGCTTGCTGTGTAAATATGTGGGAGAGGGTTGTGACAGTTGTATTGCAATAAGTAGCACATCAAAATTAATACCGAATCAAAAGCACCTCATTTGTAATTGAAAGGGTTTATTGAGCTTATGGTTACACTTAAAAATAGTTACAAAATAGATTAAAACTTATACCATTAATCATACCCAGCATATATATAGAATGCTACCTGAGAGATAGAAGAGAGGCCAAAGAGAGAAAGACAATGAGAAAATGTAGTGAGAAAGACCCAAAGAAAAGAGGAGGCAAAGAAAGTGTCGTAAGAAAGGGACACGGAGGAAAAGAAGAGACTAGAGCAACAGTTACATTCTTTTATCCCTTCTTTGACCATGTGACTGCAACCCAAATGTGAGACATTCAAACTGACCAATCAGAAGATTACAACTTCCCCCACCAAACTGGGGGGAGACACCCGGTGTACACACATCTTGATCATTATCAACACCTCTGCCTTTAGGAAATACAAATGGCCCTTGTGGTAAGAAAGAGGGGGTTGAAAATGTTTAGCAAATGTCTTTGTTCACTTTCAAAAATCTTTGATTATTTTCAATTCTATGCAATGGTCATGGAAGCAAACGTTCATGTATTGGAGGAGCTCAGAGAAGCTATGGAAGGAGGAGTTTTGGTCCGCCACACCAAGAGGATCTGGCTAACCATCAGATGACCTAGGTGGGGGGATCAGGGGCTGGTCATGGCTGTTGAGAGTCGGAATGGGAACTTACTCACCTCACCTGGCGATGTAGTCTGGAGGTTGCCTGGCAAATGTCAGATGGGTGTGGTGCTTCCCATTTTTAAAAAAAGTGGACCAGAGTTCTCCGCCTGCCTGGGAAAGCCTATGCCAGAGTGCTGGAAAGAGGAATCTGGTCAGTCCCGGGTGTGGAACTGTGGACCAGCTTTTTATCCTAGCAAGAATCCTTGAGCGGGCCATGAGGGACTGCTTATCCAGTCTACATGTTTTTTGGACTTGGAGAAGGGCTACGACCACATTCCCGGGGTTATTTTTTGGGGGGCACTGGGAGTATGGGGTATCAGGGACATTTTTGCTTGCTATCCTTATACAACCGGTGTGAGAGCTGTATCTTCTGTATTCTTGGTAGTAACTCAATCTGTGTTTGACTCTGCCAGGGCTCTCCCTTGTTGCTGAACCTGTTTGTGGTATTCATGGACAGGATTTCTGCTGAGGGGTGGGGGTGTCCACTTTGGGAGCCTTATTTGCAGATGATGTTTGATGGTTCATGGCTGAGTGTGAAGTGGTGGGGATGAGGTCCGGACCTCCAAATCTGAGACCATGGTTCTCAACTGGAAAAAAGTTGGATTGTCCACTTCGGGTAGGGAGCAAGTTCCCAGACAGCAACATAGTGCCGGCCCAGATCCGACCCACATCTGGTACGTGTGGAATCCATGTTTACCAGATGTGGGCCAGATCTAGGCTGACACTATGTTGCTTTCCCAAGTGGAGTTCTAGTATCTCAGGGTCTTGTTCACGAGTGAGGGCTGAGCAGAGAATGAGGTGGATAGGTGGATCGGTGCAGTGGCGGCAGTAATGTGGTTGTTGTTGTCCCAGACCAGGGGTAGGCAAGTTCGGTCCTAGAGAGACGCTGTCCTGCAGATTTTGGCTCCAACCCGGTCATGATCTCTGGGTAGTGACCAAAAGAACAAGCGGCTAAGATGAGTTTTCTCCGCAGAGTGACTATGCTGATCCTGAGAGACTGGGTGTTAAGCTCTGATATCCGGGTGAGACTCAGAGTAGAGTCGCTGCTCCTCAATGTCCAAAGGAGCCAACTGAGGTGGTTCTGTTGGAGGTGTTTCGGACCTGTCCAGCTGGGACAGACCCAGGACGTGCTGGAGGGATTATATCTCTTGACTGGCCATGGGAAAACCTTGAGATCCCCAGGAAGAAGGAAGGAAGGAAGCTGTGGGGGTAAAATACGTGTCCACCACTATAACCCGGTCCTGGATAAATGGCAGGAGGATGGATTGATGGATTTACAGTGCTAAGATGTACTAAAGCAATGATTTACAGTGAATTTAGAACAGCAAAGGGGCGTTGTTTATAGACCCCCCTTAGCTATTCTAAAATCACTGTAAAACACGGCTTCAAGGGGTTTATTGCTTTTATAAAATGGTTACTTCATAAAAATATTCACTGTAATCTTTATTTTATCCATAAAATAAACACCAGCAACAAAAAACATAATGATATAACACATTTATTCCTCCACCAAGCAATGTAGTTCCAGAGGTTGCCAAGCAACAAAGCATCACAAACGGCAGTTGCGCAGTAATACTAATGTAATGCGGTCACAGGTGTGTGTTTGTGGAGTAATTTACAACAGCTTCAGTTTGCTATCAGTTTGGCACTGATGTCACATTTATAGTGTTACAGTTCCTTGTTTTATGTCATTTATGTGATCAAGCATGTGTAGCTGTAGACATTTGTTTATGATGTCCAGCGTGGTTCTGCAGAAGATCAGAAGAACACAGCGTTTTTGAGTCTACATGATAAGGATGTGTTTGCGGCGGTGAGATTGCAGAGTAGCTCGTAGCGCGTGTGTGTATTGCTGAAATGGTATCTGGACGCAGTGTGGTGTGGACAGCTGTCCGGCTCTCATGAGTTCACACACAGCATCCAACATGGCCTTCAGCCGGGCTTTATCTGCAGAGAGAGAGAGAGAGAGGAGAGAGATAGAGAGAAGAGAGAGAGAGAGAGAGAGAGAGAGCGAGAGAGAGGAGAGAGAAAGGAGAGAGATAGAGAGTTATGATGTGAAAGCATATGGCCTGCAGGAGTTCTATACAGTGTTTTGTTTTGTCTGCTTTACCTGCCCTGTGGTGTCTCTTCCACTGGGTTAGCCAGAAGCCCTTCAGAGTCACGTTCTGGAATATAAAGGATTTCTGCTCGGGAGGAAATGGAATATAAATGTAAGTTGTTTTTTGTTTAGTTTTTGAGGAATGCTCTGGGTTCAAGACAAGTTAAAGCTGACGATTACCACTTATTTGCAGTATATTACCACTTTTACTGAACATTAAAATACGTTTTTAAAAGTATCACAACATTCCTTGTATGTGTGTCAATATGGTTACGAGTAAAGTTGTAATACATAAACTGAACTCTGGTCATGGCCATGCGAAGGAATGTATTACTGTACTTTTGTGATTAGTAATTAATGAGTAATTCTTAATAGTTCATGATGATAATAATCTAATTCAATAATTATTGATTAGCCATTTTATTACTTACTGATTAGTTAATCTATATTAGGTAATAGTAGTAGCTGAAGTGTTAATAGCAGCTGTTACCGATTACACATGATTTGTGTTATTCAATATTATTGTCTTTGGGAAGCGACAGCTCGTCGTTCGAGTGAAATATTACCATGAACATGAAAGTCATATACTCACCGCAGGGATCTGGAGGGGTCTTTTGGCCATCCCTCCGTATGTGACCATTGTGCCTCCATAACTAAAATAGAAGAGGATTCATTGATCACAATGAATTTCTGATAAACTACCCTAAAACTGCAGTATATACGCGCACTTACTCGAGATTAGACAACACAAGTCCGCCGCTCAAGCCTCCGACACAGTTCAGGCCCAGTTTAGGTTTGGGAACCTCCTACAAAAATGCAATGTCTGTGTTTAAGCAATTCTGTAGAAATCACTGAAACCGAACTGTTGCAGAAGAGCAGAATCCCCAACCTCAAAGACCCGATGAAGCCCAGATGACATCACTTCCTCTTCTGTCACGACATAATCAGCTCCCAGCGACTGAAGCACATCCATCAACTCAGCACAGTTCGGTCTGAGTTCAAGAAATAGTTCAAGAAATCCATCTCAACGATGCACTATGGGACATTACACCACGTGAGATTATTACAAAGAGCTTGTTTAGTGATGCCTTCAGTACCGGTCTCTGATGATGTTGATGGTTTTTAGGCCCAGTGCTGCAGCGATCTGAATCACAGCCTGTCCCACTGCACTGTTAGAGGCGTTCTGGATCACTGTACAACCTATCCCAACAAATCACTGGTCACCAGGCATGACTCTCTGTAAAATAGAAATGCTAAACCAAGAATGAGTTTTGGTACCCGGGGCGAGTGTTTGGAAGTCGTTCAGCATCCTGAAGGCAGTGCAGGGGTTCACGAAGATAGTGGCGGCTCCCAGAACAGAGATGTCTTTAGGAACAGACATGAGCTCATCCTCTTCACACACAGCACCTGTCCTCCACGTACCTGACACACACAAATGCACAACGTCACTAAAATGAAATGATGTAATAATGCAGAGTTGTCTTTACCCAGGACAGTTTTACAACGTGATCTGGTATCCCAGACAGCAACATAGTGTCGGCCCAGATCCGGGCCACGTCTGGCACATGTGGACTCCACCCGAACCTGGGCCAGATCTGTGTTGCTGTCTGTGTAAGTATCCAGTAAGAAAGAGTTATTTTTCTATGGCCACGAAAAATATCCTTTCTGAGAGTTGATTGACGATTAATATCGAGTGTTCGCTGGACAGACAGGTTAATTGATTATAATATTAATTCTAAACCAAATATTGATCATTAATTATAACCAGTTATGATTAGTTATTAATATTTCCCTTGAACTGATTTGCTACAATAATGTCGATTTTTGGTACAGTAAGGTGATGATACACAGGGCAACTTTTTGAGCAATGTTGCTGGGCAATCAGAGTGATTGTTGCTTGGCCACTTTCACATTGAAAATGAGCAATACATTTCTATCTGGGTAATTTAGATCGGTCGTGGGTGGGCCGTGTCTCATCTGGTGGCTGTTGACGGCAACATTGCCAAAAAAGTTGCCCTGTGTATCATCACCTTTAAGTTGCCTGGAAACCAATGTGGGTCATATACGTGCAACACAAAAGTTGGTTTAAGTTTTTTAACACAACAGGATTTAAGGTTTTGATGTTGATGTTGAATTGCTCCTTACCAAAGCCAGCATCAATGGGCATGACCCAATCACCAGGCCGGAGAGATGTGACATCACTGCCCACCTCCAGCACCTCTCCCACGCCCTCATTCCCCCCCACCGCTGGGACGGGGCACAAGATTGGGTACGAACCTACAGTATGGACAGATATAACCCGTTATAGTCAATTCACCACGTTCAGCCTCCATTGCACCAAAGAGTAGAATTGAATTTCTATAAATATCTGATGTAAACCGCACTGGAGAGACAGAATGTCAGAACAGACATGAAGATTTTACCCTGGATCATGTTCAGGTCTGCAGGATTGACAGGAGCCGCGAGCATGCGGATTCTCACTGAACCATCTTTCACTGGAGGCAGCGGCAGCTGCTCCATCCTGGAGACAAATGACCAGCCCTACAGTTAATCCAACGCTTACCAAGCAGGACATAGAGTCGGTGCTACAAAACACCAATATTTCAAGTATTTTCAGAGCTTTTTTTAGTTATTTCATAACAAAATGTGAAAAATCAAAGGGTCCCCAGACAGCCACATAGTGTCGGCCCAGATCCGGTCCACATACGGCAAACATGGATTCCACACGTACCAGATGTGGGCCAGATCTGGGCCGGCATTATGTGGCTTTCTGGATCTGAATTATTCAATCATCTCTAATGTAATGTCTCTAAAAAAACAACAACAAAAAACACCACCAACAACAAAAAACTACAATTTGATTCAGATGGCTGTACGATGCCAATCATGATTGCCAAGTTCTTCCTGTCCCTTCATTTAGCCTTGGGCTGAAGTTTGGATGTTACAGTCTGTTATTCAAATATAATAAAAAAAAGTAATTGTGTGCACATCCCACCTTCTGGCAGGTGCAGGACAAGAAGAACTAATAAAGTGAAAGAAATTGTAATGTCCGCAACACTGCTTTATACTCCCATATTTAATAATACTAAAAAACAACGTTTCGACCCTGCTGGGTCTTCTTCAGGCAAAAGGTGGACACATTTAATGCAGGGATATATATAGGTCTTACAATCAACTGACCCACCCTGTGATTTCAATGAGTTTAATTAGCTAATAGCCCCACACATAATTCAATTAAGAGAACACTTATATAAGCATACTCCACAAACCCATACATATAAAAAAAAATTGTTATTCATTCAGCACAACTAAAAGTCACATTTACATTATAACTAAGACTAAACATCACTGTAGTACAACATAAGCCAGACAGCAACACAGTGTCGGCCCAGATTTGGTACAGTACATGAGTTTCCCCCAGCTCCAGATGTGGACCGGGTCTGGGCCGACACTGGGCCGCTGTCTGGGCATCCACTGCTATGAACGAATATGAGTGGATAAAGACAGATATGTCCGTACCTCAGAGCATCGATGTCATGCGAGTGTTCTCTGTAAACTACAGCCGAGCAGTGGTGAGTCTCTCTCCACAGGGTAACGCACCTCTGACGCACTCTCAGCGGGACCGTCCCGCCATGGGCGGCTCTGAGCACACTTCTGATGAGCATGACTCCTCTTCTGCTGTCCTCAAACTGGGATTTTAAAGGCTGGCAACATTTTTACACTGATGAAAAAATGTGTACTTCCTCTTAATAGTTCTGCTTTCACTCCTTACGGACAGGAAAGCACACTAAGTTAACTGATTTTTTTTAATGAAGGCAAGCATATTTTCATACATTTGCGTAGCTTTATTAACTCATTACAGCCGTGCAATTTGGACCCATGTAACCTTTTATTAAAATAAATAAGTTAGATAGGCCTACAAGTGACATTTTCTATACGACAGCAAAACTATGCCTACAATAGCCAAAGACTTAACTATAGTGTAACTATACAGTTCAAATGTTATTAAAGGAAAGCAAACACTCAGTAATAAAATAAGCACAAATAAACTTAATTACAGCAATGGCCAAAAACAAATTTAATAGAACAAAGATGAAACAGATTAAATAAACGTAGCTTTAAGATTTTCAGGTAGGTCTAACAGCCTATTCACGGACAGATATTGAAAAATGAGATGTAAAATAATTATTCAGGGATGATTTTTCGTGGTAATTGATTTGACATTCATTCTCGCCATTGGACTAGTTAACACGTGCTTCAGACGCAATCACGCAGGGGCGTTCCCAAAGCGCCATCGACGCAGGGCAAGTTCCTTCGAAAGAGAACAAAACAAAACAAAAAAACAAGCAGACAAGCGCTAATGTCTAGCTCACTCTCGAGACCAGGTTTGCAAACACCTTGTGCTCCGGCACCTAGCTCGTCTGGGCCTTCAGGTCACCTGGGAGAAGAGCAAACTTTGCCCCGTGCAGAGGATCTCTCTTCTCGGTATGGACATCGACTCGGTCGCCATGTCCGCGCAGCTTACGAGCGAGCGCGCACAGTCACTGCTGACTTGTCTGAGACAATTTCAGGGCAAGAGTGCGGTTCCACTGAAACATTTTCAGAGGCTCCTGGGGCATATGGCATCTGCAGCCGCGGTAACGCCGCTCGGATTGCTTCATATGAGACCGCTTCAGCTTTGGCTATGCGACCGAGTCCCGAGGTGGGCATGGCAACAAGGCACGCTCCGAGTATCAGTTACTCCAACCTGCCGTCAGACCTTCACCCCGTGGTCGAACCTCAGTTTTTTCAGGGCAGGTGTCCCCCTGGAACGAGTTTCCCGGCATGTTGTTGTCTCAACAGATGCCTCCACCATGGGACAGGACCCCAGCGCCTATGGCATGTCAATTGCCTCGAGTTGCTGGCAGTACGCCTTGCTCTGCACCGCTTTCGGGCGTTGCTCAAGGTTCAACACGTACTAGTCCGATCAGACAATACTGCCACTGTAGCGTACATCAACCATCAAGGTGGTCTACGCTCCCGCCGTATGTCGCAACTCGCTCGCCACCTCCTCTTATGGAGTCAGAAGCATCTGAGGTCGCTTCGAGCCATTTATATTCCCGGAGCCCTGAACTGTGCAGCCTACGAGCTCTCACGGCTTCAGCCCCTCCCTGGAGAATGACGACTCCATCCCCAGTCGGTTCAGCTGATTTGGGACCAGTTCGGGGACGCACAGATAGATCTGTTTGCCTCTCACGACTCGACCCATTGCGACCTGTATTTTTCCCTGACCGAGGGCACGCTCGGCATGGATGCACTGGCGCACAGCTGGCCGCGGGGCCGCAAATATGCGTTTCCCCCAGTGAGCCTTCTAGCGCAGGTCTTGCGCAAGGTCAAGGAGGACAAGGAGCAGGTCCTTCTGGTTGCGCCGTACTGGCCCACCCAGACTTGGTTCTCCGAACTGGTGCTCCTCGCGACAGCACCTCCTTGGCCAATCCTTCTGAGGAAGGATCTCCTTTCTCAGGGACGGGGCACCCTGTGGCACCCTCGTCCCGATCTTTGGAACCTCCACGTGTGGCTCCTCGACGGGACGAGGCAGGTTTGAGTACCCTACCACCTGCGGTGGTGGCTACCATCACTTCCGCTAGAGCGTCGTCCACGAGACACGCCTATGCGTTGAAGTGGAACCTCCTCGTCAACTGGTGCTCTTCTCGCCGAGAAGACCCCCGGAGGTGTTCGGTCGGTGTCGTGCTTCCTTCCTTCAAGATGGGTTGGAGCGAAGGCTGTCTCCCTCCACCCTCAAAGTTTGTTGCTGCTATTGCCGCACTCCATGACTTGGTAGAAGGTAAATCCTTAGGGAAGCACGACCTGATCGTCAGGTTCTTGAGAGGAGCGAGGAGACTGAATCCTCCTCGTTCTCCTCTCGTTCCCTCTTGGGACCTCGCGGTGGTTCTAAATGCCCTGCAGAGTGCTCCCTTTGAGCCTCTGCAATCAGTGGAGCTTAAGTTCCTGTCAATGAAGACAGTGCTCCTGGTTGCATTGGCCTCTGTCAAGAGGGTAGGGGACCTGCAAGCATTTACCTTTGATGAAGCGTGCCTGGAATTGGGGCCGGCTTACTCTCACGTGATCCTGAGACCCCGGCCTGGATATGTGCCCAGGGTTCCTACCACTCCCTTCCGGGACCAGGTGGTGAACCTGCAAGCGCTGCCCTTGGAGGAGGCAGACCCAGCCTTGGCACTGCTTTGTCCAGTACGCGCTCTCCGCGCCTATGTAGACAGAACGCAGTGTTTCAGGACCTCAGACCAGCTTTTTGTCTGTTATGGTGGGAAGCTGAAGGGAAAGGCTCTCTCCAAGCAGAGGTTGTCCCACTGGATAGTGGACACCATTGCTTTGGCATACCAGCAGCAAGGTCAACCGTGCCCCCTTGGTGTGACTGCCCGCTCCACCCGGAGTGTGGCATCCTCTTGGGCTCTAGCGCATGGCGTCTCGCTAACAGACATCTGCAGAGCTGCAGGCTGGGCGACACCTAACACATTCGCCAGATTCTACAATCTCCGAGTGGAGCCAGTGTTCTCTCATGTACTCGCTTCAACCAGCTAGTACTGGACCTGCTCAGGTGTCTTCGCTTGCTCGCCATTCCACTCCATGGACTGGATACGTGCAATATTTTCCTCAGGTGAGCTTCTCCGTAAGCCCTGAGTTCCTCCAGCACCCCTGATGCTAGCGCCAGTGTCTATTGCCTGTGCGTCGGCTAGGTGCCTCCCTTGTGCATGGTCCCTCTCTGGAGCTACCCCCACATGTGTATTCCACTGTAAGCCTCTCTGAGCATGTGTCTTTCCCTTGGCAAGCCACCTTGCCACCCCTGGGGTTGAAATATTCCACCTGCGGCTGGACACCCCAGTGTTCTCCATATGCATCCTTCGGGTCATGTGTGTATTTTCTAAATGCCCCCCCCCCCCCCTGGGTTGGTGTTAATTGCATATTTCCTCTAAACTATGGGATATGCTTCCCAGTGTACCTTGGTATTCCTGTGTTAAATAGGAGTCCTTCGTCCATGCTAGTCTCACAACAAGTATCTCAGATTTACGCAGGGCACTGGAAGACAGCTGTGAAGATGGCGTGATTAGACTGATAACCCCATTCGTCATCATCCGACGTAACTCGGAGTGACCACGAAAGGGAACGTCTCGGTTACGTATGTAACCCTCGTTCCCTGAGACGTTACGTTTTCCTGCCACTTCTGGTGTATCGCGGGGATCGCCTGAGCTCAGTCTTGGCGCCTCAGCGAAGAAACATAACTGCATGTTGCCGGCGTCCTCCTTTTATACCCACGAGGTGGGGCAGAGTTAAGTCATGCAAATTCCGCAGACCCATGGCATTTCTTTGCCATTGGCTCGTTTTTGTATACTCGAAGTCGATAGGTGTTCTAAGCGAAACCCCATTCGTCGTCATCCGACGTAACGTCTCCGTTCCCTACTCAGGGAACGAGGGTTACATACGTAACCGAGACGATCATCAGACTGTGTGCTGCTGTCTATAAAAAAGGATCAAGGATCAGAAATAAAGCGGCCCGAGAACCGACCCCTGTGGAACACCGTGTGATATATCATGTACGTACCCCATACAGTCATCTGAGAAACTCTTTATTTATTTCTTTTTAACGCCATGTCAGTAAGGCTATCTTCACAGCGAAAACAGAATAAACAACAAAAGTCATATAACTAACTAAAATCTATACAAGAAATTTAAAGTTAATGATAGACAGAAGCTGTAAATAAATTCAGATTTTACTTTTTAAAAATACATCAATTAAACACATCTCTGCGTAAAATCATTGTCTATTTACATTAAAAACAGTTTCCACAGTTAAACTTTGATTGAAACTTTGACTTCCTGGGATTCGCAAGCCGTGACCTTGATCTCCAGTTACCGCTGCTGCCGATACACGATCATCTGCTTTGGATATAGAAACATTTCTGCCGATATTCATGAGGGTGTATTGTTGAATTCTTTTGTTTATTCAGGGTTATTTAAATCATTTGCCCTTTCCAAATCCCAGGGAGAAACAGTGCAAAAAAGAGTCTTGAGTTAAGATGTGCAGGTTCTCCAAGTAAGGTTTTATCCTCATTCCAAAAGATCTGGTACACCCACGTCCGGCTTCATATAAATACAGATATTCCAGGGGAGAGACTGGTGAGAAGGCTGGATTACTTTGGTTTGCCTTAGGTTTGCATAAATAACTTAGCATAAATTGCTCAATCTAATGATTGTGTCGACACATTGGATGGAAACACACATATGAAGTGTCATCAGAGGGGATATTTCTTTATTTTGAAATACTGATCATTACACAATACATGTAATCACTCCATGCAAACACACACTCTGAGACCTTACAGAGTTTTGATATTCCTAAGCAGATTTTTCTGCAGGACAAATTCATTCTGAACAGGTTGCAATTATTTTTATGTCTTTTTATTGTCAATGAATCTACTAGTTATAAGTTTATGAAGATTGTTGATAAAGTGATGATGAATATGCCTGAGTGTTTTTGTACATACACTTCGGTGTAGGAGTGTAGTTTATTGAGTTACTGAACTATTAATGTGTTTTTTTTTTTAAAGATTTACTCCTGATTCTTCAAGTCATGCACTCCTCAACAGCTTTGCGAAGACTTTGGTAGTTTTGGAGATCAAGTTCTTGATGTTTTACCACAGGTTCTTCAGATCACTGTTTTGGTTTTGGTTATTTAACACACAAATACACAAGTAGTTTTATTACGAACTACAGCATAACAAGTTGGTGACACTTAATGAGGTTCCATTTGTTAACATTAGTCAAGTACATTAGTTAATCATTTCAACATTTACTAATAAGTTATAAAAATCTGCACCTGTCAATATTATTTAATGGACCTGAGTTTATTTATTATATCGTTTATTAACTAACATGAACAAAGACTAATACATGGTGTAACAAATGTATTGCTCAATGTTAGTTCATGTAAATGCATTAACTAAAGTTAACGAATGGGACCTTACTGTCAAGTACAAAAGTTGTATAAAATGTTTCCCAATGACATCAGACTGTTGGGTTTTCTATAGTCTTTGATTTATCCAGCTATTTGTTTTTTAATATTCCTTGTGTTATTTGTTATTGTTGTGTTGTGTTATTTATGTGGATATTTCTGTTCTCTGTCATGTAGATTATTGCTGGAACTGATTCACTTTGAGCTGCAGCCAAATGAATCAGGTGAGACTGTATTTGGTTAGAGGTGTGTCTGTGTGTGTGTGTGTGTTTAACTAGCAGGGCAGGTGAGCGGTTGAACTCCTTTGAGCTCCAGGACTTTGTTCATCTGGACCTCCAGAGTCTTCCCAGCTTTAGTGATCTTCACACTCCTCATGCAGCCTTTAAACGGTGTGTGTATAGTGAGCCCAAACTGCTTCAGACCCTCTGCAACAAACACACAAACACATCTCACTCATTTACTCAATTATGTGTATGTTTCTGTCCACTAAGATGATTTAAACACTAGTTAAATGTATTCAAACTGAAACTTGTAATTGTCTGTTCCTCATTTTTAAAAGAAACTTCTGTATTTTGGGATTTTCCCACTAACTCCTCCTCTGTAATACATTGACAAAAAGAGTTAAAATTTCACTTTTCCTAAAGAGGCTTTAAATCCTATTTTCAATACATTTGGTATTTGTAATTTATTTTGACTAATGTTTAAATAAACAACTGCTGTTCCCAGGACTGGTGTCACGAGATGAGTTTTTCCAACAGAAGTTTGTTCCTTTATAATGTAAAGGAGAACGAGCAACAGCGTGACGGGTTGGAGAAATGTCAAGATGTTCATCATGGTCTGGCAGGAGCTTTATTATGAGTGTCATTATTGGAGAATTTATGTATTATTAGAAAAATATTAAATTAGATTATTTTTTTTAGAACCAATCAATCTCTTTCGATTTTTTACTTATTTAATTACCTGTTATAAAACGGTTAGTTCCAGTCCTTGATTCTGATTACTCAATAGCTGTGTTCACGATAAAACACGGCTATGGCCGCTTCACCCAACAGTTCAATACACAACTACCCTAGCAACCACTCTTAGCAATGTAAACATGTTCTCATTGATATTGTTCAGTAGAGTATTGTGAGAGATCGAGTAGGTGAGTGAACCTGCATTTACAGTAGATATAGCATCATCCTTCAGGTCAGTCCTGTATTCGTAATAAAATATCAGTTTGAATGTCCACTGCGATATCTTGTCCTTTTAACAGTTAAGAGGTGTTCCCGTAACCTGACACGCTAGTCATCTGTCAGTTGTGTCTTGCTTCTCCGTGTTCACAAGTTTCAGTCGTTTCAATATAAAAGGCTTCTCTACTGACTGACTCACTCATGAAGACAATGTTTGCCGCCATCTAATGGTGAAATAATGTGGCTCTGTGGCTGTTCAAGGTCAGGGACTATTTCTTCCAGCGGAAGGAAGGCTTTTAGAGATTTTACTTCATGAAAGTTGCATTGATACATATTTTTTGCCTTTAATATTTGTATTGTGTGGTAACCATTTTATAAAAGCAATTAGGTACTTGAGGCTGTGCTGGAGTGATAATAACAACACCCTTCAACCATGACTTGTTCACGATATAGCACAAAACTCAACTGAACTCAGCCTCAACTGATCTATGTAGAATGACTGGATAGCTCATGACGTTCTAAACTGCAGCCGGCAGTGAAGCCACCGAAGTGTTCGAGCGGCCATCTTACGATTCCCTACCAGCAAAGGCTCCAGCGGCCGTTATACAGAGATTGGTAGCTCCGACGGCACTTTTAAGATACAACTGTCAAAAGTTCACAAAAGGATGTAGAAAAACTGCCCACAGGTTGTAATTCAAGCCCTATAAGTAGTAATTTATATGTAAAATAGTCTCTATTCCTGTATTGTTTTAACGATAAAACATTCAACAGTAGCCTATAAGAAACCTCCGAGCTGCAATAATCACAATTAAGTGTCCAACAGCGACACCATTTGACAGCTTGAAAAAGAGCTTTGTGCAGTCTTTTTACCGTTACTTGACACTGATCTATGATGTCATTATATAGATCAGTTAACGTTACTTACATTAACCCATACAATTTGTGCATTTCCTGTGCTTGCTACAAACTACAAACTTTGACCAAACTACTGATCTATAAAACACAATCAGAAAGAGCAATATTTTAAGTACACATATAGGAATTTTTCTTCTTTTTTTTCGACTTTAAACAAATATACATTTAAATGCTTAGGGTGTTTGCGTTGTAAGAATGTACAGGGAGACTTTAGATTTTAAAATTGTGTCTCCTTAGGCAATGTTTCCTCAGTCAAATAATACAATTTCCAATTGATTCAATAGAATGAGCTCACTAGGGAATACCAATATGGCGGCGCGGTGGCTTCACTTTTTATGACGTCATGAGCTATCCAGTCATTCTATAAAGATCAGTGACAGCATCTCTTTTACTTTATTGCTTGCATAACTTGTTACCAGCTCCAAAATTCCAAGACAAGAGAAAAGTGTTTGAACATTCTAAACTACGTCACCATGGCGACAGAGTTTGATTGACGTACCGGGGTATCCGCCCACATACACAGGGTCATTGGTGTCAGCGGAGGCAGAGCGCACGTCTGGACTCGCCGCCTCGGACCTCCTGCCGTCCACCACGAGCTCCAGCCGGTGCTTCAGCTTGTGGGCGGAGACACTGTGCCACTGTCCGTCACAGAGCCCCTCCTGCCCCGGCTCGTGCACGGCGGTGAAGCGGCCCTCTCCGTTATCAGCGTGGAATAACAGCTACACAGACACTCGCATTAACAAACCGTTCAGAAATAAACAACTGAAAACAAAAGGAAAATCTAGATGACCTTTCCATTGACGAGTTCGATGCCCAGTCCGTCCATCTTCTGGCTGCTGACGCCCAACAGAACGCCACTGCCCTGCGCCGTCCTGAACTCCAGATCCACGGACACCTCGTTACCCACTCGATACGCGCTCACTGTACCACACACATAAGTATCACTCAGGGTTCGGAATCAAAAATCCAAATACTTGAGGTCAGGAATCAGATACTTGTTTTAAATTTTAAATTTTGATTCCTCTTATCGATTACTTTGTGAGCATTTCAAAATGATTTTTCAAGTGTGAGACGACTCGCGCGCTGTTTTCAGTGCTTCAAGCGTGTGTAACTGTATAATAGATCTGTGCAGCACTTAAAGTGACAGCAGCCTAATACTTTATACTCGAAAAATTAGAATATCATGCAAAAGTTATAATTTTGATGATTATGGCTTACAGCTTATGAAAACCCCAAATTCAAAATCTCAGAAAATTTGAATATTGCATTAAATCAATAAAATATTCATGCATATGTATATAGTTGTATATACTAAATATATTATTTGAAGCAACATCAACAGAGACAAGCCAGCCAGGAAACAGGTCAGCAAGTTCGGGCCATTGAGGGAGAGGAAAAGAGGAAAAAGCTAGTGCTGTGGCCAAAGCAGCAGCCAGGAAAGACTGGGAGTCTTTCGACAGGGAGATAGACCAAGTCCTGGAGTCTGTCCTCGTGGGTGACATTGGCAGGAAGATAAAGGCAACGTCCACTATCATCTGGAATATGGGAGTAGAGCGTTTTGGGGGAGAGACAGGCCAAAGGCCCGCAGCATGCTGGAGAGAACAGGCGCTCAAGGGAAATTGCAAAACTCAGAGGCGATTTGAGAAGACTGAACAAGGTTTTTCGGCAGGCTCCTGAAGACGAAAAACCTGCCCTTAAAGAGATGTGAGATAACGTTAGGGAGCACATAAAGATCTTGCGCCGAGCGGAGTGCCACCGAAGGGATAGAGGGGTTGAGAGAGGGTCAAGTTCACAAAAAATACCTTCAAGTACCTGTCAGGGCTTCATGGAGCAAAGAGATCAGGAGTGCTAAAGGCCCCAAAGGAGGAGGTAGAAGAGCAAGGTGGAGTACCAGGAGTCCCCGGTTGCATTGAACACAACAGCGTCATCTCCAAGATCATCGAGGACGCTAAGAGGAACCAGGGAGATCTAGCAGTCCTGTGGCTTGACCTAACGAATGCTTATGGCACAGTGCTGCACAAGTTGGTCGACCACACACTCAGAGCCTATCACGTCCCCCAGAAGGTCCGGATGCTCCTCTGGAACTACTTTGGGCACTTCAAGATGCGCTTCACCTCTGGTGACTTCACTACCAACTGGCAGAGATTGGAGGTCAGAATCATGACCGGATGTACCATCTCTGTGATTCTGTTCGCAGTGGCGATGAACCTCCTCGTCAAGTCAGTGGAGAAACCCAGACGGGGAGCTGTGCTGTCAAGTGGAGTCCAACAGGTCCCAGTCAGGGCCTTTATGGACGACTTGACAATAACAGCGAGGTCAGTCCCGGAGGGTAGATAGATCTTGGAAGATTTGGTAGAGCTCATCACATCAGCTAGGATGGAGTTCAAACCCTCAAAATCGACAAGTTGGTACTGAAGCGTGGCCGTATGCAGGACCGCTTCCGGTTTAAGATCGGTGAAGATACCATCCCAACAGTTACAGAGAAGCCAGTAAAGAGCTTAGGGAGGTGGTACAGAGCCGACCTGACTGACAAAGCAAGCGTGAAGGAGATGCTCAGCAGAAGAATGGCTGGAAGCCCTGGAGAGGAGCGGCCTGCCTGGCAATTACAAGGTATGGGGCTACCAACACGGCGTCCTTCCAAGGCTCCTGTGGCCACTGCTTGTGTATGAGGTCCCCTTGAAAACAGTGGAGGCTTTGGAAAGGAGAATAAATAACTTCCTCAGGAGGTGGCTGTCTGTCCCCAAAAGCTTTTGCTCTATAGGGCTACACAGCTCAGGGAGCAAATTGCAATTGCCAATTACATCAGTCATGGAGGAATTTTAGACAGCCAAAGTTCCATTGACCATGATGTTGGCTGAGGGAAGGGAGGTTCAGGTGCCGCCATGATCAGGTGCTGGCACAGCTGGCCGATGGACTGGAGAAGGAGAGGAAGTGGAAAAGAACCAAGGACCAAGATAAAGGTCACCGCTTCATTTGCTTCCTCAGGCCTGGGGAGAAGGCAGGTAAGGAGGACAGATGTTTAGGGATCCTTGGTACGGCAGAGGACTGGGAGATGAGAGTTGATCTCGGAAGGCAACTCAAGGTTCCAGAGGAGATTGCTGTAACCAGCCTCCGACCAGACATCGTGCGCTGGTCCCAGGCAATAAGGCAGGTGGCCCTAATAGAGCTGACGGTACCCTGGGAGGAAAGGATCGAGTAGGCACATGAACGCAAGCTAGGGAAGTAGCAGTCCCTCATCTCTGAGAGCCAACAGAGGGGTTGGAGAGCCTGGAATCTACCGGTGGAGGTGGGTTGCAGGGGGTTCCCGGGACAGTCACTTTGAAGAGCATTGGGGAAGCTTGGGGTTAGAGGGGCAACCCATAATGACCTGGTGAACAAGATATCAAAGCAGGCAGAGACAGCATCCAGATGACTGTGGTTGAAGAGGAGCGAGCGGTGGCTAAACCAGGCTGGCAGAGAGGGCGGGGGTCAGAGCGGAGTGGTAAAGTCCTGAATGACCGAGGGAGCAGTTCCAGGACGCTGGTTTTGCTGTCAAGCCTCATTGCCCACTTGAAAACCCAGTGAAGTCAACAGGTCTGAACCATGCAGCTCTGCCCTCAGTTGAAGACGTCTGAAGGGAACGACTTCTATGCTAGCCACCCACATAAGGAGCAGGACGTAACTCCAGCCAAGTGCGGTGGCTGCGATATACCCTATCGTTTAAAGACACGATTATAGTTTCTGTACATGAATACCTGAAAATCTTAAAACAATTTTATTTTAATCCTATATTTGTTCAGATGTATCTATTTGTTGTGATTGCTAATTTTTTATTTTTTATTTTTAATTACTGAGTGTTTACTTGTCTTTAATAATGCTTGAAATGTATATTAGTTAGGCTAGTTGTTTTTCTATCGTATTTTTAAACCACAGACAAACGTTCCTTGTGTATGTGTTCTTTAGCCTGTTGATTTTGATATTCAGCTAAAATTAAATGTTTTGCAATAAATGTGAATGATATCTAAGGATTTTTGTTTGTGGCCTTATTGGAATCGAAATTAGGAATCGATAAGAACCGTAATCGATAAGCAGAATCGAAATAGGAATTGTTAAAATTCAAACCATACCCAACCTTAATCACACTTCCACGTGTGCTCCAGTACGTTTTATTTTTATTTTAAATGACTGTCTGTAGAGGAGTAAAATATTGAGCCTCACCAGCTTTGGCGTAACCTGTGCCATCAAAATAAGTTCCTTTCTCTGGGTTGGCGAAACAGGATCCCACGCGGTAGTTGGATGTGGGCTTCTCCAGGTCCAAACCCTGACCCATCATCCTGAAGTTCCTGATGCAAGCGTCGATACTGTACAGCACCTGCAAGAGCACAGGCAGTGTCACATGGTGCCAACCTGACACTATTCATTCACATGTATGTATTAAATGACATAAGCAGAGTCATATAGCCTTCAGTAGCCACAAAAGGTGTTTCGACTCTTATGAATGTGTTTTTGACGTGTGTATGAGGCGTCACGCTCACAGGTCCGATGCGTTTGGTGGTGTAGTTGAGAGGTAAACCGCCCACATACAACATTCCCACCACATCCAGAATATCCGCTTTCTTGGGGCTGGTGGTGTGTTTGGAGTACAGGCTGTCGATCGTGAGAATCCCTCTCTGCTTGTCTCTTGTCACACGGATCTACACGCAGAGAGACTAGAAATCAACACCTGTTTCTGAGTACACACACACACACGCAAGCACGCACACGCGCGCACACACACACACACACACACACACACACACACACACACACACACACACGCACGCACAGGCACGCACACACACACACACACACGTTCAAATGTTTGGGGTCGGTGAGATTTTTTTTGTTTTGTTTCTTAAAGAGTCTCTTCTGCTCACAAGGCTGCATTCATTTGATAAAAAATACAGTTAAAACAGTGCAATATTATTACAATGTGAAACAGCTGTTTTATAAGTGAATATATAGTAAAGTGTAATTTATTCCTGTGATCAAAGCTGAATTTTCAGCATCATTACACATTACAGTCTTCAGTGTCACATGATCCTTCAGAAATCACTCTAATGTGATGATCTGATGCTCAAGAAACATTTCTGATTATTATCAATGATGAAAAAAGTTTGCGATGCCTCATATTTCTGTGGAAACCGTTATACATTTTACTATTCAGGATTCTTTGATTAATAGAAAGTTCAAAGGAACAGCATTTATTTGAAATAAAAATCTTATGTAACATTATAAATGTCCCTTTTGATAAATTGAATGCATCCTTGCTGGATAAAAGTATCAATTTATATAATCTTAATGTAACGTTCCGGGGAAATATACTTGCATAAAGTATGTTTCTGTCCTAACACGACCTATGAATCTCCATCACAACATCCTCTCAGTGTCATGCATCAGGGGTCAAAGGTCAACGGCTCTTACCTTGTGCCACTGGCCGTCGTTGATGATGCGCGGCACGCTGACGGAGGTGTTTCCGCTGCCCAGGTCGAAGCTCAGGTGAGCCATGCCCTCCTTCAGCTGGACGGTGGCGAAGTCAGCGTGGTTTATCCTGGCCATGTAGAACAGCAGACCAGAGTCTGCCTCGGTGCGCACCTCGAACTCCATCAACAGCCTGACACACACACACACACACACACATGAGGAGGAGGAGGAGGAGGAGGAGGGGGGAGGATAACTCACACTCACCTGTTCTTCACCTTTCTGTCGTCAAACTCAAAGGCCATGTGACTGTTTCTGGACAGACCAAACTGTTTGGCCAGTTCCAGGACGACAGGCTCCGCCTCTGCTGTACACGACACCTGTGATTGGACAGAGCACACGTCAATCAAACGCTCATTACAAAACATTCAAACATTCCAAAAAAGTTCTGAACCACCAAGACAGCAAAGAAACCAACACGGTTACACTTTATTTTAAGGTGTCAGTGTTACAGTGTTATTATATATTTAAGTACTGAGTAATAATAACATGTACTTACGATAGGGTTTGGTTTAGGATGAGTGTTTGGTTTAGGGTTAGTTGCATGTAACTATGCATAATTTATAGTTATTACTTCAGTAACTACATGTAACGTGTAACAATGAGACCATAAAATAAAGTGTTACCAAAACATTGTACAAGAAATACTAAAGCCTGAGTTTCAAAGATGCTTGACTGCTATTTTAGAGGCAGTAGATGGAGCCAGAGAACAGCTAATGGAGGTCCTGTGTCCTCACTGGAGTCACAGAGGAGCTATTGAGTTGTTTTGTGAGATAAAAGAGCTTGCTGAACAAACACTGGGACTCAGAAATCAAAAGTTCCTCCAAAAGCTAAGCGGCAGAAACAGCAGAAGCAGCATGAAGCAGACGAAAGTCCATCAAACGCCAAAAACAACGTTTCAGATGTGCCTCTGAATGGAGGAACCGTAGTATTCACACTATATCTCTAATGTGTGTGAGTGTTTGTGTGAGTAGGTTAGTACCGCGGGCTCTTTGATGGGCGTGTCTGGGAGGGGCGTGGCCTGTGAGCAGCAGAGAGAGACAAAAGAGCTCAGCTTTTACAAACATCACTCATGCCTGTCATTAAAGCATTGAAAGAGAAATGAAACATGGTTGACCCTGATTTGAATCAACGTGTTAAAAATGTGCTGTATACAAATGTCAAATATCCCGATGCACAAATATATAATAGTCTCAGTCCGATGCACAAACCAGTGTGGACCAGCGTGGACATGCACACTGGTCTCTTCAGCAGGGTGGATTTCTGCAGCGTCAATCTCATGCAACCGTTCGGCTTCAGCTTTTACAGTTGAAGAAAAGTGACCAGTAATGTGAGCAGGGCTGATTAAATGTGATTAATCAAAATAAAACTTAATTTGCGTTATGGCTTAATGCGTCAAGTCGCAAAGGCTGTGAATAAATTCAATGAACACATACATGTTTCAGAGTGCAGCGCAGCACTGTGTGTGCTCAGGGTCTCGCTAAATGCAGGCGCTGAGACTTTCAGTTGATTATAATGTGACTTTGGAAATGCAACATGCGTAACTATAGACAGTTTTACAGTTGTGCTGTACTGTACTGTGTCTGTAAAATGTGTTATTATTCCAATTATTTTTATCATATTTTTCTTAAATATCACATTTTACAATACTCAGTCTCAGTGAAACATAACAATATTAATATTTCTTATTATTTAATTGTTTTATTTGAATAATAATCATTTTAATAATTATTAATATTATTGTTGTTGTTATATTTTCTTGAACAGTCAGCAATATTTATTTTGTTTAATATTTTATTTAAATAATAATTATAATAATTCATATCATATTTTTAAATACTAATTACTAATATTTTACTGTAAAATAAAAAATAGTATTTAAAAATATAATAATAATAATTAGTATTATTCAAATAAAGTATGAAAAAATAAGACATTTTGCTATTTTAATATTTAATTGTAAATGATAATAATGAGTATTTAAGAAAATATAATAACAACAATAATATTAATTATTCATATTATTAAAATAAATTCTAAATCAAAATAAGAAATGTTGCTATTGCAATATTTTAATGTAAAATAAAAAAAAATTCTTATTTTGATTAATAATAATAATCATTTTATATTAAATATTATTAGAATATTAAATAATAATTATTAGTATTACTCTTATTACTATTTTATTGTAATATTGATATAATTTTTTTTGGCCAAATGGTGCAGCCCAAAAAACAATCATAGCAATCCTAGTGCTCAAATCATGCAGCTCTACGTGTGAATCAGAGTTTACCCTAATGAGGGCAGTGATAATGAATTTAGCTCTTAGTTCTTCCATGGACACACAAATGGTGCACGACAAACGGCTCTAGGGGAAATGCGTGTTCCAACATTCACTACACATTCAATTCTGGACTTGCCCATCACTAGAAGAGTATAGACTTTCACTAAGAGGTGTAAGTGTGTGAACTTTAACTACAGGAATCACACAGGACTCTCTACCCACAATGCCTTTGTCAGGACGTACAGTTGAGGCTGGTGGCCGAGGCCGGGCTGCTTCTGTAGGTGTCAGCGCTGGTTTGGGCGGAGTCTCCTCCTCTTCATCCTCTTCCTCAGGGATCTCGGGCGGGGCTGGAGGCGGGGCCAGGTCAGAGCATTGACCAATCTCTGCGTTCTCAAAGGCCACGGGCTGGGAGAAATCCACCGGGCTGTTTCATTGACACACACAACACACAGCTCACTTGAGGGAATGATGACACAACGTGACTCCAATCAGGTGAATAATGAACACAGTTATGAGCAAGGACAGACTCATTTAAATGAGTGCGGTAGAGGGCAATGGGGTTCGCTCTAGTGGAAAAGACCACTGGCAGAGATTCATACTCCTCATTAGAGCAAGAAAAACTGTGATTGTTAATGTCATACAGCGTTTAGCTTATGACTGCACCTCAAAACTGCAAACAAGACCTTTAATCTACAGCCACGGGAGGCTGGGAAAAATGGGTCAATGTTTATACCGGTCGCTGGGTTTCCCTATAGCACGATCCAGTCGTGACATACTGCAGTGAATTGTGCTCTGGAGGTTATCTGCTACATTTATCTCGAGCTGCTAAAGGTGACCTCGAAAAGCTTGGAAGGTTTGCTAATGTCTTTGCCATGTTATTATCTGTATAACAGACCTAACATTGCTGCTGGGAGAAATCTGCTAGTGCTATGAGTGAAAACTATGAACTATGAACAAAACTAGTTTTACAAACCAAAAGGAATGCCAAACTAATGCATGAAGTTGCATTGAAGGGTCAGTCAGTTCACTTAAAAATGTAAATTCTGTCATTAAAATTTCTCACCCTCATATTGATCCAAACCCATAAGACCTTCGATCATCTCCAGAACACAAATGAAGATATCTGTGATGAAATCCGAGCGGTTTCTGAACCAGCCATAGACTGCAACGCCAATGCAACTTTCAAGGCCCAGAAATGTATGAAAGACATTGTTAAAATAGTCCATGTGACTCCAGTGGTTCAACATTAATGTTATGAATATGAATGTTATGAATACTTTTTTTACACAAAAAAAACACGTAATACTCCAACACTGTTGACGTAAAGTAAGCGCAGTGCAGCGCTTGCAGGTTCTGTATCGGAACGCCAGCTCATTATTGGCCGACGCTGGTCATGTGAGCACCACGACATGCGTGTGAGGCTGAGGCAGGAGCCGGCCAATAATACGTCAATTTACACTACGTAAACAGAAGAGACTGTTGAATAAAGTCGTTATTTTGGGGGGGGGGGGGTCTGCACACAGTATTCATAACATTCATGTTCATAACATTAAGGTTGAACCACAGTAGTCACATGGACTATTTTAACAATGTCTTTACTACCTTTCTGGGCCTTGAAAGTTGCAATGACGTTGCTGCCTATGGATGGTTCAGAAACCGCTCAGATTTCATCAAGAAATATCTTAATTTGTGTTCTGAAGATGAATGAAGGTCTTAGGGGTTTGGAACGACATGAGGGTGAGTAAATATTGACAGAATTTTCATTTTTTGTATGAAAACAGAAGCTGTATGTGTAAAGGCCAGTTCACACCAAGGATGATAAAGATAATGATAAAGATATAGTGCTAAAAACCATTCTCGATATTAAAGAATAGCAGAGTTCACACCCCAGCTGTAACGATAACGATATAGAGAAACAATATCGTTGGGATCACTTTCAGAACGATTTTTTTTCTTCCAGCTGTTGAACGATAAAACACTGGCAGCCAGTCAGAATCCATTACATTGTGGAGAAGTTAATCGCCGAGGTCCAGAAAAATCCCAAAACCCATCGTTCACACCCTCTGAGTAACAGAAGTGTTCCCTCAGGTGTCCAGCGCTCGTTTCCACAGCACCGTCTTGCTTCCTCTGAAGTTGCGGTGAAAAAGACTAG
Source organism: Meda fulgida (assembly GCA_030578275.1). Classification (NCBI taxonomy): domain Eukaryota; kingdom Metazoa; phylum Chordata; class Actinopteri; order Cypriniformes; family Leuciscidae; genus Meda; species Meda fulgida. Next base: position 32,383,864 of record CM060635.1, on the reverse strand, counting down.
GTGTTGTTTTTATCCACTATATTGACTCCGTCACTAAATCCACTATTAGATTATTCGATGGATTGCACTAGCTTCACTCTAAACACATCATGCTGAGGACATCTGCTGGTTAAAGCCGTCTACATGCAGCAAGAACAGCAAAAACACGTTCAATGAAGTCGTACACACTTTGAAACCGCAGCTTGACCTTAGAATAAACAGACGTTATCGTTCGTTGTGTGGATGTAAATATACTTATAGTTATCTTTATAGTTATCTTTATAGTTATCGTTCCTGGTGTGAACACAAATATAGTTCTCGTTATAGTTTTCGTTCTTGGTGTGAACGGCCCTGAAGAGTGATGTGAGGTTGTGACGGAGGTTGTACGTACACAGTGTTGATGAGAAGGTTCCAGATGCAGCCCTCGAACGGCACGTTGGGCCGCTGTACGCCCGTCTCTATCTCGAGCGGGATGCCCCCGACGAAGAGCCGATGGATGCTGAGCGGGTGATCGCTGGGTAACGGCTGCTGCATGAGTGGCTCCTCGTCCACCTGCACGGAGAAAGACCTGCACACACACAAGCTCCATCAGCTCCAGAGAGGCCTGAGACACACGGGCACAGAGAAACAGAGGGTGGCTTACGCTCCCGGGAGTCTCAGGATGCGCAGGGAATGCTCTCTCCCGTCGTGCAGGATCCCCCGGTCGGGTCTCCGGACAGCTCTGCGTGGAGTCCTGCTGCCCGTGAACACCAGCACCTCCAGTGCGCCTTTATTCAGCGTCACAGACAGGAACGGCTACAGACACACACAGAAGGACAGGAGAAATCAACCTCATGTTCCTGGTTTTTGGGCCGCTTTTTTTGAGTGCTAGTGAGGGATTACAAGAAAGATTTCTCATTAGAAAAATCATTGGAAATCACTATTACAATTCACCAAATTTTCAAGGAGAAAAACACCATCTCATTAGTTAATCTTCATCTGAAGTCAAATTGGTATGCTCTGATTGGTCAGATGACCCAGTCTGTTGTGATTGGTCTACTCTGCTCTGATTGGTCAGATGACCCAGTCTGTTGTGATTGGTCTACTCTGCTCTGATTGGTCAGATGACCCAGTCTGTTGTGATTGGTCTACTCTGCTCTGATTGGTCAGATGACCCAGTCTGTTGTGATTGGTCTACTCTGCTCTGATTGGTCAGATGACCCAGTCTGTTGTGATTGGTCAGCTCTGCTCTGATTGGTCAGATGATCATTATCTAGTCTCATGTAAATTATATTTAGCCAAGGCTGCAAAGCCGACTCCGTGTTATAAATATGTTAGACCTATAACTTCTGCCACTAAAGATTGCTTTATCAATAATCTTCCTAATAAGTTTCATCATCTCAGCATCCCGGATAGCTTAGAAGAACTCGATATTGCAACAGAAACTTTTAACTCTCTCTTTTCCAGCACCTTAGACGCAGTTGCTCCGTTGCGCTTAAAGAAGATTAAAGAAAATAGTCCAACGCCGTGGTACAACGAGCACACTCAGGCCCTTAAGAGAGCAGCCAGAAAAATGGAGCGCAACTGGAAGAAAACAAAACTAGAGGTATTTCGGATTTCATGGAAAGAGAGCTCGATTGCTTACAGAGAGGCTTTAAAAGCTGCTAGATCTGCTTATTTTTCAACCCTATTAGAAGAAAATAAACATAATCCTAGGTATTTATTTGAAACAGTGGCTAAACTAACGAAAAAGAAAGCTTTAAGCACAGAAGTTTCCAAGCAACACAGCAGTAATGACTTTATGAACTTCTTCACTTATAAGATTGATAATATCAGGGACAAAATTATAAAAATTATAACTATGCAACCGTCTACTACAGTATCGCATCAGGGAGTGCATTGTAGTCTCCCTGAGGAAAAATTCTTTTCATTTGTTGCTATAGGAGAGGAAGAATTCTGCAAACTCGTTAATTCATCTAAATCGACAACTTGTATGTTAGACCCTATACCGACTAAGCTACTGAAAGAGATGCTTCCAGAGATCATAGATCCTCTTCTTAATATCATTAATTCGTCTTTGTCTCTAGGATATGTACCAAAAACCTTTAAGCTGGCTATGATAAAACCGCTTGTTAAAAAACCGCAACTTGATCCTTCAGAATTAGTCAATTACAGGCCGATCTCAAATCTGCCTTTTCTGTCAAAGATATTAGAAAAATCAGTATCCTCACAACTGTGTTCCTTTCTTGAAAGAAATGATATCTGCGAGGATTTTCAGTCAGGATTTAGACCGCACCATAGTACTGAGACAGCTCTCATTAGAGTTACAAATGATTTACTTTTATCATCCGATCGTGGTTGTATCTCTCTATTAGTGTTACTTGATCACTTATCTGCACTTATCTGACCGTTATCAGTTTGTAGCAGTAAATGAAGAGATGTCTTATCGATCACAAGTTCAGTATGGCGTACCACAAGGCTCAGTACTAGGACCGCTGCTGTTCACTCTGTACATGCTACCATTAGGACATATCATTAGGAAACATGGAATTAGCTTTCATTGTTATGCCGATGATACTCAGCTGTATATTTCTTCAAAACCTAACGAAACTTACCAATTCACAAAATTAACGGAATGCATAGCTGATATAAAAAATTGGATGACTAGTAATTTCCTACTACTAAACTCTGAAAAAACAGAGATTCTAATTATTGGACAAAAAACTTCCACACGTAATAACCTAGAATACTGTCTAACACTTGATGGCTGCTCTGTTAAGTCTTCGTCGTCGGTTAGGAACCTGGGTGTGCTCTTTGATAGCAATCTTTCATTTGAAAGTCATGTGTCTAGTATCTGTAAAACCGCATTTTTCCATCTTAAAAATATATCTAAATTACGACATATGCTCTCATTAACAAATGCGGAACAATTAGTTCATGCTTTCATGACAACAAGACTAGATTATTGTAATGCTCTACTGGGTGGTTGCCCTGCGCGCTTAATAAATAAATTACAGCTGGTCCAAAACGCAGCCGCTCGAGTTCTTACTAGAACCAGGAAATATGACCATATTAGCCCGGTTCTGTCAACACTGCATTGGCTACCTATTAAACATCGTATAAATTTTAAAATATTGTTGATTACTTACAAAGCACTAAATGGTTTAGCTCCGCAGTACTTGAGCGAGCTCTTAACGCATTATAGTCCTTCACGTCTATTGCGATCTCAAAATTCGGGCCAGTTGATAATACCTAGAATATCAAAATCGACTGCGGGCGGTAGATCCTTTTCCTATTTAGCACCAAAACTTTGGAACAGTCTTCCTACCATTGTCCGGGAAGCAGACACACTCTGTCAGTTCAAAGCTAGACTAAAAACACATCTCTTTGACCTAGCATACACATAATATATTATAGACTTCTATAACTCAATGTTAGGCTGCATAGATTAGGTCAGCCGGAACTGGGAACACTTCCCTTAAATCCTGATGTACTCGTTACATCATCATAAGAAGAATGGCATCTACGCTAATTTTAGTGTCTTTGTTTATCCCGAGGTTTTCCCGCAGCCGACCGGATCCAGGCCGTATCCAGATCTGACTAGGAGCTTTGCCTGGACCCGATGACAACGCAGTGCTGAAGTGCCAACTAGCCTCTCCCTATGGAGGATCCCTTTCCCACTCTACAGATAAAATGTTGTGATTCCGGTTCGTGTACCCACCCCGAAGTGATAAAATAAAACAAAATTCTGTATCAAATTACAGTTACTGTAAATCCGGCCTCTAGTTCATAAACACCAGAGGAGAACTGGCCCCCGACTGAGCCTGGGTTCTCCCAAGGTTTTTTTTTCTCCATTAGGTCACCTGATGGAGTTTTAGGACACCAGTAGGTCACTTGATGGAGTTTTTCGGTTCCTTGCCACTGTTGCCTTTGGCTTGTTCAGTTGGGGATATTCAAAATAATTAACCAAGCATTAATACCATTGATCAGCCCTACCAAACGTGGATGTTTTTTCACTAAGAAACAAACATTGTTATGTTATTTGATTGATATTGTGAAGCTGCTTTGATGCAATTTATATTGTGAAAAGCGCTATATAAATACACTTGACTTGACTTGACTTGACATGACCCAGTCTGTTGTGGTTGGTCTACTCTGCTCTGATTGGTCAGATGGTCCAGTGTGTTGTGATTGGCCTACTCTGCTCTGATTGGTCAGATGGTCCAGTGTGTTGTGATTGGTCAGCTCTGCTCTGATTGGTCAGATGACCCAGTCTGTTGTGATTGGTCTACTCTGCTCTGATTGGTCAGATGACCCAGTCTGTTGTGATTGGTCTATTCTGCTCTGATTGGTCAGATGACCCAGTCTGTTGTGATTGGTCTACTCTGCTCTGATTGGTCAGATGACCCAGTCTGTTGTGATTGGTCTACTCTGCTCTGATTGGTCAGATGACCAAGTCTGTTGTGATTGGTCTACTCTGCTCTGATTGTTCAGATGACCCAGTCTGTTGTGGTTGGTCTACTCTGCTCTGATTGGTCAGATGGTCCAGTGTGTTGTGATTGGTCAGCTCTGCTCTGATTGGTCAGATGGTCCAGTCTGTTGTGGTTGGTCAGCTCTGCTCTGATTGGTCAGATGGTTCAGTCTGTTGTGATTGGTCTACTCTGCTCTGATTGGTCAGATGGTCCAGTCTGTTGTGGTTGGTCTACTCTGCTCTTATTGGTCAGATGGTCGAGTCTGTTGTGGTTGGTCTACTCTGCTCTTATTGGTCAGATGTTCCAGTCTGTTGTGATTGGTCTACTCTGCTCTGATTGGTCAGATGTTCCAGTCTGTTGTGATTGGTCTACTCTGCTCTGATTGGTCAGATGTTCCAGTCTGTTGTGATTGGTCTACAGCATACAGCGTGTACCGGAAGCTACACCGTAGGCTTCCTAAAGCTCAGCGATTGAATTCTAAAGACAGTAACAATGACATTGATTTTACCATATCAATCCGAGCGTGAGTCCGATGATGAAACATTGGAACTAGGAATATATACTGTATGTATGTATATATATATATAAATATAAATAGGGGTACTTTAAGCTACTCATTTTAATGTATTTAACACAATAATGACTTCAAAGGATCAGGATTTCTCAGCCAAATTTGATGTGCGATTAATTAGTCTGCATATTATGTAATGTTAAAAAATGTTATCGCTTTACAGCCCTAATTTCTTTATAAATGTTTGCTTCCTTTACAAAGGGAACACCCTATTTGACAATATCTTTGAAAAGCGAAGAAGCACTTCTCATAGAGAAAGCCTGTCAGTAATGTATTCAGAGGCGGTAATCAGACAGACGGCTGTGAGAGCACACTCTCGCCCTCTCCACGCTGCACTGGAATTGAGGAGAGCGATGCGAGAGCAGACTCCTCTCTCCAAACCCTCGGAGCCGCTCAGGCGTCCGCACGCAGCGCAGGTGACCCTGGACTCCTCGTAAATTGGAGGAATGAATAAGGAGCGGTGGAGAAAACCCTTGGCCTCTCCGAAGCCGCACTCCTGCAAAATGACACCCACTTAATTTACGAGCGATAATGATTTTCAAAAGGTGGCGGTCCGGCACCCTCTCCCGGGAGGGCTATCGCAAATTGGACGCGATCCATCAAAACTGTGGCTTGTAAATCTATTTTTACGAACGGAGTATCACGGGGAGGTGAGAGCGCCGACTGCTTACTACAGATACGGCACATAATTGATGTGCTGCCCCTGAGCTGAAGAGAGAGAGAGAGAGAGAGAGAGAGAGAGAGAGAGAGAGAGAGAGAAAGGGATGATGAAGACGTTACAGACAAAAATGTAGAAAGTCATATTATAATTAAAATGATCGCCGTGCCCCTGGCCTTTAGTCCACCTGGTAACAGAAAAAGATCAACTTTTGTTTGCTGAAGGGCAGAGGCAATTACAAACCTGCCCGGATAATAAATCTCTTTTATGGGCTGTGAGACCCCTGTAACCCCGTGGATTCATTATGATCTCGCACTGAAGGCCACGGCTCCCTGGACTTCCACCATTACCCATAATCACCTTCCTAAGCGCTCAGACAGGAAGGCAGGAGGAATAACACACTGACCCCTTTCACAACCGACTGTGAGTCTGCATTTGCAATCGCCTGGAAGAAAGTCAGATTTTGTAAAGCTACACTAATGCAGTGAACACTCATACTGAGTCACATCTAAAAGCACATTCATATTTAGTAATATTGTCCATTTAACTGCACTGATGCTATCGGATGAGAACAACTGAACTGAATTGAGCTGGATAATGACACTACCTTTACAACTTTGTTATTATTATTACTAATGAATCAACATTAGACTGACTGATACTGACACTATTTTCATCTGTAAAGATGCTTTACAGCTGATATTGAATTAGTTTCATAGTTAATAAAGCACTATAGAAATAAATGTGAAATGATTTTTTTGTATGTGTCGTTTAATTAAAAATGAATTGCAGTTGATGACTTGATTCCGTATTAAGCTTGATGGAATTTGTCTCTTTCACAATGTATTGAATTCAGTGGAAAATTCAGATGGAACGAACTGCACCTGCTTGACGGAGTTTATTAGCGCGATTATCTAAAGAACAATTACCTAAAGAAATGATGCAAATCTGGTAAGACTAAAAACATCTTGTGCCGAACGCGAGTGCGCAGGGTAATTCTCCATCTACTCCACTCTGTTGACCGAGTAAACTTTGTGAAATAATCAAAATAATTACTTCTGGACAGAAATCCACACACATTTCCACACGTTTCTTATGTGTTCTCTGCAGCCGTCTGCAGACTTAATTGAATTGTTTGTCCCTGTTGACCAATTGCTATGATTTTTAATAAACCCACCTCTAAGTGGAAAGAAAAAACAATAAGTAGAGAATTATAGAGAAATTGTCCAGTGTTGCTTACTGGTAAACGCGAGTACTGAGGCTGTGGGACTGTTGTGCAGTTGGAATGTCAATGCACTGTGCTATCAGCATTAAAAACACATCAATAATGAATGTTTCAGTGTGTGTGCACCTCTCCGGTCTGTCTGCGCGAGCGGCGTGGGATGTGTACGGACGTCAGGCCCCGCGTCAGCTGTGTCATCGAAGTCACTGCTCCTCGGCCGAACAGGATGATGCCGTTCTCACTTCTGGTGCTGAAGGAGAGTGTGATCTCGGAGCCCACGTCGAACGACACGGGCTTCAGCTCCATGTAGCCGGGCCTGGGGAAGCTCACGGTATGGAGGTTCTGACGGAGACAGAGACAGGGTTTAGCTAGTGGCTTTACCCAGAAGCCTCCTGTGGTGTCATTTATTTGTACTACTTTTAAAATGGCTTTATGTACCGCACTTTTATAAAAATAAGTCGTGCCCGACTCCAAGTTGCACAGGGTCGGGTCAAAATTGCATTGCATTGAGAGAGAGAGAGAGAGAGAAAAAGTAATTACTGTAATAACAAGTACTGAGTAAGTAACTACTTGTACTTACCATAGGGTTAAGGCTAGGGGTTGGTTTAGGGTAACTTGAAATTATGCATAATTTGCTGTTATTTCTATAGTAAGCACATGTGAAGTTCTCACTATGTCACGCTAAAATAAAGGATTACCATACTGTAAAATATGTAACGTAAAATATTCCAATAATTGTCCATTGTGGAAAAAAACATTTGTTCAGATCAAATGACAACGAATGCCAGAATTTTACACACAGCAATGAATGTTGATACACTGTTGAAAATTATTAATTGACAAATTAAACTAGTGTGGTTTATTCAGGGTGTGGTGCTTAGCTCTTATTATGATTCTAGATTAGTTCTCTGTATTACTGGTTCCTGTGTTTATTTCCTGTCAAATTACTCGTTTTATAAATGCATGAATTATTAGATGCATAGGATGCATTTATATTTATGAATTGTTTGCTTTGGTCAATAATTGGACAAACTGATCAAAACATTGATAAAGATGCCAACTCATTGAGTGGTCACTACTGATGAAATAAAACACTATCATTGCATTGGAAACTTCACCGTTATTTTCCACAAGAATACTGCCGTTTTTATCATTGTTTACTTGGGTGAGCAGAAGACATTAATTAATTATTTTGATGAGACGAAACTGAATGTATCAGATAATATTGTAATATTTGGATAATGCAATGTGTTAATAGAAATCAATGATTTCAAAATAGTTTTTCAGACCAAAACAAAAGGAGTGGAAATAGATAATATATCTCATAATATGAGGCTTTAGTTGTAAGCATGAAGATACATTTCTATAATTGATTTTAAAGTGCAATTTTGGCCGCCCCTGAAATGGATCACACCATTCACATTAGCTGAGCAGTTGACATAAAAGACTACTTGTACAAAATAAGAGCACATGGTTTATCTGTCATTGCATTTATTACATTGACGGAGCAAACGCAATGTAAGTGTCTAAAATGCATGTGCAGAGTTCTGTTGAATGAGATTTGCAATAAAAAACATTCACATATATGTTTTTTGTCACAAACACAACTCTGCCTGGCATTCATTTGCGAATCGGTTCCTGTACATTTGTGAATCACTGCGTGCATTTGTGGATTTCAAAACATTTCTAGCATCATGACGTGAGGACAAATCCACAAATAGGTTGGACTCCAGCCACCATCATCAGATAATGATCAGATAATGGCGGTCGTAGCACGTTGTGACTACAACCAATCACGTTTTAATGAGACCTTCACGTTTGGGAAATATTTACACAGCTCAAATGTGAATTTTAAATCTGTAGACTACAGGTCAGCCTCGTGTCATTCTAAACCTGCATGACTTTATTTCTTTATTCGGCAAAAAAACAAAAACAAACATATTCTACAAAATGCGGTTCTGACAACATTGGACCCCATTGACTATCATTGTATGGACAAAACTAAATAAAGTAAGTCGTACAGGTTTGGAATGACATGTCAGAAAGATAATTTTTGGGAAAACTATGCCTTTAAGTAATGCTAACCACAGACCTTTTTTACTCATGAATTGAATGCTGTCTTTCTAAAAACCCACAGAAAATTCCAGAGAGAACTGGCAGCTCAGAAATGCTAATTCTCTTCTGGTTTCAGGACTACACACAGAACAGCTCTGTCTCCATTATTGTCCCAGGATAAAAGAGAGGGTGCTCGTGGCGAAGTGTTTAATTTGAGCCACTGTTAAAAGAGAGAGTAACATAGACTGGAGGGGAAGAAAGGAGACATCGTGTCTTCTATTGTCTTACTGTACCTCAATGGAGCAGCCCTTAGTCAGTCCTGTGTAGTCTGGGCTGCTCAGCAGATTGTATGGCGTTCGGGAAACCTCTATGTCTTTCATGCAGCCAGAGAAGCTCTTCAAAACCACCTCTGGCCTGAGGAGAAAAAACTGTTGCTTCATAAAACAATATTAAATGCAGGAGCAATTCATCCAAAAACAGCCGAAGTCTCTGTCTGTGAATGCACATTTCCATACCTGTATCTTCCAGCCTTGGGTAAACCTCCAAAATACATCCTCTCGTCCTCCCTCAGGTTGAGCCCTGTAGCGCCACCTGGAGACGTCATCCGCAACTCCTCGTCCTCGTTAGTGTCAATGTTCACTATGGCGATGGTTGCTAAGTAAATGCAAAAGAGGAAATAGTCCGCTTCTTGTAAGTCATTCGCACATTGATTTCCCAGATGAGTGATAACAGTTCGGTTGCACTGGAACTGTGGTGCGATTCACGTGAATGTGAAATCAAATCAGACACTTGTTCAGGAAGTAAAGCATGCGTTTTAGCCAATGACGACTTCATTAGTTCAACAAAACACATGTAGGTGATGAAAGTGGTAGTGTAATTGTGCACCAGTTTAACAAACACTATTAAAAATAATATTCATGTAGTTCATGGATGACTTGGAATACAGAACTAACGTAATAAACTTTTTTATTTTATACAAAATATATATTTTACAAAATAATTTATAGTTTAAAATCTAATTTTAGATTTAATCAATCTAAAAAAAAAAATCTAACCAAGTCGTGTCCCAAATTTGAAATTGATATCACAAAAATCGAGCCGCTAAAAGGTTTTACAGAAACGGTTCCTTGGTAACGCAATGTTCAATTTCAAAATGATTTTCACAGGATGAGTGTTTAAGCTTCCCAATGACGCCTAATTTATGATTATTACTCAATTAATACAATTAAAAATGCACCTCTTGGTGGAAGTAACATCACAACATTTATTTCCATCAAGAGGTGCATCTATTTTTGGTCAAGATCTTGTTTTGTCAATGCAAGAGTTCATCACTCAGTAAAGTCTCCTCCAGCACGTCCTGAAGACTTCCAGTGAATTTAAGATCTGGACTCAGAGGAGCTTCTGACTTCAGACTATTGTTATATCACAGTCTGCAAAAGACCGGCGTGAACATCTCCTTTTGTGTTTCACAGAGGAAAGAAACCTTTACAGACACGTCTACAGATTGGCTCGCACATGGCTGTCGTGAGCTCTAATTTTGGGATTTCTGTACCTTCTTTCTTCATGCGGGACATAGTGAAGGACTTCCATTTTCCATCATTATAGCGTTTGCTACTGATGATGGAGCCGGTGCCTGAGCCCAGATCACAACTCACTTTCACCTTCCCGTCACTCAGTTCTGCACTCATGAAGTCTTTCTGCTCAGAGAGAGAGAGAGAGAGAGAGAGAGAGAGAGAGAGAGAGAGAGAGAGAGAGAGAGAGAGAGAGAGAGAGAGAGAGAGAGAGAGAGAGAGAGAGAGAGAGAGAGAGAGAGAGAGAGAGAGAGAGAGAGAGAGAGAGAGAGAGAGAGAGAGAGAGAGAGAGAGATTCAAGTGTGTCAAATTAAAATGGCTCATATTATTGGCCACATGCACATGGTAAAGTTTCAGGGGTGACAACTGCATTTAAATACAGGAGTGAATCCCCTAATTATCGTTCTGTGTGTGAACAGAGCACATCCGGAAATTGAGATGATTGACACCATGGTAACCATAGCAACATTCAGTTTTAATGAAACTATCAACAGTGTTTTGTTTATGTTGGTATGGCTTCTTTGCAGAGTGAGCTCTAGCAGTGTTGCCACTTATTATAAGTGTTGTTTGGGTTTAGCCAAGGCTGCCAGGCTCGAGTGGAACTCTCCACCGTGTCCTGCTCAGTCTCGGTTGGATGATTGGTATCTCGGGGCGGGCCGTGCTGGTTCTCAGTACCCTTCTTTTCCGAAATGCATGGAGAGCTTACTAGGTCGTGGATGGCACCTTTTACTGTCGAAAACTGACTAAGTGGTTCTTCCCCACTCGCTACCCTTGACGGAGGAGCAGTGAAGGGTTATGAGGCTATCCCTCCAGTGGGGTGGTCTATCGCGATACAGGTGCACCTGGTGGAGTCTTTGTTGGTGTATGTGTCTGTTTCACCGCTTGTTCCCAAAAAGAGTGGAGCAAGCGGTACCCACACTTTAAAGAAAAAGCAAATTTCTGTTCCTCTGTTCCTGGGTCCCAAGAGGGCAAGTCTGGCGGTGTGTGACCCTGCAAAGCCTTGCACCCCTCAGCCCCCTCGTTCGCCAGCACGGCAGCTGGGTGCGGTTCGAGGATCCGGTCATTCGCCTTCTCACGCATCCCTGGGCATCTCGTGGAGATAGGTAAAAAGTGCGTCCATCCACTTCCGTATTTATACCCGCGCTGTGGGGGCGGAGTGTGTGATGTGAGTCATGCAGGCCAATTCCATTGGCTTGTTCAATAGTAATCGAAGACGATTGGCTCCCTAGCGTGATCCCCATTCATTCGACGTCGACTACGTCCTCCGTTCCCTCCTTCAGGCAACGTGGGTTGCATACGCAACCAGGTCATTCTGTACCATACACACAGAATTTTTGGAAATGCATTTTTCGGGAGTTCATTCGACTGTAGATTGCGTTGTCACTAGCCTGACGTCGTCATACTCAGATTCTAGTCAGAATTAAAAAAAGACTTAATCTTAAAGATTATTCTTAGTTGAAAGAAACTCGTATTGACAACTTTGTGTATCTGTTTGTTTTAAAACCATCACAAATCACACTTTTTTTTATCAGATGATTCCTAAAGTGGCTCAAATATACCCAGCTTAATTTCGGCCGTGTCGCCCAAGAGGAACCAAAAAGATTGACCACAGTTTTAGATTAATTTAAACTGAATGCGCTGTCTAAATGAATGCGCTAAAATGAATGCGCTGTCTACATCTATAACAGACGCGATGGCTGAATCTACACATCTCGATTCTGCAGCGGCAGCCGTTCTTTGTTGTAAAGGAATTCAACCCAAGCGCTCTTTGCTGACGTGGATGATTATGCTACTGTTGATCATCTGTCCATCATCGTATAAAGGCCGTCCTGACAATTTGATTGGTCCGAACAGCTTTGGTTCGGGTATACTTGCTTCACAACGGATCAAGTCCAGAGCGAACTTCCCATCCTCAAATGTTGTGGGCGGGGCTAAGTTCAGCTGGCATCCAGGCTAGGTTGTCACTGTAAATGACTGAACTTTGTGTGGACAGAACAGGATTAAGCAAGTGAACTGACAACTGGATTTAGCTGCAGTGTGTTTGAATGCATGTCGTGTAAGAGTGTGTGTGTGTTACCATGTCCTTGGTGGCGAAGTACATCATGACTGTGTCTGTGGAGAAGGTGCGAAACTTGAGCATGACAGTGGAAACGTTGGGGTTCCACCGGGTGGGGCGGCTGACGGCAGCGTAACCCTCCCCATCAAACTGAACCGTGCCTTCAGCGTCCGCCGGCTGAGGACTACACACACACACATCATTACACTGAGCTCCTCACACTGAGACCACAGGTGTGTGTGTGTGTGTGTGTGTGCGTGCGTGCTCACCTGACTACACAACCAGCACAATCCCCGTCTCTCTCTCTGTAGTTCCACAGGCCGATGGGTTTTCCATCCAGAGACGTCTCTCCCATACAGCCTGAGAACGTGGTGGTTTTCACAGCGTCTGCCTTCTACACAAACACACACACACGAATCAGTATGTATTTTCATACGATAAAACATAGCTCAGAGTTGGATCGTTTCTAGCCTTTCATCAGTACTGGTGTCCCCATATTTTGATACACTTTTTTGATTCTGTTTTGGATATATGGAATTAAATTGTCTTTACTGGCAGTGCAGAGTCGTTCTCAAGCTGCACGCTCAATTAATATTTGCCTAATCACTTTTTTTTGCTATAAGCATTTGTATGTAAGTATCCAACTAATCTGGTGCTCTTTTTGTTTTCTGTCTTACAAAGGATACCGTTACTATTTCGGTGTGAGAAACTGCGGCAAATGATTCAGTGCATGAGTGAACTGTCTGAATGAATCAAACTGAATCGTGAACAACTTTGCACCAGTTTGAAAACCTGTTGTATGATTAGATCAAATGTATTACATCAAATGTACTTAACAGCTGATAAAAATCACACCACATGATTGCTGAAATATTCTCAGTGAAAATGATTCTCGGCTCATTATATGGTGATCTCTATTGGAAAATAAGGATTTATCAGTTATATTTTACTAGGGCACAGCAGTATTTCTTTGGAGCACATGCCCTAGTAAAAAAGGCTCTAGCTGGTCCAGACATACTATTCAAAAATTCAAGATTCATTCTTTCAAAACAAATCTCATTGATGCATTTTAGGAACCTTAAAGGGAAACTTCAAATTCAAATTCAAATCTGGCTGCATATGCAATACAAGGCAGAGAAAAAAATTTCATTGGTGCAGCCTGACTAGAGAAAACTGAGAAAAAGGCTGTTGTCTTTCCTTTTGCCAAACAGGCAGTAAAACTTCAACACCCATAATGCACTGGGCTTGTTGCGGTCCAAGGCCACTCCCACCAGTCTGCTCTGGATCCGCTTTCCTGAGTCAAATACCGACTTGCTTTAGTAGGTCATACCTCTTTGCAAACTTTTACTCATGATGCTGTCGACTTGTATTGCTCCAAGTCAATTTTGTGTTGGAGCAATACAAGTCGACATTGTGTTTTTAGTTTGTGTTTCTTTGTGTTTCCAGTGATGGATCCAGAGCGTTGTAGACAGCGACTAAAGGCTGCAAAGAATAAAGAGACGGAAAATATGATAAACCTTCATGCTTGCTGTCAGCATTTCATACTGGATGAGCACAAACACAGTGTTTTAGACCAAACGAAGGGGAAAACTGAAAGAAACCGACATTCTGCCAGTTCCACCTGAAGCAAAACTGACGTGTTCAGGTAAGAAAGATGTTGCCATAGTGATCCAGTTTTACCATAATGCTGTTCAAAGAGTTGACAAAGTACGATATGGTGATATTAACCCTAATCTTACAATAACTGTTCTGTTAAAAACCCTCTGCTGATCCCACAGTCCATGGGTGGGAACATACACATACATTTACATATACACCACACAGCGGTCTGAAAATCTCCAAACATACACTTTAAGTGTATTTAACAATGTTGTTTAAGCATTTTTGCTGTAAAACCTGACAATATGCTAATGAGGAAGAAGCGGTGCAGTACGATCTCTCTCACCTTCACCGAGCCCAGCATGCCACCGACAAACAGGTAAGCGTTCTGGTCCACGTCCAGCACAGTGTAGCTCTCGGGGGATCTGGCACTTCTACGGGTTGGTAAGATGGCAGTTCTGGGGCCCTCCAGCGCGTGGACCGAGATACTGCCGTTGAGCCCGATACTGGACAACACCAACATGAGAACAAGACCAACACTTACACCATCGATAATGAACAACGCTAACACATAACAGTTGCTCTCCCGTTCACTTATGATTAATGGAGGGATTGAAGAATGCAGCTATTTGATCAATGTTTACCCCAAAATAAATATGCACCATTACTACTGTCATTAGATGGACTTCAGTTTTGTAAAGACATTCTAATGTAGGCACAGTTGACATTTGTCTACCGAACTAATGTCTGAAAAAAACGTAAAGCATTTAAGCAGAAGCTTTAGATCAAAGTAATAAGTAATAAGAATAAACATATACAATGATTCACTGCAGTGTGGATTTTCAACAAAACACATACTGTAGTATTCATGTGAACCCTGAATTACCGTGAGGCTTCGATTCGATGCCAGTTTCCATCGTTGATGACGAGATCGGGATATTCTACACGGCCGACCCCTGACCCAACATCCCACAGGAAGTTCACTTTACCCTTCCTCATCTCAATCGCCAAGAAATCCACCTACACACGACAGAGGAAATTCAGCACGCACCAAACATTATGTGTGTGTGTGAATGTAATGAGCTCTAATTTTTCCTAGCCATGGGCAGCAGATGTTTGTTAGATGCTTTGGAAAGAAAGCTCAAGCTCAACAGTGTGAACCTCAGACTGGGTCCGAGGGCTTGAGCAGAAGATCTGAAGAGATCAGAGAAGAGAAAGACGGAGGAACAGAGACAGAGGCTGATTTACACTCACATATTTAGCCGATCCGAGGTAGAAGAGCAGGTTATCAGCAGCAACGGTCTTCACATGGAGGATGATGGTGTTATAGCGGCCCTTCTTGATCTCTGGCCGATAGCTGCGGATACAGTCTCCGCCCGATGACACAGACACCTTAATCTAGGGTTCAAAGGTCATGAGAGGTCAAGCCAGAGAGTGCGGACAGCACATTAATGATCTCATTTCTTTTCTTGCAGCAAATTATGTAGCAGATTTAAGGCAAGACACTGCAGGTTAATAGGGTAATTATTTTAACTAATAGATGTCGCCATACTTTCCCCAGGTGAGAAATCGCAGTACATTAGGACAACTGTTTTGTATTGCTCGTTTTAGTTGCATTTAATTATGTGTAATTTAGTACATGTACAAGTACATATGTAATAAGGACACTGTAAAATAAAGTGCTACCGAAAATACTATTTCAGTCTTTCTTTAAAATGTCATGTTTAAATCAATGTGTTGCCGTTTCTTTCATAATTGTTTGTGAAAATGGTTTCAAATGAAATCTTACAGGAATTTATTTTCAGTTTATGCATTGAAATTGTAATTTAAAGACACAAATTAGCCCAAAATCTCAAAGCTGACCAGTGCATGAAAAAACAATGGTTTTGAACTGTCTTGCTTTAAGGAAGCATCAACAAGAACTACTTAAAATTTAAATGATTCAACATGTATTGAGTATGTGTGCGTTCATAGTAGAGTGTTTGAAATGTACCATCTACAGGACTTCCCTGAGGTATTATGTTTTCATGAGACTCTATAGGCTATTTTCTCGAGTGTACTGTGCAGTACTCACAGAGTTGGCCTGTTTGCGAGCCTGGTTGATGAGTTCTTTGATCTGCGAGATGTTTTTCTTCAGGTTGTCCTGGAGTTCCTGAATGGGCTTTAGTTTCTCCAGCAGTCTATCAGCCTCATTCTCCAGATCCTTCACTTTAGCACCTGCCGCATGAACTACAGACACACACGCAGAGGGCCGGCCGTCACAAACGCTAATACATGAAAGCGTGACAGAATAAAATAAATATGGCATTAGAAACATGCTCGATAGCGAAGCCATAAGTAAGATGAAATGAAAGGCTCTAAAACAAGAGCACAAGTGACCATGAAAGATTTCAGAAAGAAAACAGAAAATGGGAGATGAAGAAAAAATGTACATTATATATCTCTTGTTTAAAGCATAGGAAGTGAAAGACATGGAGCTGTTATTTCAAAAGAGAAGATGAGAGAAAAAAACGACAGAGTTTTCATCTGTAATTAGCTAAAGCGCTCATTAGGATAACAAGCTTAGTGAAGCTTTCAAAGGCGGCGTTTAATCCTGTTGGGCTGAAACAAAGAAGGGAGAAATGGAGCGATTGGGAAAACACTCTCTCTGTACATGCAGCGCTCTGGATGAAAGCACCATGCTGAAGCCTCGGGGAGCGGAGAGAGCTCTTAAAACCATTCGCACAGATGAAAGAAGAAAATTGTGTATACATACTTATTGCTGTTGACGTTCAAAATCAAATGTGGGGGGAAAAATACGAAATAAGCATTTAAGTGATCTTGTAACACAAACATTTCAATTAGGAAATCAAATCTTCATGATCCATGCAGCTGTTTTCTCTATCAAGCAAGATTATTGCTGGAGTTGGATGGATGTCGTACTGTTTTTCTCTGGGTCTTTGATGAGGTTGTTGGCTTTCTTGACGTCGTTCTCCAGTTCGCTGTAGTTCCTCTTCAAGCCCATCAGGTTCAGGTTCATGTCCTTAAGACGGTTGAGAACATCTATGGCCGTGTCGTTGGCCTCTGCCGCCTTCACCTTAGTGGCCTGGATCTTCTCTGCCAGACCTACAGTCATCATCAAAACAAGTATGTAAAAAAATACGGAAAATATTAGCAGATCTCAAAAATCATTTTCACAAAGCTGAAACATTCACATGAGGGGGAATCTCACACAGGTCATATTTTACTCCATGATTTAAGAAAAAAACATGATATTATTTGCTAAATTTAAATCTGTAAACCTATAGCGTCAGCTTCTGATGCAGTGTCTCGTTCTCTTCTGAGGAGCCAATCCTATTGGCTGATGGCAGTCCTATGACATTACATGGAGCACCCATGAATAAAAGAGCGCCTGCATTACCACATCATCCTCTTTAGACTGTCTGAAGGAGGACGCACAGTATACGAATTCGACGATGTGTCAAATGCATATGAAATGAGGACGTTAAAGGGGATGTTGATTATGATTTCACTTTTTTTTTTAACTTTAATTAGTGTGTAATGTTGCTGTTTGAGCATAAACAACATCTGCAAAGTTACGACGCCCAAAGTTCAAAGCAAAGGGAGATATTTTCTTTTAAATAAATCTCTTTTTAAGGACTAAAACAAACTGCTGGTAGGAACTACGAGTTACTTCACAGGTTAGTGACATCACTAACCCTAAAATTGATATAAACCCCGCCCCCGGGAACACCTAACAGTGGGTGAGGACATGATGAGAAGAGGAAGAGTTGTTGTAGTAGAGAATATCAGGGAGTGTGCTCAAGCTCTCGCATTCCTCTTTTCACATTTATTGCAATACAGTATGTAACACAAATGCAATAGCGTGTTATAAATACAAGCTGACAACATAAGCTATAACTGTAATTAAACTAAACTATACCTGTTCTATATTCATGCAGCATATCATCTGGCTCTGTAGGCATCTTACAACACGAGCGATTTATAGATTATCATGACAGAATATGCTAATTAATTACTTGAAGATAGTTAACTCCACATTAGCTACATAAATTCATAAACTAACCATTCAGAAATGTCCTGTTGTATTCTACATGTTGTCACTTCTTCTCGAGTCTCTCCATCATTGTCTGACTCCAGTTTGAACATAAAAGGCTGAACAGTTTTTGACATTTTCAGTGCGTGTCTGCGTGAGGTAATCGGAGCTGCTAACACACAAGCTTTTGAAGCTCCGCCCTCTTCTTGAAAGGGGGCCGGGAGCAGCAGCTCATTTGCATTTAAAGGGACACACACAAAAACAGCGCGTTTCTGCTAAAACTTCACATACACACTCAGGGAGAGCATCTTATCTAGGGAATATGGGAGGATCTGGTGCACCAATTTGCATTGTGGACGTGAACGGAGAACCCTGTGGTGATTTAAATAAGAGACCACCAACGTTTTGTCTGAACGTACTAGTACATGATGGTCTCTTAGGTCTGGGAGGAAGTACTTCAGTGCCATGAAGACCCTCCATATCACCAGATGCGGAGACACCGCAGCGTGATCTTGATCTATGTAAAACAGGAAAGAATGGAAGCCCCCGTGGTGGTTTTGCTTTTAGGATGACCGTCCTGTTTCTCAGCTGGCCAATTAATGTTTAACTTAGACACAGCGCAAATTCCTCTCCCCCTGCCTCGATGCTCACCACACTACCTTCTCAGAGCTAGATAGCTGGAGCACCCGGCTTTCTCCCCGGGAGGAAGAAGCTATATATGATATAGTGACTGCACAATATCGGTACAGGCAACAATAAATAAGACACACAGTTTGACATAGAGCGCATGCTGAGGCACAGAAGCTGACGCCGATCAGACCGGATGTGCTTTTATCCTTTCCTGGTCGTGAAGTCATCCGCCTGTGACGTTCACTCTCGCCATTGGACTAGTTGACATACGTGCTTCAGACACATTCACGCAGGGGCCTTCCCAAAACGTCATCGACGCAGCACGAGTTCCCTCAAAAGGGAACTGTATATTCCCTCCCCCTAAACCTACCCATCACAGAAAACATTATGCATTTTTACATTTTCAAAAAACATCACATAGTATGATTTATAAGCTGTTTTCCTTATAGGGACCAAAACAAAAGTCCCCACAGGGAGAAAGATTTTAGATATTATCTCACACACACACACACACACACACACACACACACACACACACACACACACACACACACACACACACACACACACACACACACACACACACACACACACACACACACACACACACACACGTTGGTGCAACAGCATTATGAGGACTCTCCATAGGCGTAATGGTTTTTATACTGTACAAACTGTATATTCTATCCCCTTACACTAACCCTATCCCTAAACCTACCCATCACAGGAGACATTCTGCATTTTTACATTTTTAATAAAACATTGTTTTTTTTAATGTTTTTTAAGCTATTTGAATTATGAGGACTTTTGAAATGTCCAAGTTGTAATACCAGTGTAATACTCATGTCATTATACAAATTTGTGTCCTCATAAATCACATAAACCAACCCACACCCACACCCACACACACACACACACACACACACACATCACATCAAGAAAAATATGACAGTTGGAGAACTGTCTTAGTTTCCTGTCAATACACATACACACACACACAAACACGCACGCACACACACACCCACCATGAGGGATGGCATTGAGTTTCTCCATTGTGTCGTTCAGGCCTTTCTGTAAGTCTTGGTTCTTATTGTTGGCTTTTTTCAGTCTGGACTGAAGAGCACCCAGATTGTCTCCATTTTCTGAAAAAAAGAAAAAAGTGAAATGACATAAAATGCTGCTCTTGTTTTTTGGGAACATTAGTGAGAATCTGCAGGAGAGTATTAATCTTCTAGTGATGTTCACCTTTCACGTCATTCTGCAGTTCTTTGGCCTCGTTCCACAGACGGTGGCTCTTCTGAACAGAGGCCTTGGCTTGATCTTTCAGAGATCCTTTGGGTCCTGAGGCCTACAGACAGAACATTTTTGAACATTTGTGTTTTAAAATTAATATTCTATTCTATTTCCAACATGAAACATAAAACAAAACCCAGTCATTCAGCTGATTGAATGTGATTGAATGATTGAATGTGATCACTGTGTACTTGTCATGCAGAGAAATGGAAAGTGCCACTGAAAGCTCATTTTTAATATTGTCGCATATTGACGTTTTTGACACTCTTGTGTAAAGCACCGTTGTTCAGTTTTGCCCTTTTGACCTCCTGTTTCTGTGAGGGAGGGTGAACGACAGGAGAGAGGGATGATATTGGAAGAACAGGGGGAAAGCTTTGATCTTTGAAGCAGGACAAATAGAAATGAATCGAAGAGCTTTAACGCAGTCAGTGAAACTGATTCAAACCTAGTGATTTCTAGACACTACAGACACAAAGTGTCGCTAATACAACCAAACATGTATCCTTGATGGATGAGGATAGGTGTATTCAGTGTCGGACTCATGTGGATTGTTTATAGCACTTTAACAAGATTGTTTCTGTTATTTTTTAACTCTAGCATCACCAGACACCCCCCTGTTTGCTATTGGTTGGGATATAAACGGTTGCAATATGGAAAAGAGCTGCAAAAAGACTCTCCAAAATGAGTGTAAGTAAAAAAACGACAGCATTTTAATTCGCTGCTGCCCACGCAGAGCATTGCCCATCAGCCACTGGTGTAGAGACTCATCATGAGTGTGTGTGTTTCCTCACCAGCTGCTGAGCCTCAACGCTGGTCTTCTTGGCCTCTTTGGCCACCTTATCGGCCTCGTCGATGTAGTTCTTGATGTTGGTGTACGCTTTGAAAGCAGCGGTGGCGTTGAAGGACAGATTCTTTGCCTCAGCTAGAATACTACAGAAAACACAAACACAGGTTACGATTAGAGATTATATGATTAAAATATAGATATATGATTAAAATATAATGAAAATATCAAAATGTATTAGTTCATAAATCATGCACTATTAAAGAAAATGTTTTGAGCTCATAACAAAAATAGGAAATATTTGCCATCTGGAATTAATTTACAGGGGATTTTTTTTTTTTTACCTTGCTAGGGGCAATTTTCATAATTACTTAATGAAAGGTAAACATTATGTGACATTACATACAAATTGCATTATGTTGTTTAATGTAAATATAGTCACATAAAGTATATAAATTATGAAAAGTAAAATAAACAATTTTATTATAGTATTCATTATTGTTGTTTATTGCCCTTGATACTGTAATAATGATTATTAAAGTTTCATTATTACAATACATACAAAAAATGTGATCAGAGATATGAATTAGTTTATTGCTTTCTATTGTTTAAATACTGTTTATTTATCATTTATTTCATTCGTAATAAATTCAGTTTAATTTTGCAGTGCCATTTTTCGCCCCATATCTTGAATTTGGGGAGTATTTTTTTTAATTATGCAGTGGCATTTTTCCAGAAGCCGTTCATTTCCAACCCTGTGACATAGTATTGTGCAAGAAGGAGGCAGAGGCGATCGTCCCTTTTCTGTTATCGGCCATAAACTATGGAATAATCTCAGAACTGCCCAACTTGATCTTTTTTTAAAATCTACTCTTAACACTCATTTATTTTCTTTGTCATTTAACATGTGTTGACAGTTTAACATTTTACATATGATTTTACTTTCATGCATTCCACCTATTTTACAACTCATGTTTTACTGTTTGTATTTCTTGTTGTTTTGTGTTTTTTACTATTAGTTTTCTTTTGTACTTGTACAGCACTTTGGTGCACTTTTTAAATTGTGCTTTATAAATAAACATTGTTTTGTATTGTAATGTATTGTAAGAAACCTCAAGAAAATACGTTTTTATTAATCTGTCCCTGCAATCAAAATTTGTGTCGTTACAAGTTGTTTGTTTTTTACTGACACTGCAAAACCGTGGTACACGCACACACACACATACACACGCACACACGCACACACGCACACACGCACACACACACACACGCACACACACACACACACACACACACACACACACAAACACACACACACACACACACACACACACACACACACACATTGTAAAGGCTAATATCTATCGTCTTAATTACTTTTACTCTCTGGAGGTTAGATGAGGAGTATCTTCTTTTCCACATGTCCATTAAGCACGCACGGAGAAACGGTCATAACACAAAGTCACATTTATTGATTGCAATCTCTGGTTTACTTTCCAAACAAAAAACAAAATGAATATCCAAGAAAACACTATCAATGTGAACAGCGGTGTCTCAAAACATACGTTTCATGCGATTGAAGAAACTGTTGCTCTCCAAACTCTAACCTGTCTGTGCCAAACAATCCTACCTCATTATTAGCACCTGCACTCACGCATCGTAGTGACGCGTCAAAGGGGGAGGACTCAATAAATGTACATGACTGGGTTAGTACAAGTATTAAACATTAGACAGAATTCCCTAGTACATTTAAAGCATAATATTTTGTAATACATAATAAATAAATCAAATTTAATCTTTACTCATTATAATTTTGGTAGTGCACAAAATTCTGAATATGGCTCCAACACACACACCCACACCCACACCCCCCCACACACACACACACACACACACACACACACACACACACACACACACACAAACTAACTAACTCGACCACCAAACCTATCCATCACGGGAAACTTTATGCATTTTTCAATTTTTAATGTATGTTTTAGATTTGAGTAAAATTTACATTTTAGTATGTTTTAAAAGCCATTTGAAATACGAGGACTCAGGAAATGTCCTCATAAATCATGTTCACGTTGTAATACCAGTGTAATACCCATGTCATTATACAACTTTCTGTCCTCATAAATCACACACACACACACACACCTGTCGAGTATGGCAGCGGACTCGTTGAGCTGGCCGGCGTGCTCCTCGGCTCTCATCAGCAGATCCGGGACAGAGTCGTCCAGACCGCGACCCAACCGCGCCACCTTAGCATGCAGTTTATCGTGCAGCGGCCCCAGCTCCTTCTCCATCTCCTCCAGCTCCTACACACGCCACCAGTCAGACATCACTCATGGTGGTGTAGCATTTCTGTCGTGTGTTTAGCATGAAACTGACCTCTTTGCCCTGGTTGATGCTGTCGGACAGAGCGTTAGCTTCGTCCAGCATCTTCTCACCTTCAGCCAAAATCCCATCCATTTCCTTTTTCTTTTTCCCGGCCACCTCCCTCTTTCCCTGCGCGAACATAGCGAAACGCTTTAGACTTTAGACACGAGCGTTTCATCAGTTTGAGTGTTTGTGTATCTGTGCACCTGCAGGCGGTCGAGGTTCAGTTGGTTGGTATTAGCCAGGCCTTCTGCCTGTTTGGTTTTGTTGTGCGCGTCCCTCAGCAGATCCTGAGCTTCCTCCAGCTTCTGCCTGTAGTCGCCCATCTTATCACCGACCTCCTTCTTCAGGTCCTCTGTGGCCTGGTGTGGATCTCCAAACAAACGCTTCACTCGAGCCAGAAGAGCCTCAGCGGCCCTATAACGATAGAAAACCAGAGCGCGTTTCATTCTCTCTTTACCTGAGACTCAAGAAAACCCTTTAAACACCAGACAGAAACACAGAAGGACCAGCTACACTGCTGTTCAAACGTTATGGGTATTTTTGAAATAAATTAATACTTTTAATTGATCATAAGTGACAGTAAATACATTTATAATGTTATAAAGTTTTCTATTTCAAATAAATGCTGATTTCTTGAACTTTTTGTTCATCAAAGAATCCTGAAAAATGTATCACGCTTTCCACAAAAATATGAACCAGTTTTCAGCAAGAAAAGTCTGGAGTAATGATGCAGAAAATTCAGCTTTGATCACAGGAATAAATTACACTCTACAATATGTATTTACATAGAAAACAGATATTTTAAATTATAATACTGTTTCTCAATATTATTGTTTTACCCTGTATTTTGATCAAATAAATAATTTTCACTTTGTTCCACAGAAAAAAAAGCAAGTAATTCAGTTTTGAAACGATATGTGGGTGAATAAATGATGACGTATGAATGATACATTTTTATTTTTGTTTTGATCTGCTACAATCCTGAATGAAGATGTCACAATCAGAGATGAATATTGCATTTTTGGGACAAATGTGGTCTTGTGCAAGGTGAAAGGAGATCTCTGAGGAGACATTAAACCAGTGTCCCTGCAGGAGCGCAACAACCCAGACAACAAGCTGAAGCTCTTCAACTGGTTTAATCTGGACTCATTCCCACTGTCCTCCTCTAGGTGTCTCTCTCTGTTCTCTCACAGCCGTACACACAGAGGAATCCATTATAGAAGTCATTTGATTAGGCTGGAATAATATTCCTCCCCTGCCCAACCGCAGGCAATTTTTAATTAGTTCATTAAGATTTTACATAAGAAAGAGAAACTTTCTTAATTTGAGCTGTGATCCAATGAACCACAAAATACGACTGAGAAACATAATGCCACCAACACAATATATCCAACCTGTGAGGCTGAGCGGCATCCTCATCCGCAGCTGTTTGGCTGGATCTGCTCTTTATCTAAGAGGTTTGTTGTGGTATTTGAACTGAGTAATATTCATATGATCTTTACATATGAATAGTACGCTTGCAACAAATCACAATGCTGTTTGGTGTGAGAACTTAATATTCACAACCTTGATACTACATGATTTTTCCAAAAAATTAAAGTACAGTTGCGACATAACGTTTTTATGAATTTCAACAATGCATGAACGTGAACAAACATGAACACGCTCGAGACAGTTGATTATCCAGCGCTACTTCGTCACAAAAGTTTAAGCCTGGACAAGAAAACGTGAAATTTAGCTCATTCGGATGGTAATGGGTATGGCATTGTTAATGCATTTGGTCTAATGCAGATCTGCTGCTGCTGATACATTCCCAGACATTACTATGAGCCTGTAACACATGCTGCTGCACATGTACCAGACATAGTAGCAGATCTATACAGGTGGAGCAGTAGCAGATCTATACAGGTGGAGCAGTAGCAGATCTATACAGGTGGAGCTGTAGCAGATCTATACAGGTGGAGCTGTAGCAGATCTATACAGGTGGAGCAGTAGCAGATCTATACAGGTGGAGCAGTAGCAGATCTATACAGGTTGAGCAGTAGCAGATCTATACAGGTGGAGCAGTAGCAGATCTATACAGGTGGAGCAGTAGCAGATCTATACAGGTGGAGCTGGGGAAGAGGGAGGGCTTCCAAAAGAGCGGCGCACTGCTAACAGCAACACACCGGTATTTGTTTGAATGTTGAGCCGCAGATCATTGGCCGCTGATGCAACAACAACCAATCAACCAATAAGCTGTGCTATGTAGATAATGATGTGTTATATATATATATATACATATCAGTATATATATTCAAGTGAGTATCCTAGCAAACATAGTCAGTTACAGTATGTCTTAACTGAACATAAACTGTTGAGAAAAAAAAGGATGTGTAACAGTATACTGGATCCATGTATTAGCTCTTAAAGTGACAGCAGCCTAATATTTCTGCTGCCGTCTGTGTCATTAATGTTCAACACCAAAGGACAAAGACAAAAAATAACTCACTGCTCTTGACTGAATAACTTTTGTAATAATTGTATAATTTTTTAATTAGGATTAATCTATGTTTCATAGCTGGTAGATTTTCTTAATTCACCAGCCATTGGTCTAAATTTAGTTTTAGGCCCTGTATACATATATTTTAGTCATGAAACTCTAGGCTGATGGTAATTTACATGTAATCTGCTAGTAATCACATCATTGCCACATGGCACAAGCTGATTGGCCTCTGGTGATACTGTAGCCAATGAGATTGTTTGCTCAACGTTTAAATAGTCTGGTTCAGTGTTTGCTGTAAGCTAGTCCTGCTAGTCCTGTAAGCTAGAAGCTGCTACGCGCTATCAGAGTTCCTCTGAACCCCTCAACCTCCCCAGCTCCACCTGCCTGGATCATACTTGCTTAGCAACGAAGTCTGGCAAGACCAAATACATTAACATTGCCATATTCAGTAACATGCCAAATTTATTCTGAGTGTTGTAATGATTTAAAAAAAAAAAAAAAAAAAAATATATATATATATATATATATATATATATATATATATATATACAGTTTATACACAGGAAGTCAAATAAATCTGCAGCAATGTTGCAAAGGAAGGTGTTGGTGGCAGGGAAGCTTATTGCAACCCCATCTGTGTGTGTGTGTGTGTGTGTGTGTTTTACCCCAGTTCTTCATCAGCAATGTTTTTCTTGCCGGAGAGCTGTCGTTTGCGTAGTTCTGCGAGCATGGCTTGAATTTCATCATTCATCTCGTTCACACTCTTCTCTGGAGCCCCGTCCCTCACGCCCAGAGTCGCGTTCACCTCACGTGCTTTGTCCCGTAAAGCTGGACACACACACACACACACACACACACACACACACACACACACACACACACACACACACACACACACACACACACACACACACACACACACAACAGGGTGAGCAGCAGGGACATAACAACAGGGTCATTATAGTTAACTAAACCTAAAACCATAAAATCCTTTGTCCCTTGAAATGGAAAAAATGTGAACTGAAATAAATTACAAAGTTTATATGCAATGGACACACACACACACACACACACACACACACACACACACACACACACACACACACACACACACACACACACACACACACACGTTTATATGCAATGGCTATATGCAATAATTTTCATGCTTTAATCACTTTTTGTATTGTCAATGTGTGAACAGCTTGTAGCAACGCTTAAAATACGAGACCTTCCCTGACTTCCTAGGTTGTCTATGAAAGCCTGTAGACTGATTTTTAAGTGAATGGGCCGGTGTTCCCTGGGAAAATCAATAGGATGTGACGTTTACACGTGCTCCAGAGAGCAGGGGCGGATTTAGTGATTTGGGGGCCCCAGGTAAAATATAGGAATGGGGCCCTATACATTTGCACACATTTACCTGGATCCATGTGCGTCAGTTTGGTTTGAAATGTGCTGGGGACAGAAACGCATTCGGAAGTGCATTTTCAGAAGTGCTGGGTACAATGACGCAATATACGTAAATATATACAGTTAGTAAAAAATATACTAATGTCATAGAACGGATGTACCTAATACAAATAAATAAAACCTCTCCAGTTCCCTATCAAGGGAACTCCCGCTGCGTTAATACGCTGTGGGAACGCCCTGCGTGATTGCGTCGTGAAGCACGTGTATAATCAGTCTAATGGAAAGACAAGACGTCATAGGCGGGTGACGTCATCGACCAGGAAGCTATAAAGCACCCCTGAAAGCAGACCGCGTCAGCCTCTGTGCCTTCAGCAAGCGATCTGTGTATTCTGTCCTTGTCATATTTATTGTTGTCTGTCAAGTTGTAACATATTTATATTATGGCAAAAGAGAGAAAGCAAGCGTTGTGTAGTTCCCTGCCCACGTTATATCACAGGTGGGGACACACACATCAGCTTTGTGTTGCTTGTTTGGGAGTGGAGCATGCAACAGTCAGTTCTCGAGGGGGCTGACTGTGAGCATTGCGAGAAGCTGTCCGTCAGGACGCTCCGCTCCCGTCGGGCGTTCTTCGAGGAGGAGGGTTCAGTTCGGGTTCCCCGCGCAGGTCCCGCTGTTGCCGAGGCGCGGTAGCGACTCGCATCCTGGGTTTCGCAAACGGATCTGACAGATCCAGTGTGCTGTGATTTCCAGTTCCGAGGAATTGGTATCGTTAGTGTTTTGTTAAGAAAAAGAGATCAAACAAATAAAAATATTAAGAAAAAGGCAGATGTTTGAGTTATAATTAAATAAAGTCAGCTCATAGCTCATGTGAATAAAGAGGAGCTTTTAAACGGAGGTTCTATCTAGTGCTGTTGCTAGTTAAATATTTACTGGCCAGCCGAACATTATGAGAGTGAAAATAAAAAGAGTTTATTAGATGAAATATATCTAAAAAAAAAAAAACAGTAAAACTCTGTATCTCAGCCTCCTCGTCGGGGACTGCCGTTTTTTCCCTATCTCCACACTGAGGTGTCAAGATCGTGGAATAACCCGGTTTCTATTTTATGTGTTTAATCCCCAAACGTATAACTATAGTAATGTTATGGGTATTAAGTATCATGGTATGACAGTGCCTCGGGTTAAAGAGACGCTTGCGAGCTTTCTTTCTCCCCGGTCGGCGTCATCATTATTAAACCTGACGTTACCCACCAGCCATCTTAAATAATACCTAAATATTATTAGGCAGCGCTGGTGGGTAAAGTATATAAGGACATGGATGAATGTGAGGATGTCAGCACTGCCGCTATTCGAGAATTGCGTCACGCAAAAACAGATAAACTATACCAGGGAGGGACGGTTTCAAGAAATCGTTTCTCCTCGGCGTCCTCTGGGGGACGACTCTCTGAGGAGGCTGTGAGTTTGTTTGCTTCGAGGCTGTAAGCTCCGTCTAAGCCTCATATTAGCTTCGTATTTCTTTCTGTTTTGAACCATCATTTACTATCATTTCTAGTTGTTTATACTAATAAATACAGCTTACCCTACATCTGAGATTAACCTGACATCGCTAGCTTCCGTTATTGTTAGCACAACACGCTAGTAACTCGCTAGCCTGTTAACGTGCCACCCGTGCGCTCAGTTATTTATTTATTTATTTTTCTCGTGTGCACCTTTGAGTTCATAAAAAGCCCAGGTGAGTAAGAATCAGTCTACAAACACGGTGAGTAATGTCTTGTCCAGTTATTGTCACCTGCACTTCATGTCATATGTTTAGTATAGCCTTCTCTGTTGGCAATATAGGATTTATATGTGATAAATGCAAGGAGACAGTCATGCTGACGGAGAAGATTTCAGAGCTAGAGACACGCATCCAAACTCTAATTGAGGACAGAAAAAGTTCTAGAGCTTTAGATACTATTTTGGATGCGCCTAGCATAGTGAACTCTGTACATGATTCGGTTCCGGCTGAAGTAGAGCCCACGCAGCAGGGCAGATGGGTGACCGTGAGAGATCGCTCTAGTCGCGGATTAAAAAACCACTCTTCCGTTCCGATTACCATAACAAATCGATTTGCCCCACTCAGTGAAACACCCACTGAGAATTCTGTTGATTGTGCCCTGGTAATTGGTGATTCGATCACAGGGAACGTGAAAATAGAGACACCAGCCACCATAGTCACATGTTTGTCGGGAGCCAAAGCGCCTGACATCAAAGCAAATTTAAAAGTGCTGGCTAATGCTAATCGTAAATTCTCTAAGATCATTATTCATCTCGGCACTAATGATGTTCGACTCCGCCAGTCGGAGATCACCAAAATTAATATTAAAGAGGTGTGTGAACTCGCAAATACGATGTCAGGCACTGTAATTTGCTCTGGCCCCCTTCCTATTCGCAGGAGTGATGAGATAGTTAGCAGATTGGCCTCACTCAATGGTTGGTTGTCTAAGTGGTGTCCATTGAATAATATAGAATTCATAGACAATTGGAAAAGTTTTTGGGGCAAGCCTGACCTGTTGAAAAGAGATGGTGTTCATCCCTCCTGGGATGGTGCTGCTCTTCTCTCTAGTAATATGGCACATAGTCTTAGAGCTAAAACATGACAATCTGGGGCTCAGGTCAGGAAGCAGTCAGACTGGCTAAACCGACCGTCTGCTAGCGGCCTCGCGTCACCAAGGTCAGATAAATCCCATCACATAGAGCTTCTTTCACCTAGATATCATCATATAGAGACTGTGTCTGTTCCCCGAATTTGGAAATCCAAAAAACGTCAGGTAAAAAATTTAATTGATGTTCAACAAATAAAAAACAGATATAATACAGATGAACAAATGATAAAGCTTGGGTTGCTGAATATTCGATCCCTTACTTCAAAATCGCTCATAGTTAATGATATGATTTCAGATTATAATCTAGATGTGCTGTGTTTGACAGAAACCTGGCTAAAACCAAACGATTACATTACTTTAAATGAGTCAACCCCACAAGATTACTGTTATAAACATGAACCTCGTCTAAAACGCAAAGGGGGAGGTGTCGCTGTAATTTATAGTAATATTTTCAAAACCACTAAGAAATCTATTTTTAAATATACTTCTTTTGAAGTGTTGGTGCTTAATGTAAAAATATATAGTGTAAACGATAAATCACGTTTGAGATTTCTGCTGGCTACTGTATACAGGCCACCAGGGCACCATAAAGATTTTATCAAAGAATTTGCGGACTTTCTATCAGAATTAGTATTGGCTAACGATAAAGTACTAATTGTTGGTGATTTTAATATACATGTAGATAATGAAAAAGATGCATTGGGATTGGCACTTAAAGACATTGTAAACTCAATTGGAGTTAGACAACACGTGTCAGGACCCACTCATTGTCGTAATCATACTCTAGATCTAATATTATCACATGGAATAGATGTTGATGCCGTTGAAATTCTGCAGCAGAGCGATGACATCTCAGACCATTATCTAGTCTCATGTAAATTACATTTAGCCAAGGCTGCAAAGCCGACTCCGTGTTATAAATATGTTAGACCTATAACTTCTGCCACTAAAGATTGCTTTATCAATAATCTTCCTAATCAGTTTCATCATCTCAGCATCCCGGATAGCTTAGAAGAACTCGATATTGCAACAGAAACTTTTAACTCTTTCTTTTCCAGCACTTTAGACGCAGTTGCTCCGTTGCGCTTAAAGAAGATTAAAGAAAATAGTCCAACGCCGTGGTACAACGAGCACACTCAGGCCCTTAAGAGAGCAGCCAGAAAAATGGAGCGCAACTGGAAGAAAACAAAACTAGAGGTATTTCGGATTTCATGGAAAGAGAGCTCGATTGCTTAAAGAGAGGCTTTAAAAGCTGCTAGATCTGCTTATTTTTCAACCCTATTAGAAGAAAATAAACATAATCCTAGGTATTTATTTGAAACAGTGGCTAAACTAACGAAAAAGAAAGCTTCAAGCACAGAAGTTTCCAAGCAACACAGCAGTAATGACTTTATGAACTTCTTCACTTATAAGATTGATAATATCAGGGACAAAATTATAACTATGCAACCGTCTACTACAGTATCGCATCAGGGAGTGCATTGTAGTCTCCCTGAGGAAAAATTTTATTCATTTGTTGCTATAGGAGAGGAAGAATTCTGCAAACTCGTTAATTCATCTAAATCGACAACTTGTATGTTAGACCCTATACCGACTAAGCTATTGAAAGAGATGCTTCCAGAGATCATAGATCCTCTTCTTAATATCATTAATTTGTCTTTGTCTCTAGGATACGTACCAAAAACTTGGCTGGCTATGATAAAACCGCTTGTTAAAAAAACGCAACTTGATCCTTCAGAATTAGTCAATTACAGGCCGATCTCAAATCTGCCCTTTCTGTCAAAGATATTAGAAAAAGCAGTATCCTCACAACTGTGTTCCTTTCTTGAAAGAAATGATATCTGCGAGGATTTCCAGTCAGGATTTAGACCGCACCATAGTACTGAGACAGCTCTCATTAGAGTTACAAATGATTTACTTTTATCATCCGATCGTGGTTGTATCTCTCTATTAGTGTTACTTGATCGTAGTGCTGCATTTGACACAATTGACCACAACATTCTTTTAAATAGACTAGAAAACTATGTTGGCATTAGTGGAATTGCACTAGCATGGTTTAAATCATACTTATCTGACCGTTATCAGTTTGTAGCAGTAAATGAAGAGATGTCTTATCGATCACAAGTTCAGTATGGCGTACCACAAGGCTCAGTACTAGGACCGCTGCTGTTCACTCTGTACATGCTACCATTAGGACATATCATTAGGAAACATGGAATAAGCTCTAATTGTTATGCCGATGATACTCAGCTGTATATTTCTTCAAAACCTAACGAAACTTACCAATTCACAAAATTAACAGAATGCATAGCTGATATAAAAAATTGGATGACTAGTAATTTCCTACTACTAAACTCTGAAAAAACAGAGATTCTAATTATTGGACAAAAAACTTCCACAGGTAATAACCTAGAATACTGTCTAACACTTGATGGCTGCTCTGTTAAGTATTCGTCGTCGGTTAGGAACCTGGGTGTGCTTTTTGATAGCAATCTTTCATTTGAAAGTCACGTGTCTAGTATCTGTAAAACCGCATTTTTCCATCTTAAAAATATATCTAAATTACGACATATGCTCTCATTAACAAATGCGGAACAATTAGTTCATGCTTTCATGACATTAAGACTAGATTATTGTAATGCTCTACTGGGTGGTTGCCCTGCACGCTTAATAAATAAACTACAGCTGGTCCAAAACGCTGCAGCTCGAGTTCTTACTAGAACCAGGAAATATGACCATATTAGCCCGGTTCTGTCAACACTGCATTGGCTGCCTATTAAACATCGTATAAATTTTAAAATATTGTTGATTACTTACAAAGCACTAAATGGTTTAGCTCCGCAGTACTTGAGCGAGCTCTTAACGCATTATAGTCCTTCACGTCTATTGCGATCTCAAAATTCGGGCCAGTTGATAATACCTAGAATATCAAAATCGACTGCGGGCGGTAGATCCTTTTCCTATTTAGCACCAAAACTTTGGAACAGTCTTCCTACCATTGTCCGGGAAGCAGACACACTCTGTCAGTTCAAAGCTAGACTAAAAACACATCTCTTTGACCTAGCATACACATGATATATTATAGTCTTCTATAATTCAATGTTAGGCTGCATAGATTAGGTCAGCCGGAACTGGGAACACTTCCCTTAAATCCTGATGTACTCGTTACATCATCATAAGAAGAATGGCATCTACGCTAATTTTAGTGTCTTTGTTTATCCAGAGGTTTTCCCGCAGCCTACCGGATCCAGGCCGTATCCAGATCTGACTAGGAGCTTTGCCTGGACCCGATGACAACGCAGTGCTGAAGTGCCAACTAGCCTCTCCCTATGGAGGATCCCTTTCCCACTCTACAGATAAAACTCTGTGATTCCGGTTCGCGTACCCACCCCGAAGTGATAAAATAAAACAAAATTCTGTATCAAATTACAGCTACTGTAAATCCGGCCTCTAGTTCATAAACGCCAGAGGAGAACTGGCCCCCGACTGAGCCTGGGTTCTCCCAAGGTTTTTTTTTCTCCAGTAGGTCACCTGATGGAGTTTTAGGACACCAGTAGGTCACCTGATGGAGTTTTAGGACACCAGTAGGTCACTTGATGGAGTTTTTCGGTTCCTTGCCACTGTTGCCTTTGGCTTGCTCAGTTGGGGATATTCAAAATAATTAACCAAGTATTAATACCATTGATCAGCCCTACCAAACGTGGATGTTTTTTCACTAAGAAACAAACATTATGTTATTTGATTGATATTGTGAAGCTGCTTTGATGCAATTTATATTGTGAAAAGCGCTATATAAATACACTTGACTTGACGAATCAGTCATTTAAAATAATCGACTGACTCAATGACTTACTCATTTAGACATGAACTGCCAGATTCTGTTTTAGTTTCTTAGTTAGAGCATTATTTCAGTATAATTTTTTATTTTATTTAATATTAATAAAAAATATTATTATCATTAAAGATATATTTCACCCAAAATTAAAATGATTTAAAATCATTAAGTCACCCTCTTAAGCGTTGAAGCCTACTTTTTGCATTTGATGCTTTTCTCATTTAACACAATAATGACTTTAAATCATCTTTTGGGGTAATTTCTAAGCCAAATTTGATGTCACAATTAATTTGCGATTAATTAGATAAATTAATTGCGACATCGTGTAATTAATTAGATTACAAATTTCAATCGCTTGACAGTCCTAATATATAGCAAACAACTTTGCCTCACATTTATTTTCACTTCCTTTTCAAAACAGGTTGATTTAAAGAAATTAAAATTAAACTGAGCACAGTTAATGTTCTTTAATCAAATTAAATTAGATTCTGAAAAAAAAAACCTCAATCAAACGGGAGGGAAATAAAAGAGCAAGCAAGCTTCTCTGCATATTCTAATTTAAATAAAAATCATTAAATTGAGATGAAAATGAGCTATAATTAAATTTGTTTCTGAAATTCCTCGAGAGTTCAAACGTAAACAGTCGATAGACTACAAAGAGCACAGTATATACCTGCCAAGCGAGCCAAGCTGGAAATAATTGCACAGTGAGTTTCAAACGCAGCTCGGGTCTTTGGGGTGGACAGAATCATTTGATTCCTACTCGTTTAGCGTGCGAGAGAAGATGAGAGACGAGGCGGTTTACTGGAGCAGGGAGCTCGCGCACAGAATGGATAATGAAGCTCTTCCACTCCGCACTGACTGATGTCTGCTCTCCTATACTTCTGCAAGCAGCTTTTTGAAAATGCTTTTTGGCCAGTTAGCAAAGTCCAGAGGACCAAAGTGCAATCTGCTGACTTTAAGTGCCAAACACGTATCCAAGAAAATAGATTAACCACTTTTGTGTATTTATGGCTTTAATCTGCATGTATTGGGTGGACTGAGAGTGTCCATCTGTATGAGCGTCTGATGTTTAGATGTCCAGAGACAACACCATCTGTTGTGAAAACTCCTCTCAGGCATGAACTACATTTGCATTATAATGATAAGCGTTCCGAGAAATAATCCGAGAAATAATCGATTCACTGATGCATTATTATGTGATCCGTCCACAAAAGTTCATCAATTTATATATACGCAACTGAAAAATATAATTATGCAGGAAAAACTGCATGCGTGCAATTCTACAAAATTTACCTGTGCTAAGCAAACAAACATGAAGAAGCCTTCAGAAACATGAACAGCTGGAGACATCAAAACAGAATGTGTTATGACTGACAAAGTTGCTCTGAAAAATGGTTGCTCTGATGTGGAAATATATTTACACAGAACCAAATCTACCTCTGATACTACACTATTATAGATGCGTATCCAACATGTACTGGAAGATCAGAGCAAAAACGCTGTAGTTTGTAGCTTTTATT
Source organism: Meda fulgida (assembly GCA_030578275.1). Taxonomy (NCBI): domain Eukaryota; kingdom Metazoa; phylum Chordata; class Actinopteri; order Cypriniformes; family Leuciscidae; genus Meda; species Meda fulgida. Next base: position 32,348,679 of record CM060635.1, on the reverse strand, counting down.
GAGGTCTCAAGAGATGTTATAAAAAGTTTAAAATCTTTCCACCTGAAACAGAATTAAAAAACAATGCGCTCATGGCGTAAGACACTGAAAAACGAGATGCATCAGGACTCATTTTGGAATGATAACATGAGTCCCTGAATCTAATCATGAGGTGGCTAAATGATTTCAACTGGTTTTATAATTGATGAACGTTGCAACATTGACATTGTTATTGGACTGAATTAAATCAATATTGATTCAATTCTGAAGTAAATCAATGTTAAAACTAAATTGTCCCTCTTGTCTTCTGTGGAGATGCTTTACAGCTGATATTTCACTTTTTAACTGATGAATTTTTCAACATTAAAACACTTATTTTCCTGTTTATTACTGTGAAGCTGCTTTGAAACGTGCACTGCAAAATAAATAAATAAATAAAAATGATTGCTTAGCATTTTTGTCCTGTTTTCCATTGAAAAAGATTAAATTAAGAAAATTGTTAAGATAAAGAAGCAAAATAACTTCACATTTTAAGTTTGGGTTTCTGAAGAAAATCATTAAAATCAAGTGAGTTTGTGTTTAAAACTAGGAAAAAAATATCTGTCAATGCTGTGAGAAAAATTACTTTCTCTGACCTAATTGGCAGTTCCGTATCAAGGGAACTCCCGCTGCGTTAATACGCTGTGGGAACGCCCTGCGTGATTGCGTCGTGAAGCACGTGTATAATCAGTCCAATGGAAAGACAAGACGTCATAGGCGGGTGACGTCATCGACCAGGAAGCTATAAAGCACCCCTGAAAGCAGACCGCGTCAGCCTCTGTGCCTTCAGCAAGCGATCTGTGTATTCTGTCCTTGTCATATTTATTGTTGTCTGTCAAGTTGTAATATATTTATATTATGGCAAAAGAGAGCAAGCAAGCGTTGTGTAGTTCCCTGCCCACGTTATATCACAGGTGGGGACACACACATCAGCTTTGTGTTGCTTGTTTGGGACTGGAGCATGCAACAGTCAGTTCTCAAGGGGGCTGACTGTGAGCATTGCGAGAAGCTGTCCGTCAGGACGCTCCGCTCCCGTCGGGCGTTCTTCGAGGAGGAGGGTTCAGTTCGGGTTCCCCGCGCAGGTTCCGCTGTTGCCGAGGCGCGGTAGCGACTCGCATCGTGGTGTTTGCAAACAGCTCTGGCTCCTCTAAGACTCCAGGGCATTCACGTATTATACTATATTGACGATTGGTTGATCCTAGCTCAATCTGAGCATATGGCAGTTCGGCATCGAGATGTCATTCTGTCTCATATATAGATGTTGGGGTTGCGGCTCAACGCCTAGAAGAGTGTGCTCCTCCCAGCTCTGAGGACCACTTTTCTAGGTGTAATATGGGATTCGACACCGGGTACGATTGTCTCCAGTACGTATTTCTGCGATTCTCACAGCCGTAAATGGGGTAAATCTAGGCCAGTCACTCACTGTGAAACAGTTTCAGACTGGTGGGTCTCATGGCAGCTGCGTCCAACGGAATTACTTTTGGTCTTCTGTACATGAGACCCCTACAGTGGTGACTCAGGACCAAGGGGTTTTCTCCGAGGGGAAATCCATTTTCGCATGATCAAGGTCACGCGGCTATGCCTACGTGCCTCGGTCATGTGAAAGAACCTTGGTTCCTCGCCCAGGCCCAGTGTTGGGGGTTTCTTGTCAACGCATAATGCTATCGACTAAAAGTGATGGCAGTATTCCCGAGAATCTCAATACTTCCTGCCAGACCCGAGAGGTGACCATGTGCTTGTCCTACTGGATATCCTGTTGAGGCAGGGGCTGAGGCCCTGGGAATGGAGACTTCACCCCGAGGTGGTGGAGCTTCTTTGGGAGAACTTCGGTCAACTCAAGTCGACCTTTCGCATCGTTTGTACAACGCATTGTCCTATGTGGTTCTCCTTCACGCATCCAGCTCCGCTTGGACTGGATGTGATGTATTAGGTGTGGTTGACGCTACACCTGTACGCATTTCCCGATATCTTTACTCCCGGGAGTTCTAAAAAAAAGAAAAGCAGAGGGTTCGCCGGGTAGGGGCTTGTCTAGAAAAAAAAAACTATCAGCCCCGTTCTTGATACCCGAGTGTGTTTCTTGGACCTACTGTCCCTTCTAGACGGCTCTCCCATGGAGATTCCGATCAGGAAGGACTTGCCGTCCCAATCATGGGATACAATATTTCACCCTCATCTGGAGTTATGGACACTGTGGGCCTGCTCATAGATTAGTACTCTGAGGGGGCCCAGCTCATAGATTCAGGTCTCTCGATTCATATTCAGTCTAGAGCTCCCTCCACGAGAAGACTAAATATGCATTGACATAAAAACTGTTCTCTGCCTGGTGCGGAGAACGCCTTCTGAATTTAGTTTCTGCCCTGTTGGTACAGTACTTGATTTCTGTAATGAATGTTTCTTTGCTGGGTTATCTCTGAGGAGAGATCCTTCTTTTTGTCTTCTCCGTGGTACATGAGGCTGAGGCCTGCACATACTTGGATTTGCACCTGGTATGGTGGTAGTATTCCTTCACCCCAGGTCGGGTTGTATTGCTAGGTCCCTACTAAATTTGTGGGTCATTTGTGTTGCAGGCCTTCTGTCCTCCACCTTTTATACCCCAGATCAGGAAAAACTTAATCTGTTATGCCCTTTCCGGGCTTTGGATGCTAATGTCCACAGAGCACTCTGTGGCGTATATCAGAGCAATTATTTGTCTGCTTCGGGTCACCTAATGTAGGTTGCCCTGCATACTAAACAGATGATGAGCAAGTGGGTAGTTGAGGCTCTCTTGCTCTCACTTGCTTATGAAGCGGCCGGACAGCTTTCACTGAAAGCGAGAGGGAACGAAACACTGCGTTCACCTGCCATACTGCATGCCCTGATCGACTTGCTTCAGGCTTATCAGAAGCTGACGCTGTCTGCTTTCAGGGGTGCTTTATAGCTTCCTGGTCGATGACTTCACCCGCCTATGACGTTTCGTCTTACCATTGGACTGATTATACACGTGCTTCACGACGCAATCATGCAGGGCGTTCCCACAGGGTATTAACGCAGCATTTTGTTCCCTCTCAGGGAACTGTGGTTACATATGTGACCTGAGACGATTTTTGTTCTTGTTTTAAACATAAACTCATTTAATTGTGATACATTTTCCAGTAAATAAGACTTAAAAATATCTTAAGTAATTTTGCTTCTCAGGTACATTTATCTTGATTTAGGAATGTTTAGATATTAGTAGTAGAAAACAAGATGCAGTCAATTGCTGGAGTATCTGTTTGAATGGTTATTTTTCTGGTAATTAATTTTGTCTCTTTTAATTAAGGCATCACATAATGTTAGCTGAACCTTCATTAACTAAACTAGCTTCTCATTTAATACCATGTACAATTATACAAACACACTCAGCCACAGAGTATCAGGGCCTCTATCTCTCTCTCTCTCTCGTATAGTACACATGCGTGGGCGTTTGCTAAATGAGTGCGGAGTAGGGCTTTGACTCCGAACTTCGTTATTCGAATATAATTTGAATATTTAAAAAAAAATGGCAGACTTTAATATTTGGACCTGTTATGTGCATTATTTTTTGTAAATGTGTTTGCTTGTAAAAGTTGTTTTCAATTCTGAATGTAAATGGGGCGAGGGATTTATGAGTTAATAAAACAAAAAAATATAGATGTCATGTTTTTGCAAGAAACTCACAGTACAAAGGAAAATGAAGTCGAATGGATGAAAGAGTGGGAAGGAAAGATTGTTCTGAGTCATAAGACTGCTCTGAGTGCTGGGGTGGCTGATTTGTTTTCAAAGACTTGTCTACCAATATCGTATGATGTTACACAAGTAATACAAGGCAGATTAATTAAGATAATAGCAAAGTTTGAAAATGTTTCTATGGAATTGATAAATGTCAGTGCGCCTGTAAAATCAATGGAAAGAATGTTGTTTCTTGAAACTTTATGTGATAGTCTAAAACAATGTAATACAGAAAGTTTTTTACTACTGGGTATAGATTTTAATTGTACAAGTAATGATTTAGAAATCACATTGAGCCTCATATGGCTTCAAGAAGTAAATTACTAAATATGATTAAAACTTGTCAACTCTGTGATGTGTGGATAATGTTTCATTGTAATGAAAGACAGTATACATGGGCTCATGTGAAAGAAAATCGCATTTCATTAGCAAGATTGGATCTTTTTTATTGTTTTAAACATCAGAAACAATGTTTTAAATCTTGTGATATTTGTCCTGTTGGTTTCTCGGATCACTCAATGGTAGTAGCATGTGTGGTTTTATTAAAAATGTTAAATATAAGAGTGCCTGCTGGCATTTTAATAGTGCTTTACTTGAAGATGCTCACTTTTGTAAATGTTTTTCCTTTTTTTGGTTAGGATGGAAATCTAAAAAGTCTTCTTTTACATCAATACAACAGTGGTGGGAGATTGGGAGGGTGCAAATACAAAAACTCTGTAATCAGCACACTTTTAATGTTTCTAGAGACATGGTAAAATCCATAAGAAGTCTAGAGATGGATATCGTTGAACTTTAGGCTTTAAATGGGAACTCTGAAAATCAAAACCAATGGCGGGATCTTAAAGGGAAAAAAGCAGCCTTAGCAGATCTATTAGGTACAAGGTCTCAGTTGGTTAGATCCAGATTTCAGAGTCTTTCTGAAATGGATGCCCTGTCCAAGTTCTTCTTCAGTTTATAAAGGAAAAATGGCCAAAGAAAAAGTACTCAGTGTTTACAGTCAGAAGATGGAAAAGTTACATTATCTGAAAGGCAAAGTAATTTAATTTGCTGTAATTTATAGTAATATCTTCAGAATTACTGAGAAGTCTTGTTTTACTATTATAACACAATCATATTTTGTCAGAGTTTATCACTTCACTTGTTCTGATGCTTCAAATAATTGCTAGCAACGTAGGGGAAAGGACAGTTGTTAAATTTTATCTTTGGTCAAGACAAAATGGCAGTTTATATTAGTAGAAAATATGAAATTGCTGGCAGTAGTAAAAATGTTGAATTGTTATTTAAGGGGCTCATAAAAGCACTGGGGCACTGAGGTCAGATAAATCCCATCACACAGCCTCTTTCACCTAGATATCATCATATAGAGACTGTGTCTGTTCCCCGAATTAGAAAATACAAAAAACTCCCAAACCCATTTAAGGGTAAAAATGTAATTGATGTTCAACAAGTAAAAATCAGATATAATACAAATGAACAAATGATAAAGCTCGGGTTGCTGAATATTCTATGACTTACTTCAAAAGCACTTATTGTTAATGATATGATTACAGATTATAACATAGATGTGCTGTGTTTGACAGAAACCTGTCTAAAACCAGACGATTACATTACTTTAAATGAGTCGACCCCGCAAGATTACTGTTATAAACTGTTATGAGCCTCGTCTGAAAGGCAAAGTAATTTAATTTGCTGTAATTTATAGTAACATCTTCAGAATTACTGAGAGGTCTTGTTTTAAATATAACTCTTTTGAAGTGCTGGTGCTTAATGTAACACTATCTAGTGTAAATGATAAATCACGTTTGAGATTTGTGCTGGCTAATATACATTAATATATATTTTAATATACATGTAGATAATGAAAAATAGGAATTGGGATTGGCATTTAAAGACATTCTGAACTCTATTGGAGTTAGACAACACGTGTCAGGACCCACTCATTGTCGTATTCATTCTCTAGATCTAATATTATCACATGAAATCAATGAACTTTGAGTATTACAAAACGAGCCAATGGCAAAGAAATGCCATGGGTCTGCGGAATTTGCATAGCATAACTCCACCTCGTGGGTATAAAAGGAGGACGCCGGCAGGGGCAAAAATGTCATCTAAATGGGGGGACAATAAACATAACATTTCTCAAAAGCAATTATATTACTTACAATACACATATTTTATTGATATTTTAGGGGGTGACAACCCTCAGAGTGGGGGGGTCCTGACCCCCCTGACCCCCCCGTGATTTCCGCCTATGGACGCCGGCAACATGCAGATATGTTTCTTCGCTGAGGAGCCGAGACTGAACTCAGGCAATTCCCGCGGCACAGCGGAGGTGGCAGGGAGACGTATCGTTCCCTTTCGTAGTCACTTCGAGTTACGTTGAATGACGACGAAATGGGGTTCCCAGTCTAATCACGCCACTCGGCTGTCTTCCAGTGCCCTGCGTGAGTCTGAGCTCCCTGTTGTGAGGCTTGCATGGACGAAGGACTCCTACTTAACACAGGAATACCAAGGTACACTGGGAATGTGGAGGTGGAGTGTGCCTTCACACCAAGGGGGCACGGTCGACCTTGCTGCTGGTATGCCAAAGCAATGGCGTCCACTATCCAGTGAGACAACCTTTGCTTGGAGAGAGCCTTTCCCATCAGCTTCCCACCATAACAGACAAAGAGCTGGTCTGAGGTCCGGTCTGCGCACATATATATTCAAATGCGCATACCTATAGACTAAACATGTGAAGCGCATGTGCACGGGGTCTTGCGGTTTTGCGGGTTTGCCCAGAGATAACTTTTTTTCCAAAACTTTTCAAGGCTTGCACCTTGGAATCTTTTTCAGGGTTTGCGTTCTCGAGCCACCAGGCAATGTTTTGTGCGGAACGCTTTTCTGAGTGTTTTTTTTTCCCCCCAAGTGTCTTCTGTTAGAACGATGTCGTGTTAGCGGCCCCTAAGTAATGATAACTAAATAACTATCTATATTGTTAAAAGCGCTATATAAATGAAGGTGACTTGACTTGACTGGACTTAAAAGCAAGAATAAAACATGGTTTTATTTTTATTCTCATATAAAAAATTGAAAAACTTTGAAGAGGTGTGAAGTGTACAAAGATTGTTGTGCTGGATTGAAAATGACACATTGCACTTTGTTGAAGAATTTGAGTAGGCCTAGTGTTTTTGTTTTTTTGATGTTGTGTAGTTAATAAAAGTGTTAAATCTCTCTCTCTCTCGCACACACAAGCACCCACCCACGCACACACACATACACACTACCACTACTACGCTACCATCATCCTGATCCCATCAGAAGCACCCAGCAACATTAAACCATTGATTTCAGTTTCTGGAGTGTTAGCTGGACCAATCAAATGTGTCTTCTCAGCAGTTTCTCAATTGTCGTTACCTTCAGCAGCCAGGAGTGTGTTCCTAACGTAAAGCTCCAGGTCCTCTGCTCCTTTGCGGCTCCTCTCAGCATCAGCTGCCGTCTGCTCCCCATCAGCAGACACTTTAGTCGCCTGTATGGAAAGAGAAAGAAAAAATAACTCTGAAAGCTCAATGAAATTTTACACAGCCTCAGATCAGCCTCACATGATCTACCACAGCTGTGTGAAGCTGAAACAAACACACAAGCAACCGACCTCAGTAACACCACACAGAGGAGAAAAACAACAAGACACATGGGCCAACATGGACAAAAACTAAAATAAATGCTGCTAAACTACAATATTTCCAGTTTGGCAAAGAGAATTTGGAAGGTCAAGGTTACACAAACCCAAAAGGAAGAAGAAGAGCGCAAAGGTCTTCCTATTTAACTGGCTCTTGAACTTCTGTTATTTAAAAAGGCTGCTTTAGAACTGAAAAATATCAACTTTATCAAGGACTACTATTGAAGACGCAGACGCTTCAATACAGAAGACGCTGAAAGGTTCCCTTCAGCACAAATGAGCAGAACTGATGCAACACTTCAGACTTCAACAAGTTAATGTTCTGGCTTGCTTTCATGTTCAGAAACAAACCAACAAGGTCAGAGTCTTACAGGAGTGATTCAGACGGCGTGTAAAGTACAGTTTAACATATCACAGCAGATTTACATAGAAACCAATGGTGCACAGCAGCAGAAATATATGCCCGCTAGTTTTCCTCTAGAACTATAAAAGAATGCGTCGAATGGAATGGACAATAAAATGTGTGGAATTAAAAATCATTAATATAAAATGAAGAAAAAGTTATATATACAGAGATGAGTGTAAAAGAAACTCTCAACAGCAGTGGTAACTAGTTTACTGTCATTTAATGCCAAAGTAATGAAACACAAAAATGTTATAAATGTACATTCATTTTGAACATATCAAAAGCTTGTGAAAAGGGTCCATTGGCTTATGTGTCCCAAATGTCCCTTTTATGTTAAGTAAGACAAAAAGGTGAAGAGTACTTTCTGCGCAACTAATGGCACCTAGTACAATTACAAAAATAAAGCTTATTTAGCAAAATGCCCCTCCCCAAAAATCACAAACACAGCTCTTGTGGGTTTTTGGTAAGGAATGTCTCAACAGGTAAAATTAGGCTACTTTCAATAAAAACTCCAACATATTAGGAATACTTTTAGCTGTGTAGCCTTGTGGGCAATTGTGCCGACATGTAGCGCTGTTGTGCTTTGGGAGACCAGAGTTCGAGTCCCGGTTCGTGGACCTTTCCCAATCTTGTTTCCTAAATTTTGCCTTGCACCTGTGTAATCGAAGCTGAATGTATTTTCTCATGTAATGTGTCAGCTGAACACCCTCTGGCTCCACCCGCTACAGTAGCCACGCCCCAAACTCTCGATCTGATACAGTAGCCACTCCCCAAACTCAGTCTGCTACAGTAGCCACGCCCCAATCACGTAATCTGCTACAGTAGCCACGCCCCAAACTCTCAATCTGCTACAATAGCCACGCCCCAAACTCTCAGTCTGCTACAGTAGCCACGCCCCAAACTCTCAGTCTGCTACAGTAGCCACGCCCCAAACTCTCAGTCTGCTACAGTAGCCACTCCCCAATAACTCAGTCTGCTACAGTAGCCACGCCCCAATCACTCAGGCTGCTACAGTAGCCACGCCCTAATCAGTCAGTCTGCTACAGTAACCACGCCCCAATCACTCAGTCTGATACAGTAGCCACGCCCCAATCACGCAGTCTGATACAGTAGCCACACCCCAAACTCTCAGTCTGCTACAGTAGCCACGTCCCAAACTCTGAATCTGATACAGTAGCCACGCCCCAATCTCTCAGTCTGCTACAGTAGCCACACCCCAATCACTCAGTCTGCTACAGTAGCCACGCCCCAATCACTCAATCTGCTACAGTAGCCATGCCCCAAACTCTGAGGCTGCTACCGTAGCCACGTCCCAAACTCTCAGTCTGCTACAGTAGTCACGCCCCAATCACTCAGTCTGCTACAGTAGCCACGCCCCGAACTCTCAGTCTGCTACAGTAGCCACGTCCCAAACTCTGAGGCTGCTACAGTAGCCACATCCCAAACTCTGAGTCTGCTACAGTAGCCACGCCCCAAACACTCAGTCTGCTACAGTAGCCACGCCCCAATCACGCAGTCTGATACAGTAGCCACGTCCCAAACTCTCAGTCTGCTACAGTAGCCACGTCCCAAACTCTGAATCTGATACAGTAGCCACGCCCCAATCACTCAGTCTGCTACAGTAGCCACACCCCAATCACTCAGTCTGCTACAGTAGCCACGCCCCAATCACTCAATCTGCTACAGTAGCCACGCCCCAAACTCTCAATCTGCTACAATAGCCACGCCCCAAACTCTCAGTCTGCTACAGTAGCCACGCCCCAAACTCTCAGTCTGCTACAGTAGCCACGCCCCAAACTCTCAGTCTGCTACAGTAGCCACTCCCCAATAACTCAGTCTGCTACAGTAGCCACGCCCCAATCACTCAGGCTGCTACAGTAGCCACGCCCTAATCAGTCAGTCTGCTACAGTAACCACGCCCCAATCACTCAGTCTGATACAGTAGCCACGCCCCAATCACGCAGTCTGATACAGTAGCCACACCCCAAACTCTCAGTCTGCTACAGTAGCCACGTCCCAAACTCTGAATCTGATACAGTAGCCACGCCCCAATCTCTCAGTCTGCTACAGTAGCCACACCCCAATCACTCAGTCTGCTACAGTAGCCACGCCCCAATCACTCAATCTGCTACAGTAGCCATGCCCCAAACTCTGAGGCTGCTACAGTAGCCACGTCCCAAACTCTCAGTCTGCTACAGTAGTCACGCCCCAATCACTCAGTCTGCTACAGTAGCCACGCCCCGAACTCTCAGTCTGCTACAGTAGCCACGTCCCAAACTCTGAGGCTGCTACAGTAGCCACATCCCAAACTCTGAGTCTGCTACAGTAGCCACACCCCAAACACTCAGTCTGCTACAGTAGCCACGCCCCAATCACGCAGTCTGATACAGTAGCCACGTCCCAAACTCTCAGTCTGCTACAGTAGCCACGTCCCAAACTCTGAATCTGATACAGTAGCCACGCCCCAATCACTCAGTCTGCTACAGTAGCCACACCCCAATCACTCAGTCTGCTACAGTAGCCACGCCCCAATCACTCAATCTGCTACAGTAGCCATGCCCCAAACTCTGAGGCTGCTACAGTAGCCACGTCCCAAACTCTCAATCTGCTACAGTAGTCACGCCCCAATCTCTCAGTCTGCTACAGTAGCCACTCCCCAAACTCTGTCTGCTACAGTAGCAACACCCCAATTAATCAGTCTGTTACAGTAGCTACACCCAAATCACGCAGTCTGATACAGTAGCCACACCCCAATCACGCAGTCTGATACAGTAGCCACTTCCCAAACTCTGAGGCTGCTACAGTAGCCGCGTCCCAAACTCTCAGTCTGCTACAGTAGTCACGCCCCAATCTCTCAGTCTGCTACAGTAGCCACGCCCCAATCACTCAGTCTGCTACAGTAGCCATGCCCAAATCTCTCAATCCGATACAGTAGCCACGCCCCAATCTCTCAGTCTGCTACAGTAGCCACACCCCAATCACTCAATCTGCTACAGTAGTCACGCCCCAATCACTCAGTCTGCTACAGTAGCCACGCCCCAATCACTCAATCTGCTACAGTAGCCACACCCCAATCACTTAATCTGCTACAGCTACAGTAGCCACGCCCCAATCACTCAATCTGCTACAGCTACAGTAGCCACGCCCCAATCACTCAATCTGCTACAGAAGCCACGCCCCAATCACTCAATCTGCTACAGTAGCCACGTCCCAAACTCTCAGTCTGCTACAGTAGCCACGCCCCAATCTCTCAGTCTGTTACAGTAGCCACACCCCAGTCACTCAGTCTGCTACAGTAGCCACGCTCCAATTTCTCGTCTGCTTCAGTAGCCACGCCCCAATCACTCAGGCTGCTAGAGTAGCCATGCCCGAATCACTCAGTCTGCTACAGCAGCCACGCCCCAATCACTCAGGCTGCTACAGTAGCCACGCCCCAATCACTCAGGCTACTACAGTAGCCACGCCCCAATCTCTCGTCTGCTTCAGTAGCCACGCCCCAATCACTCAGGCTGCTACAGTAGCCGCGTCCCAAACTCTCAGTCTGCTACAGTAGTCACGCCCCAATCTCTCAGTCTGCTACAGTAGCCACGCCCCAATCACTCAGTCTGCTACAGTAGCCATGCCCAAATCTCTCAATCCGATACAGTAGCCACGCCCCAATCTCTCAGTCTGCTACAGTAGCCACACCCCAATCACTCAATCTGCTACAGTAGTCACGCCCCAATCACTCAGTCTGCTACAGTAGCCACGCCCCAATCACTCAATCTGCTACAGTAGCCACACCCCAATCACTTAATCTGCTACAGCTACAGTAGCCACGCCCCAATCACTCAATCTGCTACAGCTACAGTAGCCACGCCCCAATCACTCAATCTGCTACAGAAGCCACGCCCCAATCACTCAATCTGCTACAGTAGCCACGTCCCAAACTCTCAGTCTGCTACAGTAGCCACGCCCCAATCTCTCAGTCTGTTACAGTAGCCACACCCCAGTCACTCAGTCTGCTACAGTAGCCACGCTCCAATTTCTCGTCTGCTTCAGTAGCCACGCCCCAATCACTCAGGCTGCTAGAGTAGCCATGCCCGAATCACTCAGTCTGCTACAGCAGCCACGCCCCAATCACTCAGGCTGCTACAGTAGCCACGCCCCAATCACTCAGGCTACTACAGTAGCCACGCCCCAATCTCTCGTCTGCTTCAGTAGCCACGCCCCAATCACTCAGGCTGCTACAGTAGCCACGCCCAAATCACTCAGTCTGCTACAGTAGCCACGCCCCAATCACTCAGTATGCTACAGTAGCCACGCCCCAAACTCTCAGTCTGTTACAGTAGCTACGCCCCAATCTCTCGTCTGCTACAGTAGCCACGCCCCAATCTCTCGTCTGATACAGTAGCCACGCCCCAATCACTCAGTCTGCTACTGTAGCCAGGCCCCAATCACTCAGTCTGCTACAGTAGCCACGCCCCAATCTCTCGTCTGATACAGTAGCCACGCCCCAATCACTCAGTCTGCTACAGTAGCCACGCCCCAATCACTCAGTCTGCTACAATAGCTACGCCCCAATCTCGCGTCTGATACAGAAGCCACACCCCAATCACTCAGTCTGCTACAGTAGCCACGCCCCAATCACTCAGTCTGCTACAGTAGCCACGCCCCAATCTCTCATCTGCTTCAGTAGCCACGCCCCAATCTCTCGTCTGCTTCAGTAGCCACGCCCCAATCACTCAGTCTGCTACAGTAACCACGCCCCAATCTCTCGTCTGATACAGTAGCCACGCCCCAATCTCTCGTCTGCTACAGTAGCTACGCCCCAATCACTCAGTCTGCTACAGTAGCCACGCCCCAATCACTCAGTCTGCTACAGTAGCCACGCCCCAAACTCTCAGTCTGCTACAGTAGCCACGCCCCAATCTCTCGTCTGCTACAGTAGCCACGCCCCAATCTCTCGTCTGCTACAGTAGCCACGCCCCAATCTCTCGTCTGATACAGTAGCCACGCCCCAATCTCTCGTCTGATACAGTAGCCACGCCCCAATCACTCAGTCTGCTACAGTAGCCAGGCCCCAATCACTCAGTCGGCTACAGTAGCTACGCCCCAATCTCTCGTCTGCTTCAGTAGCCACTCCCCAATCTCTCGTCTGATACAGTAGCCACGCCCCAATCACTCAGTCTGCTACAGTAGCCACGCCCCAATCACTCAGTCGGCTACAGTAGCTACGCCCCAATCTCTCGTCTGATACAGTAGTCACGCCCCAATCACTCAGTCTGATACAGTAGCCACACCCCAATCTCTCGTCTGATACAGTAGTCACGCCCCAATCACTCAGTCTGATACAGTAGCCACGCCCCAATCTCTCATTTGATACAGTAGCCACGCCCAAATCACTCAGTCTGATACAGTAGCCACGCCTAAATCTCTCGTCTGCTTCAGCAGCCACGCCCCAATCTCTCATCTGATACAGTAGCCACGCCCCAATCACTCAGTCTGATACAGTAGCCACGCCCAAATCTCTCGTCTGCTTCAGTAGCCACGCCCCAATCTCTCATCTGATACAGTCGCCACGCCCCAATCACTCAGTCTGATACAGTAGCCACGCCCCATTCTCTCATCTGATACAGTAGCCACGCCCCAATCTCTTGTCTGCTTCAGTATCATCTGATACAGTCGCCACGCCCCAATCACTCAGTCTGATACAGTAGCCACGCCCCATTCTCTCATCTGATACAGTAGCCACGCCCAAATCTCTCGTCTGCTTCAGTGGCCACGCCCCAATCTCTCATCTGATACAGTCGCCACGCCCCAATCACTCAGTCTGATACAGTAGCCACGCCCCATTCTCTCATCTGATACAGTAGCCACGCCCCAATCTCTTGTCTGCTTCAGTAGCTACGCCCCAATCTCTCGTCTGATACAGTAGCCACGCCCCAATCTCTCGTCTGATACAGTAGCCACGCCCCAATCTCTCGTCTGATACAGTAGCCACGCCCAAATCACTCAGTATTATACAGTAGCCACGCCCCAATCTCTCGTCTGATACAGTAGCCACACCCCAATCACTCAGTCTGATACAGTAGCCACGCCTAAATCTCTCGTCTGCTTCAGTAGCCACGCCCCAATCACTCAGTCTGATACAGTAGCCACGCCCCAATCACTCAGTCTGATACAGTAGCCACGCCTAAATCTCTCGTCTGCTTCAGTAGCCACGCCCCAATCTCTCATCTGATACAGTAGCCACGCCCCAATCACTCAGTCTGATACAGTAGCCACGCCCAAATCTCTCGTCTGCTTCAGTAGCCACGCCCCAATCTCTCATCTGATACAGTCGCCACGCCCCAATCACTCAGTCTGATACAGTAGCCACGCCCCATTCTCTCATCTGATACAGTAGCCACGCCCCAATCTCTTGTCTGCTTCAGTAGCTACGCCCCAATCTCTCGTCTGATACAGTAGCCACGCCCCAATCTCTCGTCTGATACAGTAGCCACGCCCCAATCTCTCGTCTGATACAGTAGCCACGCCCAAATCACTCAGTATTATACAGTAGCCACGCCCCAATCTCTCGTCTGATACAGTAGCCACACCCCAATCACTCAGTCTGATACAGTAGCCACGCCTAAATCTCTCGTCTGCTTCAGTAGCCACGCCCCAATCTCTCATCTGATACAGTAGCCACGCCCCAATCACTCAGTCTGATACAGTAGCCACGCCCAAATCTCTCGTCTGCTTCAGTAGCCACGCCCCAATCTCTCATCTGATACAGTCGCCACGCCCCAATCACTCAGTCTGATACAGTAGCCACGCCCCATTCTCTCATCTGATACAGTAGCCACGCCCCAATCTCTTGTCTGCTTCAGTAGCTACGCCCCAATCTCTCGTCTGATACAGTAGCCACGCCCCAATCTCTCGTCTGATACAGTAGCCACGCCCCAATCTCTCGTCTGATACAGTAGCCACGCCCAAATCACTCAGTATTATACAGTAGCCACGCCCCAATCTCTCGTCTGATACAGTAGCCACACCTCAATCACTCAGTCTGATACAGTAGCCACGCCTAAATCTCTCGTCTGCTTCAGTAGCCACGCCCCAATCTCTCATCTGATACAGTAGCCACGCCCCAATCACTCAGTCTGATACAGTAGCCACGCCCCAATCACTCAGTCTGATACAGTAGCCACGCCTAAATCTCTCGTCTGCTTCAGTAGCCACGCCCCAATCTCTCATCTGATACAGTAGCCACGCCCCAATCACTCAGTCTGATACAGTAGCCACGCCCAAATCTCTCGTCTGCTTCAGTAGCCACGCCCCAATCTCTCATCTGATACAGTCGCCACGCCCCAATCACTCAGTCTGATACAGTAGCCACGCCCCATTCTCTCATCTGATACAGTAGCCACGCCCCAATCTCTTGTCTGCTTCAGCAGCTACGCCCCAATCTCTCGTCTGATACAGTAGCCACGCCCCAATCTCTCGTCTGATACAGTAGCCACGCCCCAATCTCTCGTCTGATACAGTAGCCACGCCCAAATCACTCAGTATTATACAGTAGCCACGCCCCAATCTCTCGTCTGATACAGTAGCCACACCCCAATCACTCAGTCTGATACAGTAGCCACGCCTAAATCTCTCGTCTGCTTCAGTAGCCACGCCCCAATCTCTCATCTGATACAGTAGCCACGCCCCAATCACTCAGTCTGATACAGTAGCCACGCCCAAATCTCTCGTCTGTTTCAGTAGCCACGCCCCAATCTCTCATCTGATACAGTCGCCACGCCCCAATCACTCAGTCTGATACAGTAGCCACGCCCCATTCTCTCATCTGATACAGTAGCCACGCCCCAATCTCTTGTCTGCTTCAGTAGCTACGCCCCAATCTCTCGTCTGATACAGTAGCCACGCCCCAATCTCTCGTCTGATACAGTAGCCACGCCCCAATCACTCAGTATGATACAGTAGCCACGCACCAATCTCTCATCTGATACAGTAGCCATGCCCCAATCACTCGGTCTGCTACAGTAGCCACGCCCCGATCACTCGTCTGATAAAGTACTCAAAAATAAGGTAATTTAACTTCTTCTGTGAAGCTTTCCAGACTCTGCTCTGGCTGTGTGCGTTCATGTGTCTTTGGCGTGAAAAAAGGCGTGGTTTTGGAGATGCTATAAAGGGAGGGAGGGATCTTATGCTTTCAATTGCCTACCCTACCTTTCATATAATGTATTATAACATAAAAAATCTTACATATGGTACTTTTTATTATTTCCTTTATATTATCCAGGAGAATCACATTGAGATATTACTATCTCTTTTTCCAGAGAGACCTGGTCAAGACGGCAGCACATGAAGTTTCACACACGAGAATCACAGTATAACAATTCCACATTTTACACATTTCAGACCAGACCAGAGCAAATAGAAGCGAATCAAGAAAAACAATTACAAGTGTCCTTTAAAACAGTATGCAAGAGAAGTTTAAAAGTGGTAAGTGTTGGAAGTGCATCTAAATTAAGTACCTTTTGCAATTCATTCCAAACCCAAGGAGCATAAAAAGCAAAGGCACCTTTACCAGATTCTGACAATATCCTTGGGACATTTAGCCGAATATGAGAGCCAGACCTAGTGTGGTAACTATTTGTGTAGTAAATTAAAAGACTTGATATATAAGAGGGCAATTTACCTAAAAGAGCTTTTGCAATAAATAAATACATATGTAGCTTTCTCCTTTGATGCAGAGATGACCAAGCTAAAGTATGGGGCGACAGTGGCTCAGTGGTTCATGTGGGTTGTCTACAAACCGGAAGGTTGGTGGTTCAATTCTCGGTTCCACCTGACCAAGTGTCGAGGTGTCCATGAGCAAGACACCTAACCCCAGCTGCTCCCGACGAGCTGGATGGCGCCTTGCATGGCTGACACCGCCGTCGGTGTATGAATGAGTGAGTGAATGGGTGAATGTGAGGCAATATGTAAAGCGCTTTGATGGCCCAGTGGGTCTGTGAAAGCGCTATATAAATGCAGTCCATTTTCCATTTACCATCATATAAAATACAATGATGCGTCCGTGACTCTGCACCGGAAACAAATCATAAAGCAGCGTGATACAGTGTCTAATTTCCTAAGTAGTGAAGTAGCTGCGTGCATGTATAAAATATCACCGTAGTCAATGATAGATAAAAATGTACTCTGTACTATTTTCTTTCGGGCCTCATATGGAAATTTTTTTTTAAACGATAGAAGAAACCTAATTTTGGCCTAAGCTTCTTCAACAACCTGTCAATGTGTATGTCAAATGCTAATCTTTCATCCATCCATACGCCTAAGTACTTATAAGAACTAACTCTTTCTAGAGGTGTACCATTTAATGTTGCAATTGACATTTCAGTTACCTTAGAGCGTCCACGGCTAAAAATCATGTATTTTTTCTCTTTCGAATTTAAAACTAATTGTAACTACGACTGAATGTTGCAGTACTTGAAAAGCATTCTGTAACTTTAACTAATAATACCAATGTCTATAAAAAACAACAACAACAAACGCATTAAGACTCAATTAAGGCCAGCAGGAGATGTTTGCATGCATGTGCTTTCAGTTATTAAAAAATGTTATGCTAAATTTCGAAAAGAAATGTGTGAACTTTTGCACACATATATTTGTGAATGGTTACTGAACAAGTGGTTGTGACCCAGTGTCTCTGTTACAGACTCCACACTTCTTACTGAAAGCACTGAATAAATCACGAAAGCGTACAGGCCCTGAAGTTTAACGTGTGTGTAACTCACCCGGCTGAGCAGTTCGTCCATTTCGGTGACCAGACTGCCAAGGTTACTGTCGGCCAGCTGCAGCAGTCTCTCTGGCGCTCTCTGTGGGGAAAGCATGTGCTGCAAAGACAGGAGGATGAAAAATTATTATCATGAGCATATGACTGACAGGTGGAGTCGTGTCACCATGGAAACCAGGATGACACAGGAGTGACGTCCATAAAGTGGCTTCATTTGACATCACTGAATTATGAATCATTTGATGAATATTTCCATATTTTCCATAAATGCAAAACATTTTATCATCATTTGGAAACAACCAAATATAAATGCTAATTAGCACTTGATCAGTCTATTTGATGTGATTAGAGTTTTATTCAAATGAATCAAATCATTTTAAGGTTACTATTTTTTTTTCAGTGTAGAGAGCATTCAAACAATCAAAGTTCCAGCAGAATAATTTTACAGACATTTCTGGTGTGCGTATCCATGTGTATGTTGTAAATAAAATATATCTAAAAATCAGGACTCAATATCAACTGATTATATCCATGATTGCAAACAGAGGAAAGTCCTCAAATGAAGATAATTGGAAGAAATGAATGTGTTGTGTAAATCATTAAACAGACAATACAACAAGTGACAACAAGTCAATATATTCTTATTGTATTTCATATCATTCTATCACTGGTTTGCGAGGTAGACATAGGTAGCATCTTTTTCAATGCAATAATGCATCCATATATTAGTGCACTGTATTGACAGTAAAAACCATTGTGACTGTTGAATGCTCAGGATGGGTTTGGCTTTTTGAGCCCCTATGCAGCCCAACATGCTCACCTTCAGCTCCTCCGTCATGTTCTCGAATCGATAGAGCACTTTATATGGCAGGGGGAGGGGCAGAGTGAGATTGACACTGCCAATCAAACGCAGCAAACGCTCCATGTCACGAATCAAGAGCCCAGCGCAGTCATCGTCACACGCTGAAACACAGAGACTAAGATCAACACATGACAACACATCAGACTCCAACAGTATCACATGTACATAGACTCCCACAGGCAGAGTTCACACTACAAACTGTTCACACTGCATGCTGAGTCCATTAAAATCCACCGTACAAGGTCATACGAAAAGCCCCTCAGATAATCATATGCATGATCAAGGGTCAAGGTTCAAAGGTCCATTTGTGCTGCATCAATATGTGAACATTAGTGGACAGTAACAAAGTATTTTAACTCACCTACTGTAAGTGCTTCATTCAGGTACAGTTACTTAATAAGAGTATTTTTATCTTGAGAAACGTTTACCTTTACTACAGTACTACAAACATGCTGTTCTGCATTACTTCAAACTAAATTAATAATAATGCCATCTGACTCGCGAAAAACTCCTTCCTTTGAGCCAATAATTTTAGTTAGGCTAGTTGCCAAAGCAACATTTGACATTTTCAATTAGTTTAACTTGATTTACTGAAATAACCCATGAAATAAAATGAATAAAAACTTTATAGACAATTGTTAAAAAACATTAACTAATAAAAATGCCAAAATGAATAAAAGTTAAATAAAAATAAAACCAGATAATACAAAAATGACTTTATATAAATAAGGTGCATGACAAAGAACTTCAAAAAGGAGTATTTTTAAACTCTTAACATTTAAACTCTTAACAGGAACTGAATAAGGTGTAGGGTTAATGAATTAATGATCAGGAACAAAGGCAAGAGGAAACAGAGCAAATCAAAACCAAAACCGAATGAAACCATTACAGTAGCTCCCCCTTCTGGGAGCCGTGTCACCGAGCCATAACGAGTCCCCTGAGGAACGAGGAGTTTGGAGGAGGACGTGGAGCTGGTGACGGGCAGGGAAGAGGGGGGTTGGCAGAGACAGACACCATAGTGGAGCTTTGGCTGCAGGGCTTGATAGAGGACCCGGCGAAGCAGAGAGGCCGGCGGGCCGGGGTGGAGACATGGGCCTGGAGGCCCGGGGTGAGCGGGGATTCAGCCTTACGCCGAGGTGGTGCAGGGGAAGCTTAAGGTGGAGCTGAAGAAACCATCGGAGCCAACGGATCCAGGCCGTAACCAGCGGAGGAGACGGGACTAGGACGTCAGGGGGGAATGCCGGAGGGAGCAGATTTCCGGATGGGGCCAGTAAAGATGGTGAAGATTTGAGGGAAGAGACCTGGGAGGGAACTTGCGTCTGCGGACTACATATCTATAAGGTACAGGTCTGCTGCTGGCTCTGAGATGGACTGAGCCACATGCGAAAACCTTGTGAGTCTCAAAGCTGAATCCAAATTCTGATTAAAGGCTCTTTAATTCAAAAATAACAAATACAGAGGAGCAACAATAAATAAATTGAGATGAAATGAGATGAGAACAACCACTTAAACTCAAACGACACGGAAACAATGAGCAAACAGAACTCAGGGTACAAATAGACAGGATAATTAACAGGAACTTTCACAGGTGTAGTGTTAATTAACTAATGATCAGGAACACAGGCAAATGGAAAAAGAGTGCAAACACATTTTTTTACAAACAGATACTAAAATAACACTGCTTTCTTTAGCAGGGATCTGTTTTTGAACACCACTTCCAGCCCTACAGCAACACTCCCACAGCCAGTGGAGGGAGTTTAGGACTGTCTGGTGGATTAACAGAAGGAAGGAGTTTTTGTGAAACCTGTTTGAAAACATAATGATTGTTTTCAAACAGGTTTCAGGAACACTCACACCTTCTGTCAATCAACCAGACAGTCCTGCCCTAAACTCCCTCCATTGGCTGAGGGAGTATTTGTAGTTTTTTGACATTAGTCATATAGAAATTACACACTTGAGCTAAACTAGTAGTACATTTTGGAGTACAAATACCACCTACAGTGACGCCTATCACTGTATTCCTATATAAGCTCCTTCAGTATTATCAGCAGCTGTGGCATTTCTCAGGAGCACATTACCCTCCTCCCTCCCCAGCTCCTCCTCTCGCCAGTCAGGATCTGGCATTCTGATTCGCCTTGAATCAGAATAAATTCTCCAATTATGTTGTACTTTAAAATCTTGAATTACTGATATCTGCATACATTCATGTTGGTTCTGTTCTGTTTACCCTAAGGGGGGTTATCGCTGCTCTCCTGCTCTTATCCATGCTAGGCTGACTGGATGCGCAGGGAGTTCTCGCCCAGAACAGGACCATACCGCCAATCCTAACTATATGCTAATGGTCAATCGCATTTGACGATAGTGGTCCTGACAGAATCCATTACGTGTATGGAATGTCCCCATTTAGACAGCTAAGTAAACATGAGTGTGTGTATGTATGTGTGTGTGTGTGTGTGTGTGTGTGTGTGTGTGTGTGTGTGTGTGTGTGTGTGTGTGTGTGTGTGTGTGTGTGAGTGAGTGAGTGAGTGAAAGAGAGGGCACACGCTGTCTGAAAGGACAACCATGTTAACGGCCAAGGATGGACAGGTCCTGGGGCAAGAATGCTGTTGAATGTTATTGGCCTCTTTTGTCTTCCATCCTCTGCTATCACAACATCACTTGCACTCATCCAATATCCCTGCATAGTCTCCATTCACCTGCCGAGTCCCCGAGCACCTCTCTCTTTATTTCTCTCTCTCACTCTCGATTAAACGTGAATGCGGTGGAAACTCCAGGGAGAAGGACTTCTCAAGCGTGAAATTTAACACAGAGTGTGAAACGGCTCCTGGCCGTCTATTATGAGTGTCTGACACGCCACAAGCGATAGTGGGAGGAAAAAAAGACACCAACAGGCGTGTGGCTCTCGCTGCGGACAGAAAGCGCCGCTCAATTTAACCTCCTGAAAAAATGGAGCTATTAAGATTCCTTCCGAGGAAGTCTTTCACGTGAAACGCAGAGTGAGTAAAGGTGTGAAAAACGCTGCACTGAAGAGTTCATGAAAGCAAAATCTGAATTAGGAATCCTTACAGCAGGATGGTGCCCATCTATCAAAACATTATTTTTTACAGTATAATTCATGTGACACACAGAGATCAATAAAATCATCATTATATTATATAATTATTATATAAAATTGAATATATAATAAATTTAAATTGCAAATATAAATATAAAATAAACCAAGAAAGAAATACACTATTATTGCAACAATACTATTGCTCTGTAAAATACAAAATTATATAAAATTAGTATTTAATAATAATAATATAATCATTATTACTACTACTATAAATAACTTTTTTTTAATTTTATAATTTAAAATATACTGATTTAAATTTAAATTATACAAATAGATCAATACAAATATATTACTATTCCAACAATAATTTTATACTGTAAAATAAATAAATAAACAAACAAAAAAGTATTTAATAATAATAATAATATCTTACAGAACAATAGTAAAATGACAATTATGTATGATTGTCTAGTGGGTCATATTTCTCAGGAAGGAAAACACTGAAATCTGTATTAACAGAAAACAAATCCCTAATATATGTTTGATGTTGGATTACGTAACACAAATCCCACAAAACACACACCCAGAAAAACACATGCATAATTACCCAATCTGTCCAGTCAACCAACACAAAACGGTGATAAAAGCAGGATCATTTGAAGCACAGTGGTGAGGAGCAGGTGCTACGGCACACATCACAGCAACACAATCTGATCTCTCCGAGCTCAGCCAACAATTACAGGAGAAGTAAACAGTCATTTTGTGAGGGGAAATCTGAGCATGTCTAATTAAAATGTTGTTTGTTTTGGCTGCATCTCTCCTCTGTTATTAGTGTCTGTTTATGGCAGAAGAAACAAAGACATGGAGGGAATAAACCAGATCAACTTAACTTGGCCACTAATATTCATTCACATATGGAAGTCTTAAAGGTACGGTAGCAGAAAAAGCTGTGTCTGGAAACTGCTCGTGACGTGTGTGTTAGTGCAGGGGGGATACGTACACACGATGCCCTCAGGGCCACACACATGCCTCTCCATGCACCGGTCACACTTCAGTCCGCTGGCACCGGGACGGCACCGGCACTGTCCGGAGCGCGGGTCACACGCTGCGGGAAATGCACCGTACGCATCGCACTTACACTCCTCGCAGCGGCCGCCCAACACACTCGGGTCACCGTGGAAGCCAGGAGCGCACCTGAGGACACCCGAATGCTATTAACATTTCTTTTTTAAAATACTGTAAATTACTGCTTTTACTTTTGATGCGCCTCACATTAAACGCTGCAGAAGGCCATGGGAAAGGCATGCTTATTTGTTTGAACACATTTTTGACAGATTGTTGTTTTACAGCCTAAGGAGAACGGTCTTCACCTTTCACAGTGTTTCCCCTCGTAGCCGTCGGGACAGGCGGTGCAGCGGTAGCCATCATAACCCTCCCTCTCACAGGTGCCGCTGAAGCTGAGGAAGAGCGGGACAGACTTATCACACACAACAGGTGATTGTGTGTGTGTGTGTGCACGTGCGTGCGTGTGCGTGTGAGAGTGAGTGAGTGCGTGTGTGTGCGGGTGAGTTTTTGTGAGTGTGTCTGTGTGTGTGAGAGAGTGAGTGTATACAGTATGTGTGTGTGTGTGTGTGTGTGTGTGTGAGAGTGAGTGTATACAGTATGTGTGTGTGTGTGTGTGTGTGTCTCTGTGTGTGTGCGTTCGTGCATGTGTATGTGTCTCATACTTGTTCTCAGGGATGAGCAGTGGACAGTGTGTGTGTGTGTGTGTGTGTGTGTGCTTCTCATACTTGTTCTCAGGGTTGAGCAGTGGACAGTGTGTGTGTGTGTGTGCGTCTCATACTTGTTCTCAGGGTTGAGCAGTGGACAGAGTGTGTGTGTGTGTGTGTGTGTGTGTGTGTGTGTGTGTGTGTGTGTGTGTGTGCGTCTCATACTTGTTCTCAGGGTTGAGCAGTGGACAGAGTGTGTGTGTGTGTGTGTGTGTGTGTGTGTGTGTGTGTGTGTGTGTGTGTGTGTGTGTGTGTGTGTGTGTGTGTGTGTGTGCGTCTCATACTTGTTCTCAGGGTTGAGCAGTGGACAGAGTGTGTGTGTGTGTGTGTGTGTGTGTGTGTGTGTGTGTGTCTCATACT
>CM060635.1:32310053-32322553 GCA_030578275.1 Meda fulgida | reverse complement strand
TTTTTGACCAAGTGGGGACCTGCAAGTGTGTGTGTGTTTAAGCCCATACTCAGCAGCGCTCCTGTAGGCTGGAGCAGGAACTGCAGTGGCCCATTAACACACGTCGTTCACACTTCTCTATTGTTGGAAGGGCTTGCTGTCTCAGAGA
The DNA here is from genome assembly GCA_030578275.1 of Meda fulgida. Classification (NCBI taxonomy): domain Eukaryota; kingdom Metazoa; phylum Chordata; class Actinopteri; order Cypriniformes; family Leuciscidae; genus Meda; species Meda fulgida. Next base: position 32,322,405 of record CM060635.1, on the reverse strand, counting down.
GGCTCTGGAACTGTAGAGCTGCTGTTTAACTGCTGCTTAGTTAAAGAACTTACGGTAACTTTATAATAAGCACACGCTATGTATCATTAGTTAAGCATTAGTAAACAGTTAATTCATAATTTATAAAGCATTAATAGACATTAATAAGCAGTATATTAATACAGCTATAAAAGCTTTATTCTTGCTTTAAAAGCATATCTATAATGTGTTTAATAATTGTATTTTCATACTTTATTAATGATCAATTTATCATTTTTAAATGAAGTATAGCATTATATACAAACCAGTTATTTAGGAGTTGTCAGTGGTTCATAAGATCACTTAGAAAGTGTGAGTAAAATGATTAATAAACTATTTCAAATGTACATTCATACATTATACCGACATTTTGTAATAGGTACTTAGTGTGTTAATAAATGCTTTATTAACATGTATTTCTACTGTAATTCAGGTAGTTATAAAGCATTTGGTAGTGGTGAGTATAAGTATTTTATAAAGTGAGGACTAGTTATGCCTTGTAAAGCTTTTATAAAGGAGATTTAAAGGTTCAGTTATATATTTCTATGTTCTGTATCACAGTGTTGTGTTTGTTTCATTTTTCTGTTTAGAAGATAACTGAGTCTTTAAATCTCCTTTATAAATGCTTTATATTTTGTGATGAGCTCACAAAAGTAGTTAACTGACCACTACTAAATGCTCTATAACTACCTGAATTTACTGCATTTACTTACACTTAAGTGATCTTATGAATCACTGACAAATCCCAAATAACTTGTTTGTAAATAATGCTATATTTCATTTAGAAATTATAAATTGATCATTGATAAAGTATGAAAATACAATTATTAAACAAAATATAGATATGCTTCTAAATAAAGAATAAAGCATTTATACAAGAACAAAGCATGTATAGCTGTAATTATAAACTGCTCATTAATGCATATTAATGCTTTACAAATTATGAAGTAACTCTTTACTAATGCTTAACTAATTATTAATAGTGTGCAGTTATTATAAAGTGTTACCGAACTTTCAAGTATTTTCAAACATGCCCAAACATACATATATATGTAATTATATAATGTTCACACAGGCATCAGAGATCACAATATGCATAGATAAACAAACAACTAAAAAAAGAATGACCAAACCATCAGTTATCAATAATGTACAAATTTGAATTGCTTGAGGAAAGACCATTTAAATCTACAACGGGGTAAAAAATACAGACGGCAACAGTTCAAAAGCAGAGGCCAGAAGACGCCTCTTATCATTCATATATTATTTTTCTTATTTAACTCTCTTTCTTCATAGATACTTTCTATTCTTAGTTATGCAGTCCATAACAATTTATTTGCAATTATTATGTGCCATTGTACACACACACATGCATGTAATATATATTAACAGAGCAGTGTCGCTCTACACTGGCCAAGAGGGGACCTGACCTCCATCTCTGAACGATCTCTAACCATCCAAGTGGGGACTCTCATAGCCTGCAATGAAACTGTGTGTGTGTGTGAACAATGAAGTCTGTCATCATTATGTAACACATATAAACATTATTTATATATATATATATATGTGTGTTTGTGTGTGTGTGTTTGAGTGTGTGTGTGTATTTTCACACTGGCATCAGAGATCACAATATGCATAGATAAACATATACAATATACAATTAAAAAAGAATGACCAAACCATCACTTATCAAAAATGTAAAAAAAAAAATTTCAGGAAAGACCATTTGAATCTGTATTTCATTCAACGGGGTAAAAAATATCGGTGGCAACAGTTCAAAAGCAGAGGCCTTAAGATATTCATATCAATCATAATATTATTTTTCTTCTTTAACGCTCTCTCTTCATAGATACTTTCTATTCTTGGTTATGCAGTCCCTAACAATTTTTTTGCCATTGTTATGTGCCATTGTAGAAACACACACATTTCTATATTACTAACAGAGCACTGTCGCTCTACACTGGCCAAGTGGGGACCTGAACGATGTTTACCTATCGAACAGGGGACTCCCATAGCCTACAATGGAACTGTGTGTGTGTGTGTGAACAGTGAAGTCTGTCTTCATTATGTAACTTTTATATATATATAATATATATATATATAATGTTTATATATTATATATGTAATATGTAATTATATAATGTTTACACAGGCATCAGACACACACAAACACACACATTTCTATATTACTAACAGAGCACTGTCGCTCTACACTGGCCAAGTGGGGACCTGAACGATGTTTACCTATAAAACAGGGGACTCCCACAGCCTACAATGGAACTATGTAACTTGTGTGTATATATATATATATATATATATGTATATGTATATATATATATGTATATGTATATGTGTGTGTGTGTGTGTTCATACAGGCATCAGAGATCACAATATGCATAGATAAACATATACAATATACAATTAAAAAAGAATGACCAAACCATCAGTTATCAAAAATTAAAAAAATTAGAATTTTTTGAGGAAAGACCATTTGAATCTGTTTTTTAACGGGGTAAAAAATACCGATGGCAACAGTTCAAAAGCAGAGGCTCTTATCATTCATATTATTATTTTTCTTCTTTAACGGTCTCTCTTCATAGATACTTTCTATGCTTGGTTATGCAGTCCGTTTAGGGTTCATGGGATAAATCAAACAGAAATAGCTCTTTAACGTAACAATTTCAGGTCACTACTTTATACAGTCAATAATGATTATATTAATCAAAATGAACTTCGCGTCCCCAGTTGGATGGTAAAGAACGACACCAGTTCTTCTGCTTTGTACATTTCTTGCCATCACAAAAACACGGTAAAGATTTTGGAGGTCAATCTCAAAATGTTATGTTGACTTGCTGCACTGAACAATTTTACTTCATTCAGTTGAAATATATGAAGTAGATGTTCATTTAACATTTTGTTTTCTGACTGACAGCTGATGCTTGTTAACCAGTCATCAGCAGTTAACTGACATTATTTTAAGGTTAGATTAGAATTAAATGTAATTAGAAAAGATAAGTGTCTGTGACCCATTCAAATACCTCAAAAATGTAGATTTACATGTGCAAATAGCAGCATAAACAACAGAACATGAGGATTCACACACACCGTCACATCAAGCACCCGCAGTGCTTCTGTGAACACAGTAAACCAGTCAATTTTTTTAGCGCGAGATTAACGCTCTTTTTGGCCTAGCAAACATTGTAGTTTTTTCACATGCTGTTGCAACAACTGGTAACGTTAGAAAAACTACAACATCACACCGGATAGCTAGACCGGAAACAAAACAAAACGCGGGACTAGATTTGATGGCGGAGTGCGAGCGCGGGCGGTAATGCACTCACTCTGTGTGTGCGGGTACGGGAGAATAAAACGATTCGGGACTCCCACAAACTAGAAAAATCTATGAATAAAACATAAAAACTAATACATTTTTATTCTTATGTTGCAGAAAAGCAACAAGAACAACTAAAACAAAATAGAAACGATTTACAGGCCAGAGTTACTTTTTATAACATGTTTGCAGCGTTGAGCGATGTAGCCAATCACAGACATGTGTTGATTTCTTAAACGCAATGGCCAATCAGATGCATTTAAAATAGACTCCCCTCACTGCTCAAAACTGACTTTTTGTTCAGTGCTGAATTCTGGATATTGGCAAATCCTCTAATTAAAACAAAGTGTATATATTATGAAAGATTCATTGTGCAGTCAGCTTCATTGATAATAACAGAGATGTGTGAGATTGCGATGAACTGATGTCAGCTTTTTAGGAATTTTTAAAGGATTGCACTTTGTGCGCATTCAGTCATCCCAAACCATGCACTCAGTAGCCTGCTTGCTTTTATATTATAACAGTGGTTTGTGTGTTAATGCTTTAATAACAAATAATTGATCAGGAGCATTTATGCTGATGTGTATGGTGGCGACACGTAGGCGAAGTAGCCTACAAATAAAGTCTATTTGCGGGCGGGAGCGGGAGAAAAATGTTGCGGGCGGGAGAAAGTAACATAGAAAGTAGTTGAGAACGTCAGTTATAACGCCCCACGTATTAAAAAGAAATGGACGGTTTTAAATCGGGCTCGGGACGGGCTCATAATTACAGTAAATGTGTCGGGCCGGGCTCGGACACAATGCGCACGGGCTCGGGTCGGCTTGATTTTTTGGGCCCGATCTAAGCTCTACAATGGATGACTTCAGACAGAAGCACATGGATACCACAGCTAAGAACAAACTTATTGCTGATCCACTTTTCCTTGTTCATAAGAGCATTCAAATGAGAAAAAATGATGGGACAAATAGAAATCAAGGGACATTTAGAATAGATAAAAATGTGCGATTAATCGCGAGTTAACTATGGCATTAATGCGATTAAATATTTGAATCGTTTGACAGCACTAATATATATATATATATATATATATATATATATATATATATATATATAAATATATATTTACACAACATTATTTTCAACTGAAAATTGTACGCTTTTCATGTGTTTTGGCCGCTCATTTACACGAAAATGCCATTTTGGAGGCCTGACAATGCAAACTTTCCAACCCGGTCACACTAAATGCGTCTCTGCTTAGAAATCTTGGCTTGCTCAACTTTTTGTCTTTAAATGAAGTCAAAACTGAGGTGATAGTTTTCGGCCCCACTGATAATTTTAATACCACCAGCATCGATTTGAGGAGCTTCTCTGCATTCAGATCTACACATGACAAACAAATATCTTCGGTACACTTAATTGGATCTAGTTTCTATCAACTCCATCTTTTGTATCAAATTAAACACTTCCTATCTGACAAAACTCTAGAGATGTCTGTTCATGCTTTTATTACTTCCCGTTTAGACTACTGCAACTCATTGTATTGCGGTATTTCCAAGTCACAAATCGCTCGCCTTCAACTGGTCCAAAATGCTGCAGCAAGATTTATTCGCAAAAGTCCTAAATATGATCACATGATGATAATGATACATTTTATTTATATTGCGCTTTTCTCCAACCCAAAACGATACAAAAACAATACACAGTACCAATATATATATATATATATATATATATATATATATATATATATATATATATAAAGAGATTAAAAATTGTAACATTACAAAATTTAATGACAGTACATTTCAAATACCTAAAAATGGTACATTAAGTGGTTTTGTTCAAGTCAAAATATTACTTAACATTAATGAACCAACCTACATACAATAAAACTACATTTTTGGGGGGTTAAATCAAGCAGAAATATCACTTCAATGTAACAATTGCAGGTCACTACACAAGTTAAACTGTACATGATCTAGACTCTAGATAAATGAAATGCAATCGCAGCAGTAAGTCAGGGGAATGCTTAGATTTATTTCTTTGGTTTCAATTTTGAACATGTTGCAGTTCTTTTTAAAAAGGTATACATTTTGACATAATTATAAAATGATATAACATGATTTGATCCTGTATATTAGCAGAAATTACACATTTTTCACTTCAGCAACAAAGTGGAGACCCTCTTTTCTGTAATGAAAGACCAATCTTATGGGTTGTGGTCTCTCAGACATTGGCCAATATCAGTAAAAAAAAAAAACACTGTTTCCCTTAGGGCTTAAATGAACCAGATTTTTTTTTTACATCCTTACACTTTTAGACAGGTGATGCTTGCAACCCGACCCTAATCCATTAGCCGACAAGATTAGAATGTTATATTCTAATTAAATTAGAATGTATGTATTTCTCAAAACTTATCACTGTTTTAAAAGCTCTTCACTCCGTTGTCTTAACCAACTTTCAGCTTCACTGCAGTAAATTTCACATTCAAAACGCATTAAAACTACCAAAACACATCATTCATGTCTCAAAATAAGTCATTCTTTCAGAACACTAGTAAAGGTTTCACCCAACAAACACAATTAAAAATACAAATCAAAAAACACAAACAACAGGCAGTAATATGCACTATTTTCTGCTGTTCAGAATTCAAGGGCAGTTTATTTTACATGGTTCATGTTTACATTAATGTACTAAATTATTTCCTTTTGTATAGATGGCGATGAAAATGAAAGACTAAGACTAGTGTAGGTGTTTAGTTACATCTTAATTGTTCTGATAGGTTTTTTTTTGATTCAGAATATATTTCAATGTGGTATACGGTATAAAAATATTGCAAATTTCAGTCTTATTCATTTTTGTTTGAGTTGAAATGTTTTTAACTTAAATATAACAGTCTTGGAAATAATATGTAAGCATGTGCAAATTGGCCTGTCCAGTAAATCAAGTTCTGCTGGTCTTTGTGTTTAAGTGAGAAATGAATTCATGTAAATTGAAAGATCTCAGTTTAGCCGGACACTGATCTTGGGATCACTGTGTGAAGAGTTTCATGGTATTAATTAATCTTGAGAAGGTATTAATCTTTCAGTTTAAACACAAATGTGTACTGTAATGTAAACATTGACCATGTAACATAAAATGCTGTGAATTCAGAAAAACAGAAAACAGCAGAAATATTTTATAATTCTCCAGTTATTTGTGTTTTTTGTATTTTATGAGTGACAAAGTGTGTTTGTTGGGTGAGCTTTACTAGTGTTCTGGAAGAACTGTATTAGCAGCTGTAAATGGATATTCTGACATAGGTAGTTTCATGTGTATGTAGACTCTTGTGTGTGGATTGAGTCGCTGCACATCCCCCCACACGCAATTTACATCTCAATACTTGAAGGTGTGTGTGTGTGTGTCATGGAGAAACCGGCCTAAAGATCTCACAACTCTAACAATACAGTTACCAATGTCCAAGAATCTGTGGAACTTCTCAAATAAACTACAATAAACTAGAGAAAACGCTGGGATTTACTCTGACAAATTAAATTACAGGTTTTTACAGTCGCTAGGACACATTTCTCAATATTTAGGTACATTTTTAAAACTCTTCACTCAGTTCTCCATTTCACATTCAAAATGCACTGACACTTCCTTCATGTGTCAAATCCCAACTCAATCTTCCAGAACACTAGTAAAGGTTTCACCCAACAAACACACTTTGTCACTCATAAAACAGAAAAAACACAAACAACAGGAGCATTACACAATATTTTCTTTTGCAAATTGCTTTTACAAAACAAGAATGGCACTACTCTACTGTTTTTAATTCACTGCAGTTTAATATTAGATTTTAGAATCAGAATATTTATTTCAATATGATATTACTGTGGAAATGTTGCAAATCTCGGTCTTATCATTTTTTGTTGTTAGGATTTGAAAATAAGTTTAACAGTTTTAAAAAGAGAATGTAAACGTGCAAATTATCCTGTATAGAACATAAAATTCTGTAAGTGTTTGTGTCAGAGAGAAAATAATTCATGTAAATGGAACAAAATCCATCCGATGACATTGTTCAAAGCACTGATCCACAGTTTAGCTCATATAGACGGATGGTGTGATCACTGTGTGAAGAGAGTTTACAAAAAAAGAGAATTTTATGTTCTATACAGGATAATTTGCACGTTTACATACTCTTTTTAAAACTGTTAAACTTATTTTCAAAACCTAACAACAAAAAATGATAAGACCGAGATTTGCAACATTTCCACAGTAATATCATATTGAAATAAATATTCTGATTCTAATATTAAACTGCAGTGAATTAAAAACAGTAGAGTAGTGCCATTCTTGTTTTGTAAAAGCAATTTGCAAAAGAAAATATTGTGTAATGCTCCTGTTGTTTGTGTTTTTTCTGTTTTATGAGTGACAAAGTGTGTTTGTTGGGTGAAACCTTTACTAGTGTTCTGGAAGATTGAGTTGGGATTTGAGACATGAAGGAAGTGTCAGTGCATTTTGAATGTGAAATGAAGAACTGAGTGAAGAGTTTTGAAAATGTACCTAAATATTGAGAAATGTGTCCCAGCGACTGTAAAAACCTGTAATTTAATTTGTCAGAGTAAATCCCAGCGTTTTCTCTAGTTTATTGTAGTTTATTTGAGAAGTTCCACAGATTCTTGGACATTGGTAACTGTATTGTTAGAGTTGTGAGATCTTTAGGCCGGTTTCTCCATGACACACACACACACACCTTCAAGTATTGAGATGTAAATTGCGTGTGGGGGGATGTGCAGCGACTCAATCCACACACAAGAGTCTACATACACATGAAACTACCTATGTCAGAATATCCATTTACAGCTGCTAATACAGTTCTTCCAGAACACTAGTAAAGCTCACCCAACAAACACACTGTCACTCATAAAATACAAAAAACACAAATAACTGGAGCATTATAAAATATTTCTGCTGTTTTCTGTTTTTCTGAATTCACAGCATTTTATGTTACATGGTCAATGTTTACATTACAGTACACATTTGTGTTTAAACTGAAAGATTAATACCTTCTCAAGATTAATTAATACCATGAAACTCTTCACACAGTGATCACAAGATCAGTGTCCGGCTAAACTGAGATCTTTCAATTTACATGAATTCATTTCTCACTTAAACACAAAGACCAGCAGAACTTGATTTACTGTACAGGCCAATTTGCACATGCTTACATATTATTTCCAAGACTGTTATATTTAAGTTAAAAACATTTCAACTCAAACAAAAATGAATAAGACTGAAATTTGCAATATTTTTATACCGTATACCACATTGAAATATATTCTGAATCTAAAAAAACCTATCAGAACAATTAAGATGTAACTAAACACCTACACTAGTCTTAGTCTTTCATTTTCATCGCCATCGATACAAAAGGAAATAATTTTGTACATTAATGTAAACATGAACCATGTAAAATAAACTGCCTTGAATTCTGAACAGCAGAAAATAGTGCATATTACTGCCTGTTGTTTGTGTTTTTTGATTTGTATTTTTAATTGTGTTTGTTGGGTGAAACCTTTACTAGTGTTCTGAAAGAATGACTTATTTTGAGACATGAATGATGTGTTTTGGTAGTTTTAATGCGTTTTGAATGTGAAATTTACTGCAGTGAAGCTGAAAGTTGGTTAAGACAACGGAGTGAAGAGCTTTTAAAACAGTGATAAGTATTGAGAAATACATACATTCTAATTTAATTAGAATATAACATTCTAATCTTGTCGGCTAATGGATTATGGTCGGGTTGCAAGCATCACCTGTCTAAAAGTGTAAGGATGTAAAAAAAATCTGGTTCATTTAAGCCCTAAGGGAAACAATGTTTTTTTTTTTTTTACTGATATTGGCCAATGTCTGAGAGACCACAACCCATAAGATTGGTCTTTCATTACAGAAAAGAGGGTCTCCACTTTGTTGCTGAAGTGAAAAATGTGTAATTTCTGCTAATATACAGTATCAAATCATGTTATATCATTTTATAATTATGTCAAAATGTATACCTTTTTAAAAAGAACTGCAACATGTTCAAAATTGAAACCAAAGAAATAAATATAAGCATTCCCCTGACTTACTGCTGCGATTGCATTTCATTTATCTCGAGTCTAGATCATGTACAGTTTATCTTGTGTAGTGACCTGCAATTGTTACCTTGAAGTGATATTTCTGCTTGATTTTACCCCCCCAAAAATGTAGTTTTATTGTATGTAGGTTGGTTCATTAATGTTAAGTAATATTTTGACTTGAACAAAACCACTTAATGTACCATTTTTAGGTATTTGAAATGTACTGTCATTAAATTTTGTAATGTTACAATTTTTAATCTCTTTATATATATATGTATATATATTGGTACTGTGTATTGTTTTTGTATCGTTTTGGGTTGGAGAAAAGCGCAATAAAATGTATCATTATCATCATGTGATCATATTTAGGACTTTTGCGAATAAATCTTGCTGCAGCATTTTGGACCAGTTGAAGGCGAGCGATTTGTGACTTGGAAATACCGCAATACAATGAGTTGCAGTAGTCTAAACGGGAAGTAATAAAAGCATGAACAGACATCTCTAGAGTTTTGTCAGATAGGAAGTGTTTAATTTGATACAAAAGATGGAGTTGATAGAAACTAGATCCAATTAAGTGTACCGAAGATATTTGTTTGTCATGTGTAGATCTGAATGCAGAGAAGCTCCTCAAATCGATGCTGGTGGTATTAAAATTATCAGTGGGGCCGAAAACTATCACCTCAGTTTTGACTTCATTTAAAGACAAAAAGTTTTGAGCAAGCCAAGATTTCTAAGCAGAGACGCATTTAGTGTGACCGGGTTGGAAAGTTTGCATTGTCAGGCCTCCAAAATGGCATTTTCGTGTAAATGAGCGGCCAAAACACATGAAAAGCGTACAATTTTCAGTTGAAAATAATGTTGTGTAAATATATATTTATATATATATATATATTAGTGCTGTCAAACGATTCAAATATTTAATCGCATTAATGCCATAGTTAACTCGCGATTAATCGCACATTTATATCTATTCTAAATGTCCCTTGATTTCTATTTGTCCCATCATTTTTTCTAATTTGAATGCTCTTATGAACAAGGAAAAGTGGATCAGCAATAAGTTTGTTCTTAGCTGTGGTATCCATGTGCTTCTGTCTGAAGTCATCCATTGTAGAGCTTAGATCGGGCCCAAAAAATCAAGCCGACCCGAGCCCGTGCGCATTGTGTCCGAGCCCGGCCCGACACATTTACTGTAATTATGAGCCCGTCCCGAGCCCGATTTAAAACCGTCCATTTCTTTTTAATACGTGGGGCGTTATAACTGACGTTCTCAACTACTTTCTATGTTACTTTCTCCCGCCCGCAACATTTTTCTCCCGCTCCCGCCCGCAAATAGACTTTATTTGTAGGCTACTTCGCCTACGTGTCGCCACCATACACATCAGCATAAATGCTCCTGATCAATTATTTGTTATTAAAGCATTAACACACAAACCACTGTTATAAATAAAAGCAAGCAGGCTACTGAGTGCATGGTTTGGGATGACTGAATGCGCACAAAGTGCAATCCTTTAAAAATTCCTAAAAAGCTGACATCAGTTCATCGCAATCTCACACATCTCTGTTATTATCAATGAAGCTGACTGCACAATGAATCTTTCATAATATATACACTTTGTTTTAATTAGAGGATTTGCCAATATCCAGAATTCAGCACTGAACAAAAAGTCAGTTTTGAGCAGTGAGGGGAGTCTATTTTAAATGCATCTGATTGGCCATTGCGTTTAAGAAATCAACACATGTCTGTGATTGGCTACATCGCTCAACGCTGCAAACATGTTATAAAAAGTAACTCTGGCCTGTAAATCGTTTCTATTTTGTTTTAGTTGTTCTTGTTGCTTTTCTGCAACATAAGAATAAAAATGTATTAGTTTTTATGTTTTATTCATAGATTTTTCTAGTTTGTGGGAGTCCCGAATCGTTTTATTCTCCCGTACCCGCACACACAGAGTGAGTGCATTACCGCCCGCGCTCGCACTCGGCCATCAAATCTAGTCCCGCGTTTTGTTTTGTTTCCGGTCTAGCTATCCGGTGTGATGTTGTAGTTTTTCTAACGTTACCAGTTGTTGCAACAGCATGTGAAAAAACTACAATGTTTGCTAGGCCAAAAAGAGCGTTAATCTCGCGCTAAAAAAATTGACGCCGTTAAAATGTGTTTGCGGTAACGCCGTTAATAACGCGTTAAACTGACAGCACTAATATATATATATATACAGTTATATAAACACTTTTATTCTGGTTTACTGTGTTCACAGAAGCACTGCGGGTGCTCGATGTGACGGTGTGTGTGAATCCTCATGTTCTGTTGTTTATGCTGCTATTTGCACATGTAAATCTACATTTTTGAGGTATTTGAATGGGTCACAGACACTTATCTTTTCTAATTACATTTAATTCTAATCTAACCTTAAAATAATGTCAGTTAACTGCTGATGACTGGTTAACAAGCATCAGCTGTCAGTCAGAAAACAAAATGTTAAATGAACATCTCTACTTCATATATTTCAACTGAATGAAGTAAAATTGTTCAGTGCAGCAAGTCAACATAACATTTTGAGATTGACCTCCAAAATCTTTACCGTGTTTTTGTGATGGCAAGAAATGTACAAAGCAGAAGAACTGGTGTCGTTCTTTACCATCCAACTGGGGACGCGAAGTTCATTTTGATTAATATAATCATTATTGACTGTATAAAGTAGTGACCTGAAATTGTTACGTTAAAGAGCTATTTCTGTTTGATTTATCCCATGAACCCTAACGGACTGCATAACCAAGCATAGAAAGTATCTATGAAGAGAGACCATTAAAGAAGAAAAATAATAATATGAATGATAAGAGCCTCTGCTTTTGAACTGTTGCCATCGGTATTTTTTACCCCGTTAAAAAACAGATTCAAATGGTCTTTCCT
>CM060635.1:32292553-32305053 GCA_030578275.1 Meda fulgida | reverse complement strand
CAGACGGCGGTTTCGGGATCACACGAGTCGCTGTGCTCATGGCACTGGCACCGAACACAGCTCCCGAAGCCGGCTCTGGACGCGGCTCCAGCAGTGTGTGCTGAGAGCCTGTAGAAGCCGGCCGCACACTCCTGCGCGAGACATCACACACACGTTAATCACACACACACCTCTACGTTCAAGCGTCAGATTTACTAAGCAGGGCAAATTAGCGTAAGAGTACAAAACCATAAAAGCACCGCGTGAGAGGAAAGTTCAGCGCGTGATCTACTGACATTAAAGAACACAAAATCTACCAAGATCGAATTAGCGTCAGGTTTTTAGGTGGTTAATAATGACACAAACACCAGTAAATTGACGAGCGCACACCTTAGTAAATCACCTTGCGTGATTCATTTAAATACTCTCCTCACATAAAGTTTGTGTCTGAAAGGGAAACTCCTACAAATGCATATGCAATAAGATCAGCCGCAAAATAACCCTGTGCTAGGCCTTTCCAGCGCTAGTTTTTTTCTTTCTAGTAAATCCTGACAGTAGTTCTTTATGCCAACAGGTGTTCACTGGCACAAGCTGTTAGTAAATCTGGCCCTAAATGTTTCAAAACACGTGAAGCTCAAACCAGATCCAAAAATGATGTACTGAATGCATATGACTCCACGCAGCTCCCGTACAATTCATCACCGCAAATCAAAGTTTTGGTTTGTAGGAAATAGTGAAAAGGCTGCTTTAGCCGGTGTGATGCTGGAGCAGTTGTACCTTAGCATATATTCTCCTTTTCAGTAACTGTTCTGTAACACTGCTGTCTTGACTGGGATGCATTATATTAGCTTAAAGTTTAGTGACTCCTGAGTGAGTCAAATAAAAGCTCTTCATGAAACTGATATCTGGTGAATTTGATGAATCCAGCACTCTCAGATATCAAGATTCAGCGAACAATGCAAACAATAAACAACAGACTCTGAACATTATAGCAAGTACAACAAAATTAGACTGTATAATTCGTTTAGATTCTGCAGCGGACAGAATCACAATGAATGTGTAAGAGGTTACAGACACACACCATCACTGCGTTCAACTAGTGAGCAGGAGTGTGCTGTAAATCCACACTCAAATCTGTGACACGTTCATACAGGGAAAAAATAGTCCTCCGTTGAAACCATAGCAACACTCCCTCTTCACAATTAATCGCGTCAATTTAGTACACCATCTGTTCGGGGTGAACTTGCTAAACGCCTGATTAAAAATACTTTATTAAGCACAGTATGAAGCGTTTGAGCGCTACGGCCATCTGTCTCCGCGCGGCCTCGTCCAGCCTGAATGTGAACAACTGACACTGGCTGATCTGTAATCGTCTGTCTCACACACTCCAGCCTGCTAACGATCTCACACGAGCAGTTTGTGGGCGGAGACTGGCGGCGCTTCAACACGTTAACAGTCTGAGAAGCAGAAACACTTGCTGTAATGAAGAGCGATACACACACTCGGCTGGGCTTTTTCTACAGCCCTCCGATGAAAGGGCACGTCGCCAGCTCCCCAAAGCTGCGTAATTACACTGACAAGAACGTCACGACAAATCGATGAGGAAATTGCATTACTTGGACTTTTAAAGGGGTCAAAACCTGCAAAAACTAGCTATTTTCTCTCATGTTTTTGACCTTTTTGTGAATTTTTTGGACACATTTTTCAAAGTATCTCGTTACATACATTTTTTAAACAATTTGAACCGTTTAAGCGTATTACATATGCTTTATAAGTCTTGGTTGTGGTAAATAAAGCTTTAGTACTGATTTCAGTTCATGACCCCATTCATATATTTTTTTTCCTGTAATGTTTTGATCAACAGTTTTCAGCCAGTGTTGGGAGTAACGCATGACAAGTAACTTGAGTTATGTAATCAGATTACTTTTCCAAGTAATGAGCAAGTAACACATTACTTTTAAATTTACAACTACATTTGCACAAAAACAGATTCTATACTGCTCAAAATCAATAATACAGTAAAATGCACGGAACTGCAATAATTAAATATGTTAAATAATCCAAAAATACTTGATGTATTTAATGTCACATTGTTTACCAATGTCTTTATTCCTGACATATTCCTGAACCATGATAATGAGCAAAAGTGACTTTAGATAAACATCACATTTGTGTTTCTTTTTTTCCATCTTATTTTTCTTGCTGAAGTAAGTGTTGCACGTTCTTGTTCTTCTTCTTCTTCTTCTTCTTCTCCAGAACGAACAGCTGAAGGTTTGTTTGAGCGGCGCCCTCTACTGTACAGGTTTGAATTAGCATTTCCTTCATCCTGAGGCTTATTTACTTCACTTCTGGTGTGAAAAGGCCTTTACAATTGCCGAAATGGAACTTTGTTTTTGTTGTTATTAAAAAACAAACAAGCAAGCCCAGCCAAAGTGAAAAAAGTAAGGCAAAATTAATGTAACACTTTAATTTCCATTAAAAGTAACTAAGCAAGTACTAGGTAAGGAAGTAACGCAATATTGTATTGCATTACTTTTAAAAGTAGCTTTCGCCAACACTGGTCAGCCGTACTATATAATAAATAAGTCACAGCTTAAAGGAGCAGCGCAGAAATAAGGACACAGATTTTCATGAAAACATACAATGTACTGTTATATCTGACCAACAGAGAGTTAGCTAATATATTACATGTATGACATTTTGCATGTCTTATCACAACTTTCCAGAACATAACAGCTCTTACATGTCAAATATTGTGTGCAAAAGCCGTTACCTCACAGGAGAGGCCGGCGTATCCCTGAGGACAGTCACATTTCTCGATCTGATGGGCGATTTCACTGTCCTGTGATGGTGTCCCCACCTCCGCCACCTCCAGAGTGATCTCAGAGATTCTGCACATCACACACATCAAACAACTTCACAGCAGCAAAAGTGTGTTTACAGCCTGGTGCAAAAAGTGCTTTTGGTCTATATGTGACCCTGGATCACAAACCCAGTCTTTAGTCACACGGGTTTATCTGTGGCAATAGCCAACAAAACACTATGGGTCAAAATTATCCATTTTTCTTTTATGCCAAAAATCATTAGGATATTAAGTAAAGATCTATGAAGACATTTAATAAATTTCCTACCGTAATTAAATCAAAATTGTATTTTTGTATGTGGATGCAGCACAATCGCCAACAGAAATGGAAACCTTTAAAGGAGATTTTCTCAATGTTTCGATTATTTTTGCACCCCCAGATTCCCGATTTCAAATAGTCGCATCTCGGCCAAATATCGTCCTATCCTAGCAAGCCATACATCAATGGAAAGCTTATTTAATCAGTTTTCAGGTGATGTATACATCTCAATTTTAAAAAAAATGGACACATAAGACTACTTTAGTGGTCCAGGGTCACATATAGCTAATTTTGCCCTGCATGACGACTGTGAGGGGGGTTATTATTTTTTTTTATTATAACTCATCCGTTTAAATGATATAAAGCTTAAAGTTGAGCATAATTAAGGGCGTGACCACTTGAGTGACAGGTGTTTGTCTGCTGTGTGTTAGCGTCACGTCACCTCAGCTAATCCGCCTCGCTGCCTCGGTTATCAGTGATGCCGCCAAGATGGCGATGGCTGGCTCTGCCCACTTTGGGCTTCAAGAATGCTCTTCAGAAACACTACGGGTGACGTCACAGACACTACGCCCATATTATTTTTTACAGTCTATTGTTTACGCACATATGAGCATCTGATTCTTCAGAACTGTTTTGATATTGCAGTTCCTGTAAGCCTGACTGAAGCAGAAGACGCGCTTGAGATCGGGTACCTGCTGTGTCTCATGACGCTGCCGTGCGAGGCCTTGATAAGGATGTATTCAACATGAAACAGCACGTCCATGAAATCCTCACGAGTCATCGGCCTGCCATCCTTGTGTTTCCACTCGTGCTGCAAAACAGTGTTGCGTGCGTTTACACCGGAAGTAGAACACTGCGATGACTCCTGCGCATCAGCCGAAGCGCCTCACCTCGGTCAGGTCGATCTCGTGGCGGGTCAGCTGGCCGATCTGGAGCGCCGGCATGTGGCGGACCATCACCCTGTCCTTGCTGGGGCCGCCCTTTATGATGACCTGCGGCTCATAGGAGGTGCGGCCCGTCTCATCGCGCGCCTCGTAATAGATGGCGTACTTCAACTTCCCACCATAGGCTGTTATCTGAAACACAACCTCCACACACTGAGTCGTGCTGTGACGTATTAGCTGGCCATGAAATACAAACATATGATTTCAATATCAGACTGTATGTACACTAGCATTGTTCAAATCTTTTTTCAATACTTCTATTAATCAAGGATGGATTAAATTGATAAGGACATTTATAATGCTGCATTTATAAATATATCTATTTCAAATAAATGCTGTTCATTTGAATTTTCTATTCATCAAAGAATCCTAAAAAATATGAAGCAGCGCAACTGATTCCAACATTGATAATAATCATAAATGTTTCTTGAGCATCAAATCATCATATTAGAGTGATTTCTGAAGGATCATGTGACACTGAAGACTGGAGTAATGATGCTGAAATACAGCTTTGATCACAGGAATACATTACATTTAACTATATATTCACATAGAAAACAGAAATTTTAATTGTACTAATAGTAGCGGGCCGTGTTTGGATCCTCCAAACATCACACAAACACGTGTCACTGAGCAGAAACACATCTGAGTGGACACCCCAGTCCCAGGCCTGAAATAACTGGGCAATAACTGTTCCCAGTGTGTTTCGGAGAAAACATTTAATTCATAATGTGATTTCCCCCCACTTTCAATTCTTTAACTTCAATGAAAGGTTCGATTTTTGCTAATTAAAAAAAAAAAAAAAAAAATTTTAAATATTAATTGTGGCGAACAGGACGGCCGAGGGACGTGAGAGAACGGCGCGAGGCCGGTGGTGCGATTGCTAATGAGCAACACCTGTGAAGCACACCGGTCTCGCATCTCTCACGGAGGAGCGGAAGCATAAAGGAGGAGCGACGACGTTGATGATCGAGAGAGGAACAGGCCTGTATTTTAGTTGTGTTTTGTTTTTGTATTTTACTTTAGTTATATTTATTTTCGGTAGCCAGCAGTCGTCCGCGAGGGGCTGCTGGCGGTATTTTCGTTTGTTTGTTTTATTTTAAATAAATTATATTTTGATTCTTCGCCGGTTCCCGCCTCCTTCTTCCCTGAACATTGTTACACTGGTGCCGAAACCCGGGAAGAGGGAGGAACGCGCTGTCAGAGAGTCCACGCCGGTGTGGGGAATCCGCGGTGCCATCGAGCATGGTGCGCGAGTCGCCGCCGCTCGCCGTGGGCCGGAGCCTGCTGCCATCCGCCGAGCGAGGGGAGGAGCAGGGAGCGGGGGACTCGCGGCCACGGACGCTCGAGGCGGGGCGCTGGAGTGAGTTGCCGGTGGGACGGTCGAGCTCGCTGCCGGCCGCCTGGGTATTGGAGGGGCGGCTGCCATCCGGGAGGGAGAGGAGGAGTCGCCGCCGCTCGCCGTGGGCCGGAGCCTGCTGCCGTCCACCAGTGAAGGGGAGGAGCAGGGAGCGGGGGACTCCTACCGTCTGCCCAAGGCACCCGAGGAGCCGTCGCCGTCCACCGGGCGGCGGAGGAGCGTCGAGCCGTCCACCGAGGGCTACCCAGCGTCACCGCCAGGCACCGCGGAGGAGATCGCCTAGCTGGTGGGGGACCAGATGGCAGCGCGTTGTGGGAACCGGACCAATTTTTTTTTCCTCTCTCCCCTCTCTCGATCTGTCGCTCCTCATGCTTCCGTCTCCGTTTCCCTCGGTTTGTCTGTCCATACTCCCCAGGGATCGCCGCCGCCGGGGGGGGAGTAGGCACAGGCTCGTGGGTACCCCCCGGCCTGTGAGGGGCGATGGGGGTATGTGGCGAACAGGACGGCCGAGGGACGTGAGAGAACGGCGCGAGGCCGGTGGTGCGATTGCTAATGAGCAACACCTGTGAAGCACACCGGTCTCGCATCTCTCACGGAGGAGCGGAAGCATAAAGGAGGAGCGACGACGTTGATGATCGAGAGAGGAACAGGCCTGTATTTTAGTTGTGTTTTGTTTTTTGTATTTTATTTTAGCCAGCAGTCGTCCGCGAGGGGCTGCTGGCAGTTCCTTATGTTTATTTTCGGTAGCCAGCAGTCGTCCGCGAGGGGCTGCTGGTGGTATTTTCGTTTGTTTGTTTTATTTTAAATAAATTATATTTTGATTGTTCGCCGGTTCCCGCCTCCTTCTTCCCTGAACATTGCTACACTGGTGCCGAAACCCGGGAAGAGGGAGGAACGCGCTGTCAGAGAGTCCTCGCCGATGTGGGGAATCCGCGGTGCCATCGAGCATGGTGCGCGAGTCGCCGCCGCTCGCCGTGGGCCGGAGCCTGCTGCCATCCGCCGAGCGAGGGGAGGAGCAGGGAGCGGGGGACTCGCGGCCACGGACGCTCGAGGCGGGGCGCTGGAGTGAGTTGCCGGTGGGACGGTCGAGCTCGCTGCCGGCCGCCTGGGTATTGGAGGGGCGGCTGCCATCCGGGAGGGAGAGGAGGAGTCGCCGCCGCTCGCCGTGGGCCGGAGCCTGCTGCCGTCCACCAGTGAAGGGGAGGAGCAGGGAGCGGGGGACTCCTGCCCTCTGCCCAAGGCACCCGAGGAGCCGTCGCCGTCCACCGGGCGGCGGAGGAGCGTCGAGCCGTCCACCGAGGGCTACCCAGCGTCACCGCCAGGCACCGCGGAGGAGAGCGCACAGCTGGTGGGGGACCAGATGGCAGCGCGTTGTGGGAACCGGACCAATTTTTTTTTTCCTCTCTCCCCTCTCTCGATCTGTCGCTCCTCATGCTTCCGTCTCCGTTTCCCTCGGTTTGTCTGTCCATACTCCCCAGGGATCGCCGCCGCCGGGGGGGGAGTAGGCACAGGCTCGTGGGTACCCCCCGGCCTGTGAGGGGCGATGGGGGTATGTGGCGAACGGGACGGCCGAGGGACGTGAGAGAACGGCGCGAGGCCGGTGGTGCGATTGCTAATGAGCAACACATGTGAGGCACACCGGTCTCGCATCTCTCACGGAGGAGCGGAAGCATAAAGGAGGAGCGACGACGTTGATGATCGAGAGAGGAACAGGCCTGTATTTTAGTTGTGTTTTGTTTTTGTATTTTACTTTAGGCAGCAGTCGTTCGCGAGGGGCTGCTGGCAGTTCCTTATGTTTATTTTCGGTAGCCAGCAGTCGTCCGCGAGGGGCTGCTGGTGGTATTTTGGTTGTTTGTTTTATTTTAATTAAATTATATTTTGATTGTTCGTCGGTTCCCGCCTCCTTCTTCCCTGAACATTGCTACATTAATATTTTAATATTAAAATATTAAAAGGATTAACAATGCAGATTTATTTTTTACAGACATCTTTGATCATATTTACACATTTATTTGTATCTCTCTCTCTCTCTCTCTCTCTCTCCCTCTCTCTCTCCCTCTCTCTCTCTCCCTCTCTCTCTCCCTCTCTCTCTCTCTCTCCCTCTCTCTCTCCCCCTCTCTCTCTCTCTCTCTCACTCCCTCTCTCTCTCTCTGTCTCTCTCTCTCCCCCCTCTCTCCCCCTCTCTCTCTCTCTCCTCTCTCTATCTCTCCCCCTCTCTCTCCCCCTCTCTCTCTCTCCCTCTCTCTCTCTCTCTCCCTCTCTCTCTCTCTCTCTCTCTCTCTCTCTCACTCCCTCTCTCTCTGTCTCTCTCTCTCCCTCTCTTCCCTCTCTCTCTCCTCTCTCTATCTCTCCCCCTCTCTCTCTCTCTCCCTCTCTACCCCCCTCTCTCTCCCCCTCTCTCTCTCTCCTCTCTCTCTCTCTCCCCCCCCCCCTCTCTCTCTCTCTCCTCTCTCTCTCTCTCTCTCTCTCTCTCCCCCCCCCCTCTCTCTCTCTCTCCTCTCTCTCTCTCTCTCCCCCCCCCCCTCTCTCTCTCTCTCCCCCCCCCCTCTCTCTCTCTCTCTCTCCCCCCCTCTCTCTCTCTCTCTCTCTCCTCTCTCTCTCTCTCCCTCTCTCTCTCTGTCTCTCTCACTCCCTCTCTCTCTCTCTCTCTCTCTCTCTCTCTCTCTCTCTCTGAGCGGAAGTTGGGTGAGTGGATGCGAGACTGGGAGCGTGGTTTTTGTGTGAGTGTTTTGTGTAAGTTGTTTTAGTTTTTCTTTAAGATATTAGTTTATCGTTAGTGGTGTGCTTTAAGTGGTTTAGTTTGTTGGTGGCGACGGCAACCGGTGTAACCGGGAGTCATACCGGTTCGCGGTGTGGGAAGCGTGGGGCTGGAAACACTGACGCGTCGACATGCTTTTAAACTTTGTCCAACTATAGACTGTTCTGTGGAGGATTGCGCTCTGGCAGTCGGAGTGATTGTTGGATATGATAGCGTTAAATCCACGTCTAGGATGAACAAAGGAGTTGTGATTTTTGTTAAAGGCTTTGACAAAGTTGCTACAATTGTTGAACAGGGTCAACAGGGTCACGGTCCCGATTGTTAATCCGGCGAAAAAGATAATTTTGTCGCAAGTCCCTCCGTTCATTAGTAACGAAATGTTAGAGAGGGAACTTTCGAGACATGGACAGCTAATGTCTGCATTTGAGACATGTTGTTTCTTTTAGAAGGCAGGTTTTTATGATTCTTAAAAACAACAATGAAGAATTAAATTTAGTGTTTAAGTTCAGAGTGGATGATTATGATTACAATGTTTATGTGACGTCAGAGAAAATTAAATGTTTTGGATGTGGAATGGAGGGTCACCTTATACGATCGTGTCCAGAAAAATTCCCTGCTGAAATTAATAATAAGACAATAGAAATGGGTGAGTCAAGTAAATCTCAGAGACAAAAACAAAATGATTTAAACGGACTTCAGGGTCAAAAATTGGGCAAAACAAACAAATTACAAGGACAAAAACAGGGTGAACCAGATGAAACTCAGGGACAAAAACAAAGTGAATCAAATAAAATCCAGGGACAAAAACAGAGTGAATCAAAACATTCTCAGGGACAAAAACGGGTTGAGTTAGAAGGAATAAAATAAAAAAAATCACACAAAGCTCAGAAGCTTGAACAAAATAAAGGGTCAACAAAGAAAAATGAGGAGTTTTTTCAGGCTCGCTCTCCAGTTGAGAAGTCAACATTGTGAGATGGAAGAGGTGGCCAGTTATAGCGCTCAGAAAGAAGAAGAGGAGGTAGAGTGTTCTTTGACTGAAGAGAGTGAGATGCTAGTGCATGACAAATCTGACAAAGATGATGTAAAGAAAAGAAAAAGTAAAGATGTTTTTCAATCCTCTGGAAAAATGGGGAATTTTCCTCTTCATGGTTGCTCCCAGACTCCTTATAGTGATGGTGAGGCAGACTCTGATGTAGACTCTATAGTGTCCTCGCAATCTTTGCCCCTGGAAGGAGGTGGCTACACTATGTTGAGTATTAAGAAGTTTCTTGAGAGAAATAAAGGAGCTAGGAATGTTAAGCTTGAGAGTGCGTTTCCTGATCTGCAACTTCTCATTGATTCAGTCAGGAATTTTCAAAAAAGTTCCGAAAGTGCAGGGGAGAAAGTGTTTACTGAAGAAACTTGTTTTGAAGGTTAAAAGACAGCTAGAAGATGGCGAATATGTTTAGTTTTTCAATTTTGTTTTTTCTTTGTTTCTCTTTTGGTTTTCCTTTTTTCTTTTTTATGAGTGAGTTAAAAATTGGCAGTCTAAATTTGAATGGAGCTAGAGATGAAAGAAAAAGAGCTTCATTTTTCAGACTGTGCTCCCTTAAAAAAATGGACGTTATCTTTGTACAAGAGACACAAAGTACTGTTGATAACGAAGTTGATTGGAAGAGAGAATGGGAGGGTGATGTTGTTTTAAGTCACAAAACTAGTAATAGTTGTGGAGTGGGTGTTCTTTTTTCCAAAAGTTTTAATCCTCAATCTGTTGAATATGAAGAGTTTATTAAAGGTCGATTGTTAAAAGTCAGCGTAATGTATGGAAATGTACAACTTGTATTCATCACTGTATATGCTCCAGCTGTTGGTAAAGAGGGATTGACTTTTTTGGAAAATGTAAATGATGTTATTAGAGATTGTAATGAAAAAGAGTTTTTATTTATAGGCGGAGACTGGAATTGCACAGAGAGTAGACTTGACAGGAATCATGTAGAGCCTCACCCTGCCTCTCGCACCCGTCTGATCCAATTAGTAGAGACTCATGAGTTACATGATGTGTGGAGAGGGTTGCATGATAATCAAAGTCAGTACACCTGGACTCATTGTAAAGACAATTTATTGTCTATGGCCAGACTTGATCGTATTTATTGTTTTAAATATCATTCTAATGTTGTTAAAAACTGTTTTATTAGCACTGTTGGGTTTTCTGATCACTCACTCGTTGTGATTTGTGTTTTTCTGAAGTGTGCAAAGCCTAGTAGTGCCTATTGGCATTTCAATACAGCTTTACTAGAAGATAATAATTTTAAAGAAGTTTTTGTATCTTTTTGGAAAA
Organism: Meda fulgida; assembly: GCA_030578275.1. NCBI lineage: Eukaryota > Metazoa > Chordata > Actinopteri > Cypriniformes > Leuciscidae > Meda > Meda fulgida. Next base: position 32,294,573 of record CM060635.1, on the reverse strand, counting down.
ATCATCAAAGTACGAAAAATGATTTTATGTCTTTACAACAGTGGTGGGACTTTGGAAAAGTTCAAACAAACCAGTTGTGTCAGCAATATAAGTGTAATGTTACCAAAGTTTTATTGCAGTCTGTGAAAGCTCTGGAGGCTGAAGTAGAAGAACTCCAGGTTTTGGCTGAAGCCACAAAAGATCAAAGTTATCTTGAAGCTCTTGAGGTCAAGAAGTCAGTGTTAGCGAACATGCTTGGGGTCTCAGCACAAGGGGCTCTTATTAGGTCCCGGTTTAAGAATGTGGCAGAAATGGATGTTCCATCACACTTTTTTTTTGGTTTGGAGCGAAAAAATGGTCAAAATCGATATATTCACAGTTTAAAGTCTGATTCTGGACATGTGTTGTCTGATCATACTGCAATTCATAAGCATGCTGTCAGTTTTTACTGTGATTTGTACAAATGTGAACACCAAGAGGACCAGATGTTAGCTCAGAGTTTTTATTCTAGTCTTCCCCAGGTTAAACAAGAAAATAATGTTGTGCTGGAAGCAGATATTTCCTTGGGCGAACTGCATGTAGCTTTGCAGAGTATGCAGAGCCGGAAAACTCCTGGACTAGATGGTCTACCTATTGATTTTTATACGTTTTTTGGTTTATAATTGGGGAAGATCTTTTGGCAGTGCTGAAGGATAGTCTATCCACTGGACGTCTGCCCTTAAGTTGCAGAAGGGCAGTTCTTACCCTGCTGCCAAAAAAAGGTGACCTGCAGCTCATAAAGAACTGGAGACCTGTGTCCCTGCTTTGTACTGACTATAAGCTACTCTCCAAAGTCTTGGCAAGCAGACTTAGTAAAGTGATGGAACAAGTTGTTTTGCCTGATCAGACCTACTGCATCCCTGGAAGGCTGATTTCTGATAACATCATTCTCATTCGAGACTTGTTAGAAATCTCTAAGCTTTTTGGTCTTAAAATGGGGATTGTTTCTATTGATCAGGAGAAAGCGTTTGACCGTGTTGAACACGAATATTTATGGCAAACAATGGGTGCTTTTGGGTTTACTTCTGGTTTTATCAATAAGATTAAGACTTTGTATTGTGATGTTCAGAGTAATTTAAAAATCACTGGTGTTTTGAGCGCTCCTTTTCAGGTCCAGCGGGGAATTAGGGCTGTCCTCTCTCGGGCATGTTATATTCTCTGGCTTTTGAACCACTATTACATCGACTTAGATCTGTCTTACAAGGTGTGATTTTACCAGGGTGTAATATACCTTTAAAGTTATCTGCATATGCAGATGATTTAGTCATTATGGTTGATAATCAACAAGATATTGATATGCTAACAAATGTTATAGTTCAATATGGAATAATTTCTTCAGCTAGAGTAAACTGGAGCAAAAGTGAAGCTCTCTGTATAGGAGTGATGGAAAAAAAGTTTAATTTGCCGGTGGGATTAAATTGGAAGACAGAGGCGGGGTTAAAGTACTTAGGTGTATTTCTGGGTGAAGAAACTTTTGTCCTTAAAAACTGGGAAAATGTTCTTGAAAAGACTAAAGGTTGTTTTGCCAGATGGAAGTGGATTTTACCGAAAATGTCTTATCGAGGTTGAGTTCTTGTTATTAACAACTTGATTTCATCCACTTTATGGCATTGTCTAGCATTTGTAGATCCTCCTCCAGATTTGCTGTCAAAGATCCAGGCGCTTCTTGTCGATTTCTTTTGCGATCGTCTGCATTGGACGCCTCAAAGTGTGTTATTTTTGCCGAAAGATGGAGGACAAGGAGTAATTCATCTGAACAGTAGAGGGGCAACTTTCCGTTTCCAGTTTGTGCAGAGGTTTCTGTGTGGTCCCGCAGACCTCGTGTGGAGGCCGTTGGCATGTACTATTCTGAACCAGCTAGGTGGACTTGGCCTGAACAGAACATTATTTCTGATGGACTTAAAGCAGCTCAACACCAGTGGATTGCCAAGTTTCTACCGTGGACTGTTAAAAGTCTGGAATCTGTTTAAAACAGAGAGGACAGAACATCACAGTTCTCTGT
>CM060635.1:32280053-32287553 GCA_030578275.1 Meda fulgida | reverse complement strand
TTGAAAATAAACAATCCATTCAGAACCACTAAGGGTTTTTCAGTCTGATGAAGGTTGATCAAACACCCAAAAAAGTGTCTGTCCACTTAATAGAAAATCAGTGTGAATAAAATGCAATTCTCAACACTGCCCTAGGATGCTTCTCTTCCTACCTTAAGGCGAGAACATTTCCACTGAGATTGAGAATGACTCTTTTTCCTCAGCACCCATCACCCGAGGGGTACCTCAAGGCTCCGTTTCGGGCCCGGTTTCGTTATACTGTAAATGCTCCTGTTAGGTTTTTTTTCATACACAAAACATCTCATACTGAGTTCTGCCTTACAATCTCTGTTTGCCATAAGGACATAGTTAGATGGCTAACAAACTTTTGGTAAGATGCAAAGTTTTACTAGAGATTGCATTATGTAAGGAGGTGACGATAACAGCCATATCACCCTCTAGGCCAAGACTGGTTGCCCACTGAAGCTAAGCAGGGCTGAGCCTGGTTAGTACCTGAATGGGAGACTCCTGGGAAAACCAGGTTGCTGCTGGAAGAAGTGTTAGTAAGGCCAGCAGGGGGTGCTCACCCTGTGGTCTGTGTGGGTTCTAACGCCCCAGTGTAGTGATGAGGACACTATACTGTCAAAGAGCACCGTCCTTCGGATGAGATGTTAAACCGAGGTTCTGACTCTCTGTGGTCATTAAAAATCCCAGGTTGTCTTTTGAAAAAAAGAGTAGGGGTGTAACCCCGGGATCCTGGCCAAATCTGCCTTTTGGCCTCTGTCCATCATGGCCTCCTAATCATACCCATATACTGATTCTCTTCATCACTGTCTCCTCTCCCCCAGTAAGCCAGTGTGTGGTGTGTGTGTGTGTGTGTGTGTGTGGTGGGCGTTCTGGCACAGTATGCCATATCATCATCCAGGTGGAGCTGCACATTGGTGGTGGTTGAGGAGATTCCCCATTCCATGTAAAGCGCTTTGAGGTCCCAGAAAAGCACTATATAAATTTAATGAATTATTATTAATATTATTATTATAACCTGTGTGTTGTATGTGTCATTGAGGAAGACATAACGGTAAACAATGCTTATGAATCGTGTGGTGGATTTTAATAGATAAGATAGTATACTATCTTTTAAACTAACCATGATTCTAACATCTAAACTTTAATTCCCTGAATGATGACAGTATTAAAAATATACTGTCTGTAGTATGTCATGATATATTGAGCAATCAACTGAACTCTTAAAACTTTCCACTTCTTTTTGACGATTCGAGATAATTCTGCTTATGCCAGTAACAGAGGGAAAAAAATGTGGGGGCTTGCTTTAAACAATTGAACCAATCATATTGATAGAGCATGACGTGTTACTCATGATAATTCTATTTTTGATGTGTCTGGCATTATCCTATAAAGCTTGTTGTATTGTATTGTGTTGAGATTCTCTGAGAACTACTCGAGAACTCCCGGCCGTAATAAAGAGCATTTGAGGGACAATTGCTGAAGTCTGTCTGTCATTTAAGCTGCGCAGCAAAACAAATAAATTATAGGATCAGACGCGCTGGAGTATAGGATTAGACTCGGCTGTAGTCGATGTGAAGACTTGCTGGATTATAGGATCAGACTCGGCTGTAGTCGATGTGAAGACTCGCTGGAGTATTGGATTAGACTCGGCTGTAGTCGATGTCAAGACGTGCTGGAGTATAGGATCAGAATCGGCTGTAGTCGATGTGAAGACGTGCTGGAGTATAGGATCAGACTCGGCTGTAGTCGATGTGAAGACGTGCTGGAGTATAGGATTAGACTAGGCTGTAGTCGATGCGAATACGCGCTAGAGTATAGGATTAGACGGATGCTGTAGTCGATGTGAAGACTCGCTGGAGTATAGGATTAGACTCGGCTGTAGTCGATGTGAAGACTCGCTGGAGTATAGGATTAGACTCGGCTGTAGTCGATGTGAAGACGTGCTGGATTATAGGATCAGACTCGGCTGTAGTCGATGTGAAGACTCGCTGGAGTATAGGATTAGACTCGGCTGTAGTGGATGTGAAGACGTGCTGGATTATAGGATCAGAATCGGCTGTAGTCGATGTGAAGACCGGCTGGAGTATAGGATTAGACTCGGCTGAAGTCGATGTGAAGACTCGCTGGATTATAGGATCAGACTCGGCTGTAGTCGATGTGAAGACTCGCTGGAGTATTGGATTAGACTCGGCTGTAGTCGATGTCAAGACGTGCTGGAGTATAGGATCAGACTCGGCTGTAGTCGATGTGAAGACGTGCTGGAGTATAGGATCAGACTCGGCTGTAGTCGATGTGAAGACGTGCTGGAGTATAGGATTAGACTAGGCTGTAGTCGATGCGAATACGCGCTAGAGTATAGGATTAGACGGATGCTGTAGTCGATGTGAAGACTCGCTGGAGTATAGGATTAGACTCGGCTGTAGTCGATGTGAAGACTCGCTGGATTATATGATCAGACTCGGCTGTAGTTGATGTGAAGACTCGCTGGAGTATAGGATCAGACTCGGCTGTAGTCGATGTGAAGACTCGCTGGAGTATAGGATTAGACTCGGCTGTAGTCGATGTGAAGACGTGCTGGAGTATAGGATTAGACTCGGCTGTAGTCGATGTGAAGACGCGCTGGAGTATAGGATTAGACTCGGCTGTAGTCGATGCGAAGACGCGCTGGAGTATAGGATCAGACTCGGCTGTAGTCGATGCGAATACGCGCTAGAGTATAGGATTAGACTCGGCTGTAGTCGATGTGAAGACTCGCTGGAGTATAGGATTAGACTCGACTCTAGACGATGTGAAGACTCGCTAGAGTATAGGATTAGACGGATGCTGTAGTCGATGTGAAGACTCGCTGGAGTATAGGATTAGACTCGGCTGTAGTCGATGTGAAGACGTGCTGGAGTATAGGATCAGACTCGGCTGTAGTCGATGTGAAGACGTGTTGGAGTGTAGACTTGGAATTAAAGCCTCTTTTGTTTCCCCGTTATTATTTGATTTACGGGACCAGACACCAGTTATCTTGCCAAGAAAGATTTTATTCTTATATGTCAGGAGAGAAACTTCAAGATGTTGTATTCATGCCAGGTCTATGCGTTTCCGTGTTTCTCTGAGGTAGTACAGTAAGATTGAGCTTTTATACATCACAGAGAGTCTTACAGCTTCCTTGTAAGGTAACAAAACATGTTGCCCTGAGCTTCTTAAAATTAGAACGTATGTCATACGTATACGTTATGTTTAGCATGTCACAATTCACTTCCATATTAAGAACTATCCTTGTTGTTTACATCTGTGATGCACTTACATCAGTCGAACATGTTACATTGTACACACCCCATAGCAAAATATAGCTTCCCCCTGTCTGACATATGATCCTCCCATGGATCCATGCTATCTATAGTTCCCTTATGCATTCAAACTCATGCTTTTGCAACTTCATAAGATGATACAACTGATTATGAATATTAATAAAGAATAATAATACAGATACATAATATTTAATAATAAAATAATATTAAAAGATGAAATTTTGAATCTTCATGGAGTATAGGATTAGACTCGGCTGTAGTCGATGTGAAGACGCTCTGGAGTATAGGATTAGACTCGGCTGTAGTCGATGTGAAGACTTGGTGGAGTATAGGATTAGACTCGGCTGTAGTCGATGTGAAGACTCGCTGGAGTAGAGGATTAGACTCGGCTGTAGTCGATGTGAAGACTCGCTGGAGTATAGGATTAGACGGTTGCTGTAGTCGATGTGAAGACTCACTGGAGTAAAGGATTAGACTCAGCTATAGTCGATGTGAAGACTCGCTGGAGTAGAGTATTAGACTCGGCTGTAGTCGATGTGAAGACTCGCTGGAGTATTGGATTAGACTCGGCTGTAGTCGATGTGAAGACTCGCTGGAGTATAGGATTAGACTCGGCTGTAGTCGATGTGAAGACTCGCTGGAGTATAGGATTAGACTCGGCTGTAGTCGATGTGAAGACTCGCTGGAGTATAGGATTAGACGAATGCTGTAGTCGAAGTGAAGACTCGCTGGAGTATAGGATTAGACTCGGCTGTAGTCGATGTGAAGGCTTGCTGGAGTATAGGATTAGACTCGGCTGTAGTCGATGTGAAGACTCGCTGGAGTATAGGATTAGACTCACTGAAGTATAGGATTAGGCTCGGCTGTAGTCGATGTGAAGACTCGCTGGAGTACAGGATCAGACTCGGCTGTAGTCGATGTGAAGACTCGCTGGAGTATAGGATTAGACTCGGCTGTAGTCGATGTGAAGACTCGCTGGAGTATAGGATTAGACGGTTGCTGTAGTCGATGTGAAGACTCGCTGGAGTACAGGATTAGACTCGGCTGTAGTCGATGTAAAGACTCGCTGGAGTATAGGATTAGACGGTGTTCAAATCTGTTTTTCATTGTCGGGAAATTCTGGTTGAAAGCTGCTCGAGGTTTGAATTGCAACTACTCGAAGCAAACCTTCCCGCAACGGTGTTATGTGCGGTGGTCTACAGACCTCCAAAGTTTAATAAGGATTTTATTAAAGACTTTGCAGACTTTGTGGCTGGGACCACTTTGAAATATGATCACTTTTTAATCATTGCCGATTTTAACATACATGTATACATGTATGCTGTGACTCGAAACCCCTGCCTAAAGATTTTCTTAATCTTATTGACTCCTTTAACCTCATGCAGTCTGTCATCGACTCATGAAAAAGGACATACTCTGGATCTGGTGCTGTCCTACGGTTTATGTGTGACCATAACTGAAATATGTGACACGTGCATTTCAGATCATCTACCTGTGTTATTCTCTGTGTCTCTCTCCTGTTTGGAGAACTCTATCTGCGCTCCGGCACGCAGTGTGCGTGCATTTAACACTTCAACTGCATCACACTTTTCCGCTGCTTTTAAAAACTCACTGTTATACAATCTCGATGGACGCAACCTCAGCGTTGAGGAACTCACCATTCAATTTGATATTACTTGCACTGAGATATTGGACTGTATTGCTCCACTGAGGGAAAAGTGTTTTAAACCACATTTAGAACCCTGGCTGAATGACACCACCCGCTCTCTCAGACGTGCCTGTAGAATAGCCGAGAGAAAGTGGAAAAGGGATAAAGTCCAAGTTTCATTCGAAATAATGCGGGACACATTATCTAAATATCAGAGAGCAGTAAAAACTGCAAAAACTAAATTTTTACCCCATATAGTAGCAAATAACAGCCAGAGGCCTGAGGTTCTTTTCAATGTTTTTAATTCTCTTGTTAATCATCACGAATCAGACTGTGTTGTGCCATCTGCAATTTTATGTGAGAACTTCCTGAAATATTTTATAGACACAATTGCTGGTCTTAGCCTTTTACCCTCTGCAACTACCACTGACCCCTCTGTACACTTTGTCAGCCCAGCTGTCTTCCCGCAGTTTGAGCAAGTGACATTCACACTTTCTGAGATAGTCAAGAAACTACGTCCCGCAAACTGTCCCCTTGATAGTATCCCTGCACGCTTTTTGAAAGATGTTTTTAACACTGTTGGATCAAGCATTGTCGCCTTGGTTAATACATCTTAGCTCAGGGTCTGTTCCAGCTGCTTTCAAACATGCAGTTGTGCAGCCACGCTTAAAAAAAAGAACCTGGATACTTCAAACCTCTCTAATTTTAGACCTATCTCTAAGCTCCCTTTTTTGTCAAAAGTCTTGGAGCGAGTGGTTTATAACCAACTTCAATCATTTCTAGATAAGTTTAGTATTTATGAAAAATTCCAGTCTGGATTTAAGCCCTGTCACAGTACCGAAACTGCACTTTTAAGAGTTTTTAACGACCTTCTTTTAGCAGTTGACTCTGGAAACTCTGCTGTTTTAGTGCTTTTAGATTTGACGGCAGCCTTTGATATGGTCAATCACTCCATTCTGTTATCCCAAATCGAACAATGTGTCGGCATTAGGGGCACAGCCCTAAAATGGTTCAAGTCATATCTGGCAGATAGAAGTTTTTCTATTTGCCTCTGTGAATTCTCCTCATCCATTGCCCCTTTTTCCTGTGAGGTCCCCCAAGGTTCCATACTGGGCCCCATGCTATTTTCACTGTACATGCTGCCATTGGGGTCTATTTTCAAAAAACACAAAATCTCATTTCATTGCTTTGCAGATGACATACAATCTATTTACCTGTAAAATCCAAAGACAAAGCTGCAAGTCAGTCCGTGCTCAACTGTCTGACAGATCTTAAAATATGGTTAAGTCAGAACTTTCTCTGTCTTAATGAAAGTAAGACTGAGGTGGTTGTATTCAGCCGCCCTGGGGATTTAAGTGATTGTGTAGATGCTCTTGGTACTTTAGGAACATATAGTCGTCCACTTACCAAGAATAGGGCGTGATCTTCGATAGTGTTTTTAAATTTGAAATACAGATTAGTTCAGTTGTAAAAGCCAGTTTCTTTCAGCTGAGAATGTTGGCAAAAGTCAAACCATACTTGCCACGAAAAGATTTTGAAAGAGTAATACATGCATTTATAACTTCCCGCCTCAACTACTGTAACTCTTTGTATGTTGGAATTGATCAGTCGTCTCTCCATCGGTTACAGTTAGTCCAGAATGCAGCAGCTCGACTCCTAACAGACACTAAAATCGTGAGCATATTACCCCTGTTTTGGCATCGCTCCATTGGCTTCCTGTTCGCTTTAGGATTGTTTTTAAGATTTTACAGCTTGTTTTTAAAACTTTAAATGGGTTGGCACCTTCTTACTTGTCAGAACTCTTACATGTACACACTCCGGTTAAAGCTTTGAAGTCATCCAATCAGATGCTTCTCGATGTTCCCAAATCCAGGTTAAAAACAAAAGGTGACCGAGCCTTCTCAGTAGCTGCTCCTAATCTTTGGAATTCTTTACCTGTTCAAATTAGAAATGCCCAAACTCCTGACATTTTCAGATCTTTGTTAAAGACCTATCTTTATTCATTGGCCTTCGAAAAGAGTAGTGACATTTATCTATTTATTTATTTTATTTTATTTTTCTCTCACTGTTGCGGTCAGGTATATTTGTTGTCTATTATGGAAAGCACGTTGGTCAACTAGTGTTGTGTTTAAATGTGCTATATAAATAAACTTGAACTGAACTGAACTGCTGAGGTGTAAACTTAGCTAACGTCAATGTATAGGCGCGCTAGAGTACAAGCATTATAAATAGTATAGTTAGGTTTAGGGAAAGATCTACAACAATCGCATTTAATTGCACTGTCACTGAAAAGAGTTTTACAGCAGTCAGTCATGTTTGTGGATACCTTAGGACTGGTCTGGGACTTATAAAACAACAAAATTTTTGGAAAAAGACTCCAAAAATGAATGTCACACAAGTAATATGTTCACTGTAATTAACCGTATCATATACAGTGAATAACAGCAAATGGTTTAAAATCGCATTTTATGTAATTTTACTATAAAATAGTGTCAAAGGTATGTTTTTTGCAAGTAATTGTTGTACAACTTACAGTGAAAAAACATT